>CM055443.1:7911454-8263954 GCA_029228465.1 Salix viminalis
TATAAATGTAGATTTGAAGACAAGTAGATCATGATATTAGAATTCAGCTGACTAAATGACTTGTGGTGATGATGATCGACCTCTGATTAACCATTTGATAGAATAGTAGTCTGATTAACCATTTGATAGAATAGTAGGTTTCAATACATTCTCTTTTAAGTTCAATTAATTTGGGACATATTCAATAGGTTCTTACATGCTATCCAAATTTTAATAACCAAGTAAAAGAGTTCAAGTCTTGCTATCTCATCCTATCCCATTTGGGTTGAGATGGTTTGATTTTTAATTAAAATATAGAAGAAACTTACATCAAATAAAGACAATGGTGGATTTAGTAGCTAATTGTTGTTGTTCAACACAATGGCTACTCAATCAATGAGCATTGAGCGTTAATGTTGACTATAAATATTCTTGTGATAATATCTATGTTTTATAGCAAGAAGAAGAAAAAACAAATCTAGGTTAAACTCATATCATAAAATAGAATCCATTTACATTAATGTCGATCATGTTTTTTTTTAATAAAAATGTTAATAATAACTTTTTTTATGTCATAATACAACAAGATTCTCTCTCCTTTCATAAAAAAATAGATTGAAAAATAAGGGAAATAAAGTTTAGTATTAAAAATGAAATTGTTGATAGCTAAAAGGATGTTTGTTTGGAGTTAAAAGACTGTGAAATTTATTAATGATAAATATATTAAGATTCGTGAATTATATTAATTTATTAAGAAATGGTTATACACACACACACTTTCATTTTAGACTTTGTAGTTTTTACAATGTTCCAATTTGGTCCTTATAGATTGAAATTTGGCAAACAAGTTCCAATACTGTCATTTGTTGTTAAAGTTTGGTTTGATAATGTTGTTGGTTGTGGCTCTAATGACATTGTTTGTCAATGATAATAAATTATGATATAATTGTTTTTCTATAAATGCCTCACACATTTTTTTCCCTTCATAATGAATCAGAAAAGTAGTCAAAGTCAAAAAAAATTAATATTTTTTATTTTTTTTCTCCTGTCTTTTTCTAACTAAACCTAGTATATACAGCGGTAATTCCCATAAGGTTAGAGACTCTAAAAATGTCAAAAAAAACAATCTTTTCTTAATTGACATTAGATACTCAATAACAGAGCTCTAAATATAAACGTTTTGGAAACTCTGGATTGAAAGTAAGAGTTTCAACACTGTAGGGGCCAAAATGAAAATTTAAAGGAAGAGTTTAAGAGAAAAGAAATGGAAAAGTGCGTCTGCCGGGAGTCGAACCCGGGTCTATTGCTTGGAAGGCAATTATCCTAACCGTTGGACTACAAACGCCTGATGATATCCCGTGAATATATATATATTTATAACCTAATAAAATCAAAACACGTTTCTTTCTTTCCTTCCAACGTCATCATCTTCTCTCTCACGAACGAGACCCTTTCACACGTGTCTATCGCCATTGATGATTTTGATGAAAAGAAGATGTCATTTGCTCTTTCTTTGAGAGAAAGAACACATAATTGCTCTTGTAGTTTTCAATGGAGTTGGTGTTTGATGTTTGCTTGAGACAATGATCAATGAAAGGGAGAGGAGCAAGCTTGATTGCTAATTAATAATGTGTTTCACTGTTTTGTAAATAAGGACATTTTTGTTATTTCCATCTCTCTCTCTCTTTAGCTTTTGCCACAGTTTTCATGTCTCCCCAGTACAATGCAACCTGTGGCATCATGTCATTTTCATGATTTGTCATGTTACTATTTTAATATGGTTATTTCCTAATCATGATTTGATTCACGAGATTAATGAATTAGTTATACTTTAATCTATTTGAATAAGGTTATTCAAGTATCATCAATAAGATTATAAGTTTAACGAGTTAATTTAATTAATTTGATTTTTTTCACTCTTTACCTTATTGATTATTTTTTTTTAATTTTATTTTTTAATATTGAGTTAATTAAAATTAAAATTCATAATTTATTTTAGTTTATTTTTTATAAAGGTTTTTTAATCTCATGACTTGGGGTCGCGAGTTTGATTAGGCTAACTGGGTTCACTCGAATCATTTTTTATGTTATTTTTTCCATCTCATCTTACAACACTATGTTAATTGAGAATTAAACTTAATGGTTACTGAATATTTACATGGTCGTTAACTTCAGGGGGTCATAGAATTAGTTGAGATGCGCGTAATCTGACCGAACACCGACATTAATCTAAAAAAGAATTAGACTTAATGATATATTTCAATTTACTTTTTATTTGATTATCCTAGTCGCATGAATTAGATCACATGTTTATTAAATTAACCTAGTTGATTCATATATTTATTTTTTGTCAATTTCTTAGTTGTGTCATTGAATATTTATTCGGTAAGGTCCAGTGAAATAAATAATCTATGCATGTCTTATTTGAAATAAATAATCTTATTTTGAAATTTGAATTGTACAACTTATCTATTTCTCCACAAAGTTATCTGACAATGTTTTCTTTTCTGACTCTTTCTCGTACATGCACAGACAAGAAAGACAACCTCAATGTTGGCCTGGAAGGTTCAGACCGAAAACTACAGTATGAGTGTTTCTCAGTTGATCGATTACTTTCGTTGAGATATACACGTGTGTAGTTACGCGCGTGTAGTTTGATCACTGTTTATATGGGCTCTTGATTTTTTTCAAGCAAGAGGAGAATTGACTCGTCACGCGCTGAACCTCTGTCTTACACTCTTACTCTTACTTCAATTACGCTCTACTGTTTTGATTTTTTGAGCTGTATTTTACTATTTTTCATGAATATTACCGGAACTCATTTATAGATTATTCTCTAAATTTAGTTAAAATAAAAGTTAAAAGAAATGTTTTGGTGAAAAAATCAAGTTGTAAATTTTGATAAATTTAAAAGTTCGATTGTACCTTGTTAGGCTCAAGAATAAAAAAACAATGCAAATTAAAAGTCAAGATAAATTATTATTATTAAAAGTCAAGTCCAATGGCATAATTAGATTTTTAATAGGTCAATTTAATTTTATTATTAGATAAATTAAAATTTGATTATGTTTTAGAATTAATTTTGGTTTGACTAAAAGATTTAATTAGATGTAAGGACGTAATTATATTTTACATCGGGCAAATTAGTTTTATTAAGGACTTAATTAGTAAAAACAATAAGTTTGTGAGCCTAATCTAAGCTTAATTGAGAATATTGAAATTTGTAGGAGACCACATTTATATTTTATCAAGTCAATTGAATAAAATCAATGGCAAAATCACAAGAAAGTCAGTTTTATGGTCAATTAAGAGCTAAATTAAAACAATTCTCATCTAGAGACCATTATGTAAAAGATATCAAACTATGAAGGCTCAATTGAAATAGGGGATGATTTTGAAGCAAATTAAAATTTTCATAGTCAATTTAGTGTCAAATTATATAAATTCAAGACCAAAAATCAAAATGAAAAAAGGAACGCATATGAGGTCTACTTTGAAGTTTGTCAGGGGTTAAATTACACAAAATTTAAAATTTAAAACCAATTAATAGTGTAATTATATGTCGAAGAATCAAATTTTGAACTTTGATCAAAATTGGACATTCGTTTTAATGTATTTTCTATCATTCAATGATTTCTATTTTCTTGAGATATTTTATTTTTTCATGTCATTAATTTCATGATCCATATTATTTATCTTTCTAATTTTATTTAGATTATTCATTGATTACAATATTATTGTCTTTTTTATTTAAATTTAATATAATTAAATTTGTTGGTTGAGATTATCAAAATTAAGAAAATTTACTTATAATTATACAATTTAAATTTACATTGTATTTTTCAGATCATGTTAAGAAAAAAAAAAGCATTCCAATTTTACAAATTGCACAATTTACAAGCCTTAAATATCACTGCATTCTAAGCCTAAAAATAATATTTAATGTTTTTATATTATTTAATGTTTTAATATCAAAAATATTTTTTAAAAAAATAAATAAAATATTATTATGATATTTTTATTAATAAAATAACATTTTAAAAAATAATCTGAATCGAAGAATACTTCAAAGAAATGCCTAAAATGGGTCCAATAACAAAAAACAAAAAGGTCAGGAAAATGTCTCTTTCCTAGCCAATAGAACCTGCCAATTACCCAGCGTGGAGCGAAGACTAATTCAATGGCTGAGAGAGAGGTGGAGACTAACTGCATGAAAAAGTCTAAATTCTTAAATTTGTTAGGTATTTTTGGTGGAATATTTTACTCTTTTTTTTTTTTTTTTTGTCTCATATAAATTTCAGACGGGCAATAATCAGCTTAATAATAATAGTCGATATGCACTGACAAATATGTACAAGTACAGCCCCTCTCTTCACAAAATATTTATTTTAATTAACACCTTAATTATTTAAAAATAATTTTTAAAAAATAAAAATGTATTATTTTATTTTATTTTTAAACAAAAAAACACTCTAAAAACAATCGCAGCTACATTATCTCACCTATTAACTGTAAATTGTTGGCATCTCACTTAAAAATATATATTTTTTATCTTTTTAAAAATTATTTTTTTGGTATTTTTAGATCATTTTCATGTGTTGATATCAAAAATAATTTTTTAAAAATTAAAAAATATCATTTTGATAAATTGTTTAACAAATAAAAAAAAAACTTTAAAAAACAATATTAATAACAATACAAACAGTCACTTAATACTAAAAAACACTCTAAAAAATTATTTTTATTTTAAATTATTTTTTGGTATTTTTATATCATTTATATAAAAAAATATTTAAAAAATAAATAAAAATTGTTTTAATACATTTTTAAATAAAAAAAAAACCTTTTAAAAACAATCAAAACCATACTCTAAATAATCACGAATTAATAGAGGAAGATTTATCTTCCCCTGTACAAAATGGTCCCACGTTACTTAGACTATCCCGTCCCTAAACAAAGTTTTCTAATGTTTCCATGACCTTCGTCTTTAATGAGTTTGGCAGCATGAAATTCTCATCAACTTAATGGCAGGATAGCAAAAGCCATGACACAGAAAAGCGACAGATGAAGGTTTAGTTTTGATTTTTGCTATACTAGATCTCGTGGTTTTTGTCAGCAAGGACAACTTCCACCTTAAAATTTATTTTTTTTACTTGGGAGTTTTTAATTTATAGTATTTAAAAAAATATAGTTATGCACTTACACTATATTATGAGCCCTTTTTTATATAAAATATAATGTTCATGTACTATAAACACATTTCAATTAAAAAAAACAAATATTACTTGAGTCATAAATTTGACTTGATCAAATATTTTATTTTATTTTAATTAAACAATAAAAAATAAATTGACCAGGTTACAAAAAATGATCATGATAACCTTAAAAAAAATTAAAAATGAGACAAACAATGTAGTTTAATTCTAGCTCATTAAATACATAAGAATAATTGAGTAAAAAGAAGATCTAAAATCTAGAGTGAGTCAACCTGATATAGTATAATAAACCTGGTAATTATGATCAAGTCAACTCAAATTATCTCTCCAAATCTCAACCATACAAAATGATTAAAAAAATAACAATTGAAATAATGGGATCAAATTGAAATACAAAATAAATTTTTATATTTGATTGAAGGGTGAAATTAAAAAGAAAAATCAAATTAACAAAAAGACCCAAAAGAATCAAAAGAATGAGTATTAAAATCATAATATGAAATACAAACCATTTTTTTTTATTGAAACAAACTAATTTTTAATTGAAGGGCGAGATTCAATTGAAAAATCAATTAAAAAGTCCCAAAGAAGAAAAGGATGACAAATTAGGATTAAAAGATGAAAATAAAATCAAATAAAACTTTTACAAAAAGACTAAGAATAATAATTAGAAATCAAAAGGATAAGGATTAAAGTTGAAATACCAACAAAAAAAAGGATCAAGCTATAATTTTCAGGTAAGGAGCAAGAAAAAAAAATAAAGGTCTACCAACGACAAATCAGACTACCACCGTCGATATATACAGCACTAAAAGGAAGAGAGTGTAATGAAGGCAAAGGACATTTTTGAATACAAGGTACAACATGTGCCACCTTAAATGCATAGATGCATCCTACACGCTTGTCAATGCAACATAAATATCCTAATTTTAAAGTCAAATATATTCAAATACTAAATTTCTCTTTGACATCAATTTTGATTTTTTTTTTCTTTTAAGAGCATTTGGACTTTTAATGGTTTTTTTTTAATACTTGTTCAAATACTAAATTGTGTTCAGTTGAATGGATAATAAGAAGATCATTGTGAAAATACAAAATTGCCTATTGATGCCATTTTTTTTGCTTTTCATGTTATTTTGATCTTTTCACTATGTATTTTAAAATAATAATGAAAACTTATTTTTTTTCTTGTTAATTTGATAAAATTTAAATACCATGAAAGCATGAAATCAATGTTCTATTGAACAATAATTTAACTCACAAATTACAACTAAAAATCATCCTATTTTAACTTTTGTTAATGGTGTGGGATTTAAGGATACAAGAAAGTTACTTTCCAATTGTGAAAATGGAAAAACTTTGGACACTTAATATCTATCATAAATAAGTATAAGCTTTCGGTATTCTCTAAACAAAATTATTTGCTGCCAAAACATTTTTTATATAACTGGAATGTCTGGATTAATTTATATGTATCTCAACTAAATCTATAAGCTTTTATATACATGTCCACACAAGTTTTTTACATAAAAATAAATTAAATTACTATTTTTCTACATTAAAAAGCATTACCTCAATAAAATATAGGTAATAAGATTTAAACTATAAACTCAAGAAGAGATGTACCAGGCTGAGGATCTTTACCGCTGGGTAGCTTTACCACTAGTGAAGTGTTTATGAAGCACTCAAAAAGTGTTTTTTTAATAACATATTTGATTTATATTTTTTGTTTTAAATAATTTTTTATATATTTTTAAATAATTTTGATGTACTGATGTTAAAAATAATCCTTAAAAATAAAAATAAATTATATTAATATATTTTTAAAATAAAAAATACTTTAAAAATCAACCACAAACACCCTCACCTTAGCTTTTGGCATTAGTAAAAGAGCTAAAAGAGCTCGGCTAATCCACTGTGCACGCATACTCATGTGTATTGTGAACTGACCATTTTTCTTTTTTACTTCGCGCGTGTATATACACCTGTTTTTGTGATATCTAAACAAAAATATTTGGTTTAAAAACATTGCGTGCGAGTATTGAAGAAAGCATGGTTTACTTCTGAAGGCTACCACCACCCTTCATTTGGTTTCGTGACAAGGAAACTCTGCCGGGTTTTTAGCAAAATCTTGCGGGTTTTTAGCAAAATTTTGCTTGGTCCTCACACATTTGAGCTTGAACTATACATTGAAGCCATTAATATATACACTCCCACACTTGCATTGTTAGACAACCCCGCTTTGCCTCGACTCAAAGCGACTTCATTTGCACTAAAACAAAAAAGATTATTATTATTTTTATGTTTACTTCACTACATAACTAAAGATGAAATAGAATTTTATTTGAAATTAAATATGATAATCTCACATTCCTCATGATCAGCATGTGATTTTAAAAAAAATAAAAAAATAAACTTGCAATTTGAAAAAAGAAAAACAAAAAGTCAAATCAAATTCTAATCTAATCTAATTAAGTTGAATTTTAAATAGAATTGTTAAATCATACGAGATTTAATAACTTTACTCCAAATATATATTATGATTAATTATGTATTTAACACTCTTTCCTCCCCCTCTCTTTGTCTAGAGATACACACACTTAATATATATATTTATTTTTATTAGAGAAAAATAGAGAGAAAAAAAATATATGTTATATGATTGATACCTAAAATATAATCCTTTATTTAGAAGAAAAAGATTTGTTACTCTGTTTAAACTTCCAATCAATAAATAAACCTTTAAAAAAAAAGATTGGTAGTTAAAGAGAAGGGTGGGGGGTGATTAGGAAAAAAATAGGTCTTTTGTGTTCATTTCAATTTTTTAAAGCAAATGATCAGTTACTCTTAAGATAACACGCGTACATCACATGAATCTTGCAAGGGTAGTCAACACTGCACGCGATGCTGACTCTCTTGATGAATAAAATATTATTTTAATTTATTGATTAATTTCTTAATTCAAACTTGCTTATTACTCATGAGTGAAGAGCTTCAGATTGATTTTAATTTTATAATAAATATTATCCTGTTTTACTCTTCATTGTTTTTTTTTTTTTTACATTCAAGAAGCTCTTATAAATATAATTATTCCAACATTAAAAATCTCTTTGAATTATTTTCAATAATCTCCACTTGTTAAGAATTGGTTATGAATTATAATAATTTCAAAATTTTAGAGAAGAAATGGTGTTTGATGTTGAGTTTTAACTTGTTTTTTGCAAAAATAATAATTGGATTTTTGTTTTAAATTAATTTTTTATATTATTTTAAAATTTAATATCAAATGTAAATTTAAAAAATAAAAAAATATTTTAATACATTCTGAAATTAAAAACACTATAAAAGAAAACATACAATTAATTAATTAATCAATTAATCCTATTATTAAATATTATAAAGTGAATAAAAAATATTACAGAGATGTAATAGAAAGCAAAAAAGCCCAAGCCCACAATCTATCGTGTAGAATCGCACTTAAAAGAACCGTGTTAGAAAATCCACTCAAAGATTGCCACTTCTCTCCTCTACATCAACAATCCCAAACCCTCTTCTTCCCCATCTCCACACCACCATTCTCTTCACTGCTACACCTTTTCTTCCAATTCTCTCCACCACCGTCCCACGGGAGCTTCACTAAATCAGACAAAATGGGAAAGGGCGGATCCCTGAGTGACAGTGTTCTGAAAAAGATCATGCTTTCCTACGCCTATGTAGCCATCTGGATCTTCCTCTCCTTCACTGTTATTGTTTACAACAAATACATCCTTGACAAAAAGATGTATAATTGGCCATTCCCAATTTCACTAACCATGATCCACATGTCTTTTTGTGCCACACTTGCTATCCTTCTCATTAAAGTTTTCAAATTTGTGGAACCTGTCTCCATGTCGAGAGATGTTTATCTCAAATCTGTTGTCCCCATTGGTGCTCTATATTCCCTAAGTCTTTGGCTATCTAACTCTGCTTATATTTACTTATCTGTTTCTTTCATTCAGATGTTAAAAGCCCTGATGCCTGTAGCTGTTTATTCTATCGGGGTTTTGCTTTAAAAAAAGAGCTTTAAGAGTAATACCATGGCTAATATGTTGTCAATCTCCTTTGGGGTTGGGATCGCTGCTTATGGCGAGGCCAGATTTGATACTTGGGGGGTTATTCTTCAACTTGGTGCTGTAGCTTTTGAGGCTACAAGATTGGTAATGATTCAAATCTTGCTTACATCTAAAGGAATCACATTGAATCCAATTACTTCTCTTTACTATGTGGCGCCTTGTTGTTTGGTTTTCTTGTGTATCCCATGGATTTTTGTGGAATATCCTGTTTTGATGGAGACTTCAAGTTTTCATTTTGATTTCGTCATCTTTGGGACCAATTCTTTGTGTGCTTTTGCCTTGAATCTCGCCGTGTTCTTGCTTGTGGGAAAGACTTCGGCTTTGACTATGAATGTGGCTGGTGTGGTCAAGGATTGGTTGTTGATCGCCTTCTCTTGGTCCGTTATTAAGGATACTGTAACCCCCATCAATTTGTTTGGCTACGGGCTTGCGTTTTTGGGTGTAGCATACTACAATCACGCGAAATTGCAGGCTTTGAAGGCAAAAGATGCACAGAAGAAGACTCAGGAAGCTGATGAGGAGGCTGGAAGGTTGTTGGAGGAGAGGGAAGGAGGGGGGAATGTGAAGAGAACTGAATCAGAAAACTAACTTTCATCATAAAGAGTTTATTTAGTTACAAGATTGGATGAAGAGAGCAAGAAAATAAGAGCAGAAGGAAGATTGGTCTACAGAGGATTGGTGATGAAACGTAGGGAGATTTGTGCTTCTGTTTTGCCTTTGGTCATTCAGTATGTTGGTTTTAGGTTTATGTTTGTCACATGCTAGTTACGAGTCTTAGTCAGTTAAATGTCATGGATTTGAGATCTGCATTTGCTGGCTTAGCCGAATTACCTCTCTCAACAGAGAATCTCAAATGCCTGTATTTTATCTTGTTTTTTTTTACCTTTTGATCATTTATATTACTGGTGTCTATGTAGGAACATCTCTTATTGATGAAGTTTTTATAGTTCTTATTTATTCACGATACCATTTATTGTGGAGATGCTATGTTTATATCACAGTTGGATCCTATTGTGGTTTGAATCACATTTTGCTTTCTTTTTGATGCACTGTGCTGTGATCTGTGCAATTTTGCCAGTCGAATCTGTGCATCTTCGGGATGCGAAAATGCAAATCTTTGTGAACCCTGGAGTTATTCACTAATCAAATATAGACTGGTTACTGTTTCTTCTAGGAAACCATTAATTTATCTCAAGTCAATTGTATGTGGATCTACCTTTTTAGCTGCCAACAATGGGAATGCCTTTGATCAGCAATTAGATGTGGTGGAGGCTGGCCACCTGACTCCTTCTGCCAGCTGTTCTTGCACACTGGTTAGATTGGCCCAGCTTGGGCATACATGTTACAAGGTTACCTCGAACCAAGTTTAGCCATTGCTGATCCCTCTAGTTCTAGCGAGGTTAGATCGGCAACATGGGGCTAAATCATCGATTCAAATTAGTAAATGGCATTTTTGTTTAGTGTGAACTGAGAATTTATCTACGATGAAAGTCAAAAGTCTTTTTAGGAAAACGTCATAGTGAAAGAACTCACCAAAAACGAGTAAAGATGTCGATGACTTTTCCCTTTTCCCTTTTCCTGGAACCTGGTAGCCCTGGTAAACTCCCATGTCATCGCAAGGTGTGACATTTGCTGATCCATCGATTGAGGATCTGGTCTACATCTTTACTCTCATCTTAAGTTGCTTCGATTATAGAATTCGAAAGCATTTTTATATCTCTGATGAACCATCTGCTACGCGTCATAAAGAAATGGATTTGACAAAGTGAAATTTACACATCCCAATCCATAAACCTGAACCTTGCCAGTGAAATGGGAGTTCGTCAATGTGGCAAGAATCCCCAGCAGATTAAATTTTCGAAGCAATTTCTACACCCTCTTCCGGAAAAAGCCTGTATGTCATGATGGTTTGGTCAATGGACTCATGGAAAAGAGTAGGGGTGTTCAATCACTTTTCTTTGCCTTTTTGAAAAAAAGCTTGTACAACAACAACCTGCTCATATCGTTTGGTTTTGTCCTTGGAAAAACCTGGAGGAAAATTGATGTAACGAAAGGCAGTAGATTTGTGAAGGTGACAAATCAGGTTAAAAACTTTCCTTTTTTCTTTTCTTTTTTTGACTTTGCTCGCCGACAAGGCTTGTGTGTTTACCGGTTCTATTTATTGACATTTCCATTGATTATTAACTATTTCATTAGTGCAAAGCCACTTCGTAGTCGATCTGAAGATACAGAGTCTTCCTTCAAGTTTTGACTAAATCAAATCTACTGCTTATTTTTATTTTTTAGTGACAATTTTTTGATGTTTTTAGATCATTTTAATATGCTAATGTCAAATAATTTTTAAAAATAAAAAAAAGATTATTTTAATATATTTCTGAACAAAAAAACACTTTAAAAAACAAACTCATATATATTCCCAAACGGTCGTCACTTGAGAATTAACATTTCTGTAAGATAAACACGATTCCACTGGGAAGCACTAGTTTTGTTGGGCGATTGTTATTTCTTTAATAAAAAATAAATATACAGGTTATCCTGATATTTTTTAATATAAAAAGATTTTAATCACATGTCAAAATGTTTATATGTGTATCTAATTAATTAAATTGATATTTGATTAAATTTTGCACTAAAATTGAATTTGAAACAACTAAAGGGACTTAACATCCAAAAACTAAAACAAATAGAGGCCTAAAATGAACTTTCCAAATGAAGTTCAAAGCCAACACCTAATTTACCCATTATTTTCACTATGATCCTCTTTCTTTCAATCCAACATTTCCTTAAAAAATTCAAGTCTTTCTTTTCTAATCTTAGGATTTTTTTAGAGCCCCACGAACAATTTCTAATGATAGGAGCTAATCGATCTTTGGTGTCTCATCACCAAGAACGCCAGCTAACTATGTCTTTGAAGTTGGCTCCAAGAAAAGCAGGACTTGATAAAAAACAGAACAGGAAAAGGAAAAACAGAGAGAATCAAGGTCTATTTGTGCATCACGAACTACAATACAGACACATTCAAACATTTATTATGGTTGATTTTTCTCCGGGTACAAATTCATAATTTCATTGTCCAATTCAATCATGGTGCTCCCAGGTATCTTAATCATTCCATTCATGCCAAATTCTTCTCTAATCCTGGTTTTCTTTTCCCAATCTTACATTTTTGTGTAGATGTTGGACAGTAGTACGTAGTTTGACTCGCGCGTGGTCTCATTTTTTATTAGCTGACTTGAGATTTTGACCTGTTTCGAAACGAAGTATCAAAACATTTTAAAATCAAAATATTTCAATCATCAACCGAAACAAAATTGACGCCCTTGAGTTAAGATCAATAGGGATTACTTGAGCAAACTTCAATGCGTCTTTTACAAATCCTTCCCTGCTTACCATGCATCCATGGTGTTCAATCTTGGTCACAACGCAAAAATCTTCCTCATTTGGAATGAATACAAGCAGAAAGCAATCCAATAAACACAAAATCATCCGGGGCCACCCCACTTCTTTCTAATATCTCAAACACCTCGACAGCCTCTACACCATGACCGCGCATTGCTAAGCCACCACTCATTGAATTTCATGTATAATTGTCCCCCGCCCTCATACTCCTAGACAAGTTCATAGCTTTATCAACATCACCACACGTATAAAACTTGTCAAACCCTGAAGGGGTGCAACTCCACTATCAAGATCTAGGTTTGTTTTATGGAGATCACCGATTCGAGTCTTATAAATCTCAGGACTATTGAAGGTTTATCTGGTTATTAACTTCATGATTCGTGAGATTAATTGAGGTGCGCGCAAGCTGAACACCCACTTTACCCAGAAAAAAACCTGTCAATCAACGATTTACCCAAATTTCACAACCAACCCATGAACCAATTATTAACTTTGTGTTTGTATTGTATAATTTAAAGTTAATTTATCTTGAATCTTAATTATGCTTGTTAAATTAATATTTTAATTTTTTTCATATATATATATATATATATATATATATATATATATATAATTATATATGAACAATACAACTCCGAAACGGCATGCTGAAATGCTCTGAAACCGAAAAGTTCTGTACTAATAAAAAAACCTGAATGACAATTGAAACGGTATTGATAACCTTGCTTCCAACGCAATAATTTAATAAGCTAAAGAGGTTACAAATATGATATCTAAATTCAGAAGTTTATTATCTGAAATTTAAAGGAACTTCAGATAGGCTTGGAAAATCTACCTCTACTAGGAAACACCATAAAATACATAAGAAAAAAAAAGAATTAAAAACAATCCACAATAAAAATAATAATAAATCTGAAACACCCTAGAAAAAATAATAGATTATTTTTAAAATTATTTTCATGTTGATATCAAAATATATTTTTAAAAATAAAAAATAATATTTTAATATATTTTTAAATAAACAATATTTTCAAGTACTCTCAAGCACGTTTTGATAACTATCTTAATGATCTATAAAAACAAATAATAAATATATTACTTCCTTCGAGTACTATTTCTGGTGCATGGAGAACGTGAATTCACGTTCTCCATGGAAAATAAGAAACGGATAAGCTATCCTTCCAGCCCATACCAGCCCAGCCCAGCCCAGCCTATCCTAGACCAGCCCAGCCCATCCAACTTAGCCTGGAACTATAAAATAATAAAAACATTGTGGGGATGTCACCAAATCAGGCTAAGTTTAAGCCTTGGTCCAATAAGCCTAGACTTTAGATTAAAGATCTGTTTGTCAAATATACTCTCATGTTTTTTTTTTTTATATAGTTTTAATTTATCTTTATTTTCTTTCTATATTAAATTTCATAATTTATTTCTGGGTTATTCTTTAAATTCATAATTTTTGCTTCCAAACTAAAAATAACAATAACAAATGGATTGAAAACATGGAAAAAGATGGTTTTGGAAGAATTTCAAATATGCATAAATTCAAGTTGCTGTTTCAGATGAAGTTGAGAGCCCGATAGTACCCAGTTGTGCCTAAGATTAGAGAAATAATACAAACTCAAAGTCAAAATAGATAATTATTAGATAAATCTATATAAAAATTAAGTTTTATTGTATAATTAGATTTTTAATAGGCCAATTTGATTCAATTATGGGCTAAATTAAGAGTTTAAAAATTAATTTGGGTTCAATTAAATGATTTAATTAGGTGCAAGAACTTATAAGTGTCCAAACCTCCAGCATGGCCATGAAAAGAGTTAGCTGAAGAAATTGAAGAGTTTTGAATTTTCTTTCTTTGACAACTGAAATAACTCCATGCATTTCGAACTATTGAAGACTACAGGTTCCCTTGAAATCACTCGCAATACAAATACCTTTCTTTTTTTACTGGAAAATATGTTCTGATGTTTATTTTTAATTCTTAAAACTATTGCGTTGATTTTATATATTCTATTACATTATTTTCATATTAGTTAAGCCACCACCATGACAGATATTTTCAAAATTAAAATTATATATTTTATTGGAAAAAAAGAGTTCAACTTACTTAAATTATTCATTAAATTATGAAATAGTGATTATTAAAACAATATTTAAATACACACTCACACACACACACATATATAAATGTGTGTGTATATGCTTATGTCTTTTAAAGTAATTTCACAAGTTGAAAGCAATATGAAAAGTTTGGTAACCAAACACTTGAAACTATTTTTCATTAACCTCAAACTCAACCATAGCTTTAACCAAATACTTCAAAAATTATTTTGAATCGCAGCTAAAATGTTTTTCATGAAACTATTTTTTTAAAACCTTAACCACAAAAGCAAAAGCAATACACTCGTCACTTTTCTTCTTTTTTTTGCCCTTTTCCAATGAAATAACATACCCCAAAACACAGCAGACCTTTTCTTAGTTATTTTTTTTTGTAATTAAAAAAAGATTGTTATTATTATTTACTTTTTAGATTTAAATCATAGATTAAATATTGAAAATTATCAATTTTTTTTAATTGATCAAATCAATATAAAAAACCACATTAAAAGTTTTATCTTATTAATATATAGTTCAAAACACCTAATTAAATGGAAAAAAAACTATAACTCGGTTAAAAAAATTATTGGCTTATGAAAAATGCGTTGGTGGTTTGAATATTTATTTTAGAGCCTTTAAGGTCATGATCAGAATGAAAACATTTTATTTTAAAACTACGCAACTTGTAATACCAAATAGTCAATGCACATATAAACAATTAACTTGTGTTTATTTAATAAATTTAATGTCTCTCTTCAATCTAACGCTCTATGTACTTTTTCTTTAAAAAGATATTACATTTAAGTATAAATTTGTTCTATCCATTCCATTTTCAAGTAAAATTTTATATTCTATTTTTTTTTTGAGAAATCTCGAAGAAAATACTCGAAAGAAAATGAGTGTGTTTTTTCTCCAAGTAATTTTGTTTGAACAATATGAAAAACATAGTAACCAAACACACGAAACTATTTTTATTAAATCTCAAACTCAACCGTAATTTTAACCAAACACTTCAATTTCAGTTATGAACCTTAATTAAAAGTGCTTCTTATGATACTATTTTTTTTTAACTTCAACCACAACAGCAAACACAACACCAAACATCCCCTAAATTTGGAAGTCTAACTTGGGCTTAATTAAAAAGATTGTAATTTTAAAAGACCCAATTTATTTTTACCAAGCCAATTGATTTATGTTTAATTAAAAAAAACAATTCCCTTGTTTCAAAAAGTATAAAAAAGAAAATATTTTTTATTTATATACATGCAACTAGATTGAGGATTTTGTTTTATTAAAAAGAATCTTTTTTATTTTTATGGATTGTAACTTAAAAATTAAAAAATCTTAGCAGCAGCGGTGTCATCAATAGCATCTGTACCTCATACCTCCAATTCATTTGACTGTAATGATTACATTCCTAATTAAAGTTACTGCATTAAGTGTATCGTACACAGGGAATAGCATCTCTGACTGCACCCAGTACTTCAATATTCAACGGTCAACTCTTTGTTAATTCACACTCGGTCAAAGCCTAAGACCTCGTAGAGAGGTGGGTAGCTCAACCCTTAGGTTGGCTGGTTGACCGGACATCATTTCGTCCACGTTTTTTGTTTTTTTAAATAACCGATCTCCTTTAAGTGCTTTTTTGGTAGTGTATTTATAATTAGACATACATTAAAATTAAATATGTTTTAAAAAAAATTATTTTTTATATTATTACGTGCAAATGGTATAAAAATATATATATTTTTTAATTTAAAATAAAAAATAAAAATATCTTTTTAAAATTCTTTTTAAAAGTATTTTTTAAACTCAATGACAAACACCTCTTAATTATGATTAGGCTAAGAATTGATTCATCGGATAAGAGCTTATATTATTATACCATTCAAAACAAATTTGAATGTGTTTCAAAAATTATTTTGGAAAAAAATGAAATTTTTTTATTTTTATTTTTTGTTTTAAAATATTTTTTGATGGTTTTAGGTTATTTTAATATGCTAATGTCAAAAATAATTTTTAAAAAATAAAAAATATTATTTTGAAGTATTTATGATCCAAAATACTTTGAAAAACAACATCAACCACATTCTCAGGCGACAACCCTTGAATCTCCCAGCTACTTATTTAGGTGAAAACTCGGGGGTGTTTGGCACAACGTTTCAAATACGCTTTTGAAAAAAAAATGATTTTTTTTATTTTTTTATTTTAAATTAAAATAATTTGGCGTTCTTAGATCATTTTCTTGTGTTGTTGTCAAAATAATTTTTAAAAAATAAAAAATATTATTTTTATATATTTTTAAACAAAAAAAAACACCTTAAAAAAATCTCAATCATACTTCCAAATACACACGTACTATCATTTTTCAGTGGCGGAAGAACTCTTGCGTTGCAGCTTCAAAATCTTGCATCACTCCACCACATAATCCATTTTTCCTCGTGCAGGTCCTTAACTTATCTTTTTTTTCTGAGAGCTGTAACATTTTACACGTGGTTTTGTGGATACCATCATGCCCTAGCTAGAAGGGAAACCCCACTCTAATTAGGATGATGCTTTGATTAAAAGCTATTTAAGAATGATGGATCTCACCACCCAATCCATCATGCTTCATGATTAGGACTGGAATATTCAATAAGGTATTACACCATAACTATTCTCCCACTACCACCGTGATAAGATAGCCATGATCGAGGAGCCACTCTGGTTTAGTGGTGCCCATATTTAACCTATTTGCATGCGGCCAGAGATTTGACGGCGGCGCCATGGATATATAGCTAGGTGGCGAGCTTTGAGTGACGGTTCATGGATGCTAAAATTACAGCCAAACATCAGTCAGAAGTGTAGACCAAAACCCTAGGTCGTACGCATGCGAGAGCATGACAAAGATCGATGATGATGATGCGCACTCGTAACTTCCAATATGAATAAATTTCATTACATTTAAGATAAAATCACCGAAATGATTTATATCAGTTAAAAAAATAAAATAATATTGTTTTTATATCGGTTTAAATTTTGGTCATGTATTGATTTTGTTTCGCTTGTTCCGTTTCGGCCAAATAATGTTTTTTTAAATAATAAATAATTTTATAATATTAATCATATCTCTTAATCCGACCGTTAGATTAAGATAAAATTTTACGAGGAGTCTCGTGACATATTTATATATATTATGTTAAAATTTCAGAGCAATCAGAGAATGTAATGACATTTCAAGTTTGATGATGTAATGACATTTCAAGTTTGATGATGTAATGACATTTCGAGTTTGATGATGACATTCTCGTAATATTATGCACGTTTATAATTTTGTTCAAAAAAATCATTTTATTATATCTTTTTTAGATTAAATTGCACAATTTTTTTTGTGGATCTTTGGGCCCATTCCAATGTTTTTGTCATGCTTTTTCCTAGTTTTATAGATTAAATTATATAGATATATATATATATATAAACAGTACAACCCCGAAACGGCACGCCAAAAATACTCCAAAATCAAAACATTTCATTCCAACTGAAAAAACAAAACAACAACTGAAACGGTATTGACAACTTTAATATGAACCCTAGCTTTGGTTTGGAAAATTAATTAGGAAAAAAGCAGCATAACAATGGGGTGAGCTTATGAACTCTTGATTGTTGATGCATGGTATGGTATGGCAGTTCTTGCTCTAAACCCTTAAATTTGTCTATGATAATGTACTTGTCCAACTTTTGACTGGAAACTTTTCCAGCAATAAGCTATTCGTGTTGCTTGGGGGAAAGATGGAAACCAACCATTGCTTTAATTAAGGTTCCATTTAATTTATTTCTTACAAATCCTTTAACTCATAAAGAATATATAACTTAAAAGTTAAGTCTTTAACTTCTAATTAAATGTTTTTTTATTTAATTTTAAAACACATAAACTCCATTCATAATTAATCCCTTGTAATAACCTTGTAGCTTTCGGTTATTTGCTAGAAGAAAAGAGAGTCCAAGGCTCCAAGCCTCTGCAATTGCAGCTTCTAATTACAAGTTAATTATCTCGTGAAGTTTTCGACCTCCATTAAGAAGTTGTAATGTAATTAGAAGATTCTAAGAGCTTTGGGAAATTATTTGTTAATTATTTGTTTAATTTGATGTATAATATATGATTTGATGATAGTTATTAAAATAATCACATGTGACATCCATCTTATCAAAACTTTATTGGATATATATATATATATTCATATTACAACATGGAATATGAGAGCTCAAGTACAAATCAATGTCCTTCTAACATTACAAATTAACACCATCTTCCGCTCACTTCTATCTATCGGATTGCCTGGCAAAGTTCAGCAGCATATCTCAATTTTCCCATCACAACCTGCAGGAAAGATTTTTGATGTCAGTGAAAGAGAAGATGAAAAAAAGAGAGAGGAGCAATCACGATCGAGTAGAGAAGAACACGAGAAGAAACATACTGGATGTACTCAACATTGATTTTTGTGGATTGAGAGTGCGAAACAGCAGAAAACGCATCACTTGACAGGAGAATAGTTGAAGGGCACGGTGTTTTTCTGCAGAAATCCACCACCCTGACATCAATAGTTCCGTCCTTGCATGGCCGATTATTTCCACTCAGGCACCGCAACCTATAACGTCTTCCACAGGCAGCACCATTATCCCACAAGCCTTCGCCCACTGAAACAAACAGGTTTCCTGGCGGGAACTGATCCTGTCTATTGCCATGGCACTTGGTAGCTGCACAGAAATATATCCCAGTAAATCCATCAGACAAATTAAGCAAGCTCGAATGAACTTTTCGGACAAAAAAATAGCAGTAAAGGGAAAACATGAAACATTTACTCACGTAGATAGGGTGGATTATACGAGGTAGCAGTGCCAATGTCCCCAAGAACAATGCCTGCTTCATTGCAGAGAAAGCTAATGAGTATGATTGCTATGACCATAATCGCCATGGTTGAAGAGAGGGAGAGGAAGTATGAGCTTTGTTTAGTTAGCAATTGCTCAATTTATAGCCCCTCGTCCGCTTTGAAACCGAGGGCCGGCCTGGTGATGATATGGATCGATCACTTTCTCATAAAGTAGTTGATTAATTTTACTATTTTTAATTTTTTATATATATAAAATACGAGAGATTTTTTTATTAATCTATTTTTCTATCCATCAAGAACATGACATAACAGTTAGAAAAATAAAAAAAGAAGTGTCGGAAAGTTTGCTGACAATACTAAATTCACAATCAAAATGAAGCTCAATTAACCCTGAATTATAATATTAAAAAACAAAAATCTTGCAATTGAATTAGTTTCTCTAAAAATTTCTTACTTGATCAAATGATTTGTAACGTGATCTCTCCTTCTATAAACATATTCTTTTTTAATCCAAGTAAGTACATAATAAGAATCTGAATCAACAATCCATTAATTTGTAGAAGCATGCATAACATCTAACGTGTCTATACTACTTAAAAAGTTCATAGATCGTTATTTTCCTAAAACAGCTGCACTCATCCACTGATATATCTATGACGGTCAGTTAGAGAATAATATAAATCATTTAAATTTTTAGTGAGATGATTCTTTAACATGGTATCAGAATCTTATTGACTCAGCGATCACAAGTTCGAATCTCACCACCCTCATTCTATTTGATAAAAATTAAGCACAAGATAATATGAATCTGTGTATAAGTTTGAAACTCAAAGAACTTTCACGTGAGGAAGTGTGTTAAAAAATAATATAAATTATATTGTAGAAACTTACCAAACAATTTAAATTTTGAGATGAAATAATTCCCTGACATATCATGATCAGCTTAGTGGTTGCCTACATTGCTTTTCCTTCATATAGAAGTGGGAGGAATGCTACAAGTGGAAGCTATCCAATTTTGACTTCTCAAGCACATACATGCATGTGTAATAAATAAAAACTGTTTTTAATGATCGATATCCTCCATTCTTGAACGAGGTCTGTTCCTGATAAGGTCTGAATCAGTTCATATATATTTATATATATGAAAAAAGATCTTGTAGTATAGGCAATGTAATAAGATTTTTCAGGAAATCTTTTGATATTAACGTAGAAGTTATCTAGAGTATAGTGTTTAGTGACAGCATATATAAAATAATTAGCAGAGCAGATTCAAAGCTTATTAGTTGTATCCGGTGAGGCAAAAACGACGAATTCCCTGCATGAACACTGTTCCTGATTGGTTGAAGTTAGTAAGAAAAGTCTGAATTCATCCATTTCTGATTGCTTTTTGGTAAAGCGCCAAGAACTAAGATGCGTATTTGTTTATATTTGGGCAGCTTTATTTGCTGTTATCATCGACTGAGGTGAAGAGGAATGGTTTGCAGCTGGCCCATTAATTAGTATTCAATTTAGGGTTCTGCATTTGAAGTTTCAAACCCATCAAAAGTGTTTTCATGTAAGAACTTTTTTAAAACCTAGACAGCATGGCAAGTAAATCTGGGGTTTAGCAGATACAGAACCTGAACCAATTAGAATTAAAAAAAAAACAATTTTATTAAAAAATCAGGTTAATTCAGTTAACTATTTGACATGGATCCGATTCGATCACAACTTGACTCTTAACCCGTCGAGTTTTTGTCAAAATAATGTTGTTTTAATTTTTTTTTTAAGAAAATCTTTAAGGATTGACCATCTTAACCTATTAACAAATACCTAAAACAAAACGGAAAACACTGTTCGGGCACTGTTCACGCACTCTAAATTCACTGTGGACGCGAGCTTTTTGATCCGTGCGTCGAGCGAGTTCGTCCACCCTATTTTTTTTTGTCTTTTTCGGATGTGAGCGGTGTTTTACCGATTTCGTCCACGATAATAAGACAAAATAGCGGTTTCTAGCTGAGGGAGCGCGGGCGTAATTGACCCGCGTCTGGGACGGTCCGGTTCGGTCCGGTCCGCTGACTCTTTTTTTTTAATATTTTTTTGAAAATGTGTAATGGCGTTAAGTAGCCCCGAAAGCGACAAAATATATGAATTCGAGCGAGGGGGTGGTTTAGTAATTGACCATGGCGTTCTGTACGCTTGCGTCGGTATTGTCGGGCGGACCCGTCTGGTAGCGTCGGCGTTTTGTGACCCGGTTGATTCGGTGGCGTCGCGGCTTCATACGGCGGTGAAAAAAATTTTTCCTCCGCCCGATCAATTCGATTCATAGCGCTTCCACGAATCTCATGGAGTAGGCGTCGCGGTTTAAATATGGGCGTGTAGGCTCAAATAGTCGGTTGAGCGTTTATGTCCTCTTTTCTCTCTCCTCGGTAGCGGAATCAATTTCGAGTCCCCGAGTTATTGTGCATGCATTTCAGTCCCTTGGTTTTGTTTGATTTACGTAATCCAAGTTTGAATTCTTTCAATTTCAGTCCTTGCATTCAAATTGATATATATGCAATTTGCATGTCGAGTCCTTCTTCTTTTGAATTTTTTCGGTTTCCTATTAGATCCCTTAATTTGTTTAGTGCAGCGAGGTTATATTGTTTTTCAATTTTGTCCCTCATTTCAAATAATTAATAATAATAATAATAATAACAACAACAATTATTTCAATAATAATAATAATAATAATAATAATAATAATAATAATAACAACAATTATTTCAATAATAATAACAATAATAATAATAATAATAACAATAATAATAATAACAATAATAATACCATTAATAATAATAATAACAATAATAATAATAACAATAATAACAATAATAATAACAATAATAATAATAACAATAATAATAATAATAATAATAATAATAATAATAATAATAATAATAATAATAATAATAATAATAATAATAATAATAATAATAATAATAATAATAATAATAATAATAATAATAATAATAACAACAACAATAATGATAATAACAATAATAATAATAACAATTATTTTTGTTACTAATTCTTTTGTGAATATTTTTTTTGCTCTTCATAATTTAATAATTTCTATTGTTTTGACAGTGATGGTGTTAATTTTTTTTTATATATATTTTTAGTCTTTCCCTAAGAATATATATAGGAAAAAAAAACATGACCTAGGATTTTTTTAATATAAAAAATTAATATAAGTATTCTGAGATACATTTAATATAGTTATATAATAGTAGATGATCGGCCACACAATTACAAATAACCGATTGAAACACATTCACAAATTTAATTTTTTTTATTTGTAGAATAATGTCAACTTTTGTTCATGTATATATAAGTGTACTTAACACAATAATAATAATAATAATAATAATAATAATAATAATAATAATAATAATAATAATAATAATAATAACAATAATAACAATTTAATTTTTTTTTAATTTGTAGAATAATGTCTACTTTTGTCCATGTATATATAAGTGTACTTAACACAATAATAATAATAATAATAATAATAATAATAATAATAATAATAATAATAATAATAACAATAACAACAACAATAACAACAACAACAACAACAACAACAACAATAATAATAATAATAATAATAATAATAATAACAATTATTTCAATAATAATAATAATAACAATAACAATAATAATAACAATAATAACAATAATAATAATAACAATAATAATACCAATAATAATAATAATATCAATAATAATAATAATAACAATAATAATAATAACAATAATAATAATAACAATAATAATAATAATAATAATAATAATAATAATAATAATAATAATAATAACAATTATTTTTGTTAATAACTCTTTTGTTAATATTTTTTTTGCTCTTCATAATTTAATAATTTCTATTGTTTTGACAGTAATGGTGTTATTTTTTTATATATATTTTTAGTCTTTCACCTAAGAATATATATAGGGAAAAGAAAACATGACCTAGGATTTTTTTCAATATAAAAAACTTAATATAAGTATTCTGAGATACATTTAATATAGTTATATAATAGTTGATGATCGATCACACAATTACAAATAACCGATTAAAACACATTCACAAATTTAATTTTTTTTTATTTGTAGAATAATGTCTATTTTTTGTCCATGTATATATAAGTGTACTTAACACAATAATAATAATAATAATAATAATAATAATAATAATAATAACAATAACAACAACAACAACAACAACAACAACAACAACAACAATAATAATAATAATAATCAATAATAATAATAATAACAATAATAATAATAATAACAATAATAATAATAATAATAATAATAACAATAATAATAATAATAATAATAATAATAATAATAATAATAATAATAATAATAATAATAATAATAATAATAATAATAATAACAATTATTTTTTGTTAATAACTCTTTTGTTAATATTTTTTTTTGCTCTTCATAATTTAATAATTTCTATTGTTTTGACAGTAATGGTGTTAATTTTTTTTTATATATTTTTTAGTCTTTCAGCCTAAGAATATATATAGGGAAAAAAGAAAAACATGACCTAGGATTTTTTTCAATATAAAAAACTTAATATAAGTATTATGAGATACATTTAATATAGTTATATAATAGTAGATGATCGACCACACAATTACAAATAACCGATTAAAACACATTCATAAATTGATCAATAAACTACAACAAAAAAATATCACACCAAACAATCAAATAATTCACCATACAAATGGATACAAAAAATATTTCCATAACCAGTAAACACAACTGAATAAAGAAAAATTAGATGATCGACCACACAATTACAACAAAACCAACCACCAACAAATTCCCAATTGACTACAGCAAACAAAAATCTCTAATCGATATAATCTATTACATTTTTTTTTCGACTAACTGATTATATAATTATCAATCCAATTAAAAACACACCGGATAATCAAAACATTGCAATTTTGCTATCTATGAGTTAATTAAATCAACACATAATTCAAATCCAAAGCTGTGACTAAATTATTCTCCAAGCCGAGTAAAATAATGTCAACAACCAACCGGATCAATGCAAACAAAAAAATAATCTATCTTTAATAGATTTCAGCTATACAATATTGCTATCAACCAATTAAATGCTTAGTAACTGTTAAAAAAATATTTAACCATCAACACATTCAGTTCAAGACAACAAAATATCATCTTTCATTCATTTTATTGATTACTGATTTACATCAACCAATTAAATAACCATCAAAACAATTAATACATACTAAACAATTAATCAATTATGGTCTTGCAATACTCAAATTACAATTAGCTAATCTTTCATAAATTTTATAAAGCTTATAATTTTTTAAATTTCAAAATTGAATTATTATCTGAGTATTTAAGCTTATAGCAATAATCAACTAATTCAATACATAAAAAAAAAAATTATAGCATGATTTAAAATTTACAATTCTCTATTTATCAACTAAAAAATTCTTTGCTTACCACATAAATAATAAGTTTGCTATATATAAAAAAGCTCAGCATAGCTGAGGCTAACCTAAACTTCGTCTTGTCCTAAATTAACTTCAGAGCCGGGTTTTATACCTAAAAGTTGGGTTGCTTCTTTCTAAGACAAAGAGCCTACTGACTAAAAGTATTTGTAATTGTGTTTCAAAAATATTTTTGAAAAAAATTAGAAGTTTTTTTTTAAATTAAAGTTTTTTGGTGTTTTGAGATCATTTTTATGTACTGATGTCAAAAAATATCATTTTAAGTTATTTAGATACAAATAAAAATTAATATTTTTTTTTAGGTACAACATGTTGTAATAATGAAGTTAAAAAACACAAACCAGAAAACTTGAGTCGTGTTTGATTAATGTTTTTAAAGATGTTTCTTCAATAGCATAGGTTACTCTCCAGGATTTAACAAATTCTTTCTTAATAGAAGAGAGCATCACATAAAATAGATTTTGAAAAGAAAAAAGACCAACAATAAACAGAAAAAAAAAGTATTTCGGGTTTATGCCTTGTTTGAAAAAAACTGCATGGTATTTTTAAACAGTCATGATATAACAGTTATATATAAATTTATTATGAAATTAAAATAGATGTTACAACAATTTAAAATATACTTATTAAGAATTGCTGGAAAAAAATAAACACTTGATGAAAGTTTTTTTTTCGGATAATAAGTTTTTCATATATATATATTGGACTAAAAAAGTTAATTATGTTTTATGAATGTGGGACAGATTTTTAAAATAGATTTTAATAACTTTTACAACACAACATGTGCTGAAGATTTCATGTGATAAACAGAGAATATAAAACAAAAGCATAGAGCATATGTCGAGGATAGGAATCAACACAGGCTTGAGCAAGTAGAGTTGGTGGCAAGGATACCTAATTTTCAAGTAGCAGTGAAAGTTGAGAATTAGATGCTGTCGCAAGATAGGATAATAATAATAATAATAATAATAATAATAATAATATTGGTCCCTTTTTTTTAATTCATCAGAAGCTACTTTGAGCTATGGACCGATGGAAGTGGCTCTTCCTCGTTACAAAATTAATAAATTAATTAATTATAATCAGTGAGACTCAAATTTATTTAATTAATAAAAGCAAGTCATAGATGGGTTGCTCTTAAATTAACTATGCCCACTTGTATAAGAAACCTTGGTCTAAGAAAATCATGTATACTTCTTACCACAAAAAAATATTGAATCTCTAAGGGTTTAACTATTGGCAAATGTGTGGTTGCAATCATCATCCATTAAAGGGTTTAAATAAGACTACGCAAAAACAAAGATAAATTAATCAATTTGTATTTATATGTTTGTTTTTTTCTTTAATTTATATTTTATTTGATACTAAAAAATATATTTTATTCGGTTTGTATATTAACTAGAATAAAATATTCATTTCAAACAATTTTAAAGAAACATGTGTTAAGGAACCGTCTTACCTAAAAGTTTAAGTTGTTAGGTGAGGTCCCAAAATATGATTTATATTATTCTCAAACATACGCCCTCAAGTGAAAGCCTTTTGAGCTTGAAATTTGCACAGACCCACACTACCTTATGCTTGATTTTTATCAAATAGAATGAGGGTAGTGAGATTCGAACTCGTGACCGTTGGGTCAACAAGGCTCTGATACCATGTTAAAAAATCATCTCAACTAAAAACTTAAGCTTTTAAGTAAAGCCCCAGAATATGATTTATTTTATTCTCTAATAACATGTCCACCTGAATCAATTTAATAAAAAGCATTTAAATGATGATCTTAAAATTTGAAATCAAAAGGTCAAAAATAAAATATATGTCCTAATATATATTGGATCAACCATTCACTCTTAAGCTTATAAGTTATACAAATTACGCTATTTTATATAGCATACATGCTCTTAAAACAAACTTAATTTGAAGAGAAAAAACCATTTTTTAACAAAGGAAAAAAATAACTTGACATTGAAAAAAAACTTTAACTTCAACATTATATTTCGAAGGATAGAAAAAAAAGAAGGGTTTTACAAGTTGTGTCTAGGAATGTTGGAGGGTTTTCTTGATGGTGTCTGGGATTTTTAAGGTCTTCACCTAGTTATTTGATTAGAGTTGTGAGGAAACTCGGGTGTACTGGTTTTTCTTCAAAGATTTAGAGGATAAATGACTAGTTGTAGTTCAAATTGTACTTAGAGAATTTATGTAGGTGCCCTGACATAGTTCACCTATATATATATTTATATTGTATTTTTCTCGTCTATTTTAAACAAACCAAACATGATCTTAATGATTAATGGTAGTTTTTTTCTTCCAAATACCAGGTATTAGATCATAAGAAAAAAGTTGATATTATGTTACACTCATATGTTAAGTGATGAATATTTATTGTTTTAAAGTTGAATTTAATAAAAGATCTTCAAGAAAAAAAATCTCTATCAATAAAATGACACACGGTCCAAAAAACCTACAATCAGGAAACAACTTTCATCTCAAAATACATAAAAATATGTGAGATTATTATAACAATTAAAACCAAAAATAAAATTGTTAAAACTAGAATAATACTTTGAAAAATATAGAAACGACCTTATTATAGTTAAGTAATAGTTGGTGGTTGCGTTCAACTTGAGCTAACTTGAAATAATTAAATATATCTCAATAAATTTTTGAATTAATACATAATAAAAAAAAATCCATTGATATTTTTAGTTGTCTTGAACATTAAAAAAAATATCTCGAGTTTTGTCCAAATATATATATATATCCTCAGAAATTCACAAAATACCAAAAAGCCTATAAATGACAAAACCAAAATTATAAAACAGTCCCACATATATATAGTCTATAGATATAGATGTAGATATAAAAATAACAACCGAGCACACGAAGCATGGCAGAGAAAAACAAAGAAAGATGAGAGGGAGAGAGATTCACCAACCCCCTCTTCTCTCTCTTTCTAATAACATTTTAACTTTATTTCATACTAAAAGTTCTTGCCTTTTTTCCTGTCTTCCCCGCTACTTCTCCCTCTTGGAGTTTTTATTTATATATTTTGTAATTTTACCTCTTGCCCAGTTTTCAAAAATGGATTTCTTAGGTTCCCATTTGCTCAAATTCCAATCTTTTCATGTTTAAAACATCTGGTTTGGGATTTTGGGTATTCATTAAAGCGTAAAAAAGTTGTTGAAAAGGTTTTGATTCATGGGTAGGGGTGGAAACCAGTTGTTTGATGATAGTAGAGATGGGTTTCTCTCGATTGCCTGTTTGGGGTCTCAATGGGATAACGTTCAGAATGTGCAGTATCTTCCTAAAGGTGGTGGTCTTTTTGCAAGTGTTAATCAAATGGGTATGGGGGACAACAGCAACTTAAAGTCTTTATACAATGATTTGCATGTTAAGTACTTGTCCTTTGTTGGTTTTCAAGAGGAGGGGGTTTTGAAGAAAATGAAAGGTGGGCTTAAGTTGAAGATTAAGGTTAAAAGTCCTTCGTTAAGAAGGCTAATTAGTGGAGGGATTGCGGGTGCTATTTCAAGGACTGCAGTGGCTCCTTTGGAGACTATTAGAACTCATTTGATGGTGGGGAGTAGCGGACACAGTACAGCCGAGGTTTTTAAAAATATAATGCAGACTGATGGATGGAAAGGGTTGTTCAGAGGCAATCTGGTTAATGTGATTCGTGTTGCGCCTAGCAAGGCCATTGAGGTAATGAAAAAATTCTCTTTGCTTATGATTTATTCAATGTGAAAGAGATGTTATTGTGGTTAAATTGATTGTTTGGTGTGAGTTTTGTTGGATTCCTTTATTGGTTTGTTATTGTTGGATGTCCATCAATTTTTATAGTAGTGCCCGATTCGTGCGTTGCAGTCTTGAATCTGAGGATCTGAAGGAAGCTATGTTTATTGTTCTTCTCTTTTTGAAGAAATACTGTGAAAATTTCTCGATTCTGTTTTCTTGATGTCATCCTTTTGGTTTGTTTCTAGCTCATACATTAGGATGAGGGAAAAATTGATCAGAAGAGTACAGGCTAGTTAGTGATGCCCAATTTGAATACCTCTTTGGATTGATGGCAGTTCAACTTTGCCCATAAGAAAATAATTCCAGGCAAACTAATCTCTGTTTCAGTTAAGTAGATATCTTCCATCCTATTGTTACATCTTTTGAGCAACTACAACAATTTTACAATGCCAATACAGAGGGTGAGCTAGCTTCCATCTTGTACTTGCCTGGCATATTCTCGTTGTTTGGATTGCATCTCACCTGGTAAATAATACCATCATTTACCACAAGTAAATGATTTGACTTGTCAAATTAACTACCTTCTGTTTTCAATAACGGGCTTTAAACAAGTGGCTGCTAGATGTCAGTTCTATGTGGGATTGTAATGAGATTGGAGATTGGCAGGTGTCTGCCTGTAGGTACGTAGAGCTTCTGGATACTCATAGTTTGGCTGTAGGTGACTGCCATAATTCTGAACTTCTGCAAATAAACCTTCTAATAATTGATTGGAAAGGTAACCAATTAAATATTCAATTTCAGCGGTCTAAATTAAAAGCTTACCTATTCATGCAGTTGTCTGTCCTTATCTTTTCTTTTATTTAGAGAGCGAGAGAGTGAGAAGGGTATTGTGTA
This sequence comes from Salix viminalis, assembly GCA_029228465.1. NCBI lineage: Eukaryota > Viridiplantae > Streptophyta > Magnoliopsida > Malpighiales > Salicaceae > Salix > Salix viminalis. The sequence goes on from CM055443.1 coordinate 7,941,286, forward strand.
GCCATGGAGTGTAGAACTGTCACTGTACTGATTAGCAATGCTTTTCATAGTCTCCTCTGCCCTCATTTATTTCTAATTTGAGAAGAATAATTAAGCTCTGCATCTTCTGTGTATTTTAAGCAATATTCCAGTTCCAGGTATTTTAATCTTACAGGTAACTGGCTTCTGTGTCTGCAGCTTTTTGCGTATGATACGGTAAACAAGAAGCTGTCACCTGCAGCTGGGGAGCAGCCCAAGCTTCCAATTCCTGCATCATTAGTTGCCGGCGCCTGTGCTGGAGTGAGCTCTACTTTGTGCATGTATCCGCTCGAGTTAGTCAAAACTCGATTAACTATACAGGTACGCGCAAAACCTAAACCGGAAACTGAAATCCTGGGTGCTGAAGCTGTTCAGTTTCTCATGGCCTCTGATGTATTCTGCAGAGAGATGTTTATAATGGTATAGTACATGCATTCTTAAAAATACTGCATGAAGAGGGCCCTGGAGAACTCTACAGAGGTCTTGCTCCCAGCCTCATTGGAGTTATTCCATACGCCGCGACAAATTACTTTGCCTACGACACATTACGGAAAGCCTATCGAAAATATTTTAAGCAAGAGAAGATTGGCAACATTGAAACTCTTCTGATCGGATCTGCAGCTGGTGCCATGTCAAGTAGCGCAACTTTCCCGCTTGAAGTTGCTCGCAAGCACATGCAGGTAGGAGCTCTCAGTGGAAGACAGGTATACAAGAATGTGATCCATGCCCTGGCTAGCATTCTGGAACAAGAAGGTATCCAGGGGTTATATAAAGGGCTGGGACCCAGTTGCATAAAGATGGTTCCTGCTGCTGGGATATCTTTCATGTGCTATGAAGCATGCAAAAGGATACTTGTAGAGGATGATGAAAAAACATAAAAGAAGCACATAAGTCTGAGTGATTGTCTTTAGCAGAAGGCAAATTTGAGGTTTTAGAAATTTTTATTTATACCAAGTTAACGTATCTTAATTTTTTGTCCCAGTTGATTTTATTTTTTCTAGGAAACGGCCCAGCAAACTTTTTTAGGAGGTTAGAAAACATACATCGCCTTTGTTTTCCTGGTTTTATTGAATTGATCGGACATTTACATTTTAAAAAATGTTAGCGGACTTGAAAATTGTTCGATTAACCTTCCACCTTTTTCAACTACTCACACGATTTCGAGTTAGGAATTGGGTAACCTGCTTTGAGAAACGAGAGTAGTATAGTGAATTGTTTTGACATTTAAGAACTGTTAATTGGGGCACATCTTCAAGTTCTCGATTGAGATTTTCGTACCCTTCTGGCCCGTTTAGTGGCATGAATGGCAACGAACATTCCATGAGCGACTCGTGAGAATAACTCGACATGAGTTCTTTGACAAGCAGAGACAGAACACTTAAAAAGGAAATTTCAGTTTTCGAGTGCAGTTGTGTTGTATAAATATGGTCAGGTAGCAATAAAAAAAAACAGGTGCATGCTTCATCGGCGATAACAGGGGAACAAATTTGAATTTTGAATTTGCAAAGGCAAAGGCATTGCTTTTACAATATCTCCTAAAAGAAATTTCATCACAGCTACTAAACATATGATAGTTCCAATCTAAATTCAAGAGAACAAGCTAAATTCACCATTTCAAGCTCAGCCCTGCTCCTCTGCATCCGCTGCTTCCTCTGCAGCAGCGGCAGCCATCAACTCATCAAACTTCTCTGTCTTGCCTAGCAATATTTCAATCTGTAAGAGAACAAATCCAGATCGTCAGTCTTTTACTCTTGAAATAGAAATAAATCCAAAAAATGACTAGTTATTGATAAAAAAAAGAGAAGAGCAGCTAGCTCAGACAGACTATCCATGCACATACAGAGACGATTCTGCAGAGGCCTCACAGTATAGCTAGGTTGGATGAATTTTAACCATAAACTACATCTCTGGATTAATATGATCCCCTAGTATCTGTAGTACTTGGTGAAATAAGGCATCCATTAAAAAAGAGTCAATGGCAAGATCCCATCAATGTTGCATCCACCATCTTCTAATTTGAACCTGGGATGATGCTCCCTCAAACAAACCTAAATGCATGCAAACATGCACAGTAGCAGTTTTTGTTACTTTAAAAACACATTTATGCTATAAATCCTAGGTTTCCCAAAGAAAGCGATTCAGATAAAATTCCAAAGTTGGGGAAATCTTTATCTGGGAGGATTCTATCCACTGCATGCCAATGCAGGTTTATCTAACAGAATATCTGACAAATGCAGTCTAACATAAGGCAATGCGATGATTTACCTTGGCTTTCGGAACAGGACGCCCTCCTGTTTCTTCCCTCATGTCAACTGTGGACGTCATGATCTCTAAGCATACACACAACACTTAATAAGTGGTCAAGCTCTCAACATCAGCTTGAATCATAAAGGGAGACATAAGAAAGGAAGGGAAATCTCACTTTTCTCAACAGCAAGCCCATTATTCTTCAAGATCTCAGCAATGGTAACAACAGTGGCTATAGCTGTACATGTAACATAAAAATCAGATCATATTTCAAAATCTACAATAACAAGAAATATGACACTAAAATATTTTTCTTCCATAACCAAAGTTTTCGGAAAAAAGAGGTTGTATGGTTACATTGCACTGCACTTCCATCTTATGTTTTGTGGTAAATAGTGTATATTTAAATCACTCCCAGCCAAGTTGAACAATAACTCCCCTAACTTACAATCAGCTAAATCAGCACTTGATAGGGAATGCAACATAAATTACTAAATTTCAACAGACACTAAATGCATCTTAAGTATAAGAAAAATAAATGAAATCAACAGGCGGATAAAGAAACAATACCCATCCCAAGAGCGGAGAGCTCCACTTCATTGTATTGTTGCATGTACCTCTGCAAAAATCCAACCATTAAATAGCTAAATAACATAACAGTCCACAAATACAAATAATAATGTCACTAGAACCATTTTCCTTTCTAACAAACCAAAAAATTACAAAATCCTCCATCAAATTCAGAAGATCCAACCATGTTTTAAGTAACTTCAACGTAATAGAGAGATACACAAACTTCCATTGTTCATTTGTTTTCTCATCCACAGTTCTCCCAGCATCCAAACAGAGCCCGTAAAAAGAAAAGAAAAACCCTAAACAGAAACGGGCAAGAAAAGAGAATAAAACAGGACCCGTGTCCATAATCGCGACAAATCCCTTAAACTTAAAAACCCTAGATAGATCGTTAAACCCATATAAAAGACAAAGATCCAGCTTATCCAAAAAACAAGGAGAAGCGAAACATTAAGGGGTTTAGGTTTGGGTAATCTAAGATACCTTGGCGAGATTAACGTAGAAAAAAAGAGGTTTTTTGGTGTTGGAAACTTGGATTCGGTTCTTCTTGTTATTGCCTGAATCTGCTGCTTTTGCTGTGATGTTTAAGTTGGTAACACCCTCTGTGATTCCATCCATCGCTTACTGCTTGCTTTCCTTCTTTACTTTCTATCTTATAAGAGAAGAACACCACTTTCCAATCTCCTCCTCTCTCTAGCCAGATATCGCTTGCTTGCTTTCTGGATGAAGGCGAGGTAGAAGGTGAAGGGGGGTTTATGTTATAAATACTCGAAAACCCTTAATCAAAGAATCTCCTCCAGCTGCTACCTTGCTTTTGAGAGGGGTTTTGATTTCTGATTTTGTTACCCAGAATACGGTGTCGTTTTAAACAATAAGGCCCTAGCTCAGCCCACTCATCCTTAATTGGGCTTCTTTATTTTTTATTTTTTTGAAATGGGAATGATGGGCTAAAACAAATGTCCACGAATTGCATGAAAATATAATCATTAATCTCACAAAATCATTATATTATCTGATTATTTTAAAATCTGATCATATATATAAATATCAAGACTCTTTATTAAAATTTCATCTCAATTTAACAATTGGAATAAAATATATAATTGATATTATAAAATTAATCATTATTTAAAAAAAAACACTATTTAACCGAACCAAAACGGGTAAAACAAAATCGGAACATTCCTACTTAAAGTTGAGTGGAATTTCTAGAACGGATTGAAATTTTAAACAAGATAAAAACTATACTATTTTATCTTAGTTTTTTTAACTAATACAAAACGTTTCAGTTGTTTTAGCCGAAATAAAACAAAATTAACAACACTGGGATCAAATCAGCGCAATTTGAAAATAAATATAACGCAACCTGCAGCAGAGCAAAAACCAAGGGGCAATGTGAGATGACAAAGATCTGCAATAAATTGAAACTCCATGATAACCATTCTTACACTTGCGAAAGAATTCTTTAACCAAGTACTTGTGGACCAAAAAATAAAGCATCACAAAACTGCACAACAATGGCATGAACAAACGTAAATAAATAAATAGTCCGGCAACATCTGGCTCATGAAGGGATGGATAGAACACCATGTGGTAGTGATGACAACAAAGATGATACTATAAAAGGGTTCTTCTTCTAATGTGGATCCCTCTCCTTCACAGTGCCTCCCAGAAGTACATCTCTTTAAGGTTAACCCCTTCTACATAAATTAATCGATACTGCTCAGTACCTTGGTTTCTTGTTATATACACGAGGGTAGGCTTTGAGGAGAGATGGCATTTTTCTCAGGAGACAATCTAGCAGTTGATGCCGCATTGACCGTTTGCGGCAGTTTGCGTGGTGCCTGAGGTGAACGGGTCGATGCGCACCCATAGCAAGGAGAAAATGGAAGCAAGGAGTATAGACCAGACGATGACGATTGTTGGCGTGCGATTTTGTCGACCCAACAAACCCTTGAGGAAAGGATACAAATGGGCAATGACCCAGATAGCAAAGAACAGCTTGCCGAAGAGTGGACCCCACGACTGGTACCCGCTGTTTACGGCGAAGGACACACCAGCCACAATACCCATCATGTTCAGTAGAATGACTGTGGTTGGAGGGATGAGAAGAGATGTCCATTTGAACACATAAAGCTCTGCAAAATCCCCGTCCTCATCAGATGCTTTTGAAGTCACGGTGAAGTTGGTATCAATACCTGCAAGCACTTTCAAGAGCCCTTGGAAGACGGCAAAGAGATGAGCTGATGTGCCACCAATCACCCAGAATTGTTCATTCCTCCACCAGTCTTCAATACCAACTCCACTCCATCTAAGCTCAAGTATTCCAGTAGCAAAGATGGAGATGAAAAGGAGAATGAACCACATGCCGGCGTAGTTGCTTATCTGAAAAGAAATCGTAGCAGAATCATTGATTTGTTAATTGAGATCTAAATCATATGATCACCTGGTACCAGATGAAATGGAAACATCACTTACCTCAGGAATAATGAATTTTCCAGTGACAAGGCAAATGGCAGGAAGTATACAGTAAGCAAGAAGTGGAAGAGATGTTAGTGGGTAAACAATGGTATTGATGTATGCTAGCCTCTCCAAGAGCTTTAGTCTTCCACTGTATCCATACCATATGGGGCAATGCCTGCTCAGCAAAATCTCAATAGATCCCAAGGCCCACCGAAGAACCTGGTTCAAACGATCAGAAAGATTGATAGGAGCAGACCCCTTAAATGCTGGGCGAGGAGGCATGCAATAGATTGATATCCAGCCACGAGCATGCATCTTGAACCCAGTCAAAATATCTTCAGTAACAGAACCATAGATCCATCCAATCTGGAAGCAGACGAAAAGGATTAGTGCTAAGGTGTAAATTAAACATGATTGGACTAAAGTATTGCTACTGAGTACAAAGCTAGACTGACCTCTTTGCCCCAATCAGTTTTGTCTTCATATCCGCAGCTAATAACATGGATAGCTTCTTTCAACAGAGTTGCAGGGTTGGTTGACGGAGGGATGCCTCCCTGTTCCTGGAAGGTAGCTGCAATAAAAACTGGTGACTGGCCAAAACGCTTTTCTAAACTCTTCTGCGACATAAGAAGTGACCTCTCATCATCATATCCTGAAAAGAGAAGGAATACAGTTAGAAGAGCATGCTACCTTATTTTTTCTCTGATCATCCACCACTGCTTTTTTTTTAAATTCACGATAAATCTCAAACTGAGTGTTCTGCAATTTATCATTACTAATAACTTTGGCATTGGAAAATGAAACCTTTGATACTGCAAATAATATATATATATATATATAATAAATTAAAAGATAATCAAAACACTAATGACCATGCATATATAAGGACATGCACACTCCATAATTAACGAAATTACTGAGATGCAGGGCCAGTAAAAGACTTCAATTGAAAAGGACAGGTGAGAGAAAAAATAAAGTCTAGTGGAAACCAACCTTCAACACCCTCCTCAATGTCTTCCATATTGAAAATGGGGACGGTGGATTCAGTTCTTTTCATTGCCCTCTTCTTGTCACTATATTTCTTATGACCACCCCTTCCCTTCTTTCTTGAGCCACAACAACTCTTTACAATAATGTTTGGTTCCAAATCTTCCTCGGTCAAAACTGGATCGTAACCATATAGTGCTTGCCTGTTGAAACAGCAACCAGTTCCGACATACACAGGCCCCTGGATGCCATCCAAACCTTTCAAGTTGATCTGCAAGATACAATGACAAACTTGAGCCATCCATAACAACAATACACAGAAAGAAACATTTTGCAGATTGATGATAGATCAACTAAAACATACATCAAAGAAAACAATATTGCGATTGGCATATCGATCGTGCAAGTCAATGCCATCAAAACGCTGTGGGAACTGTACATAGCATGTCTTCTTTCCATAGGCAGGGTCCATCATGAAACACATGGCTTCCTTGAGAGCTTTACTGTTATTGAAGTAGTGATCACAATCGACATTCAGAAGATAAGCACCATTGGTCAGTACAGCTGAAACTCGAATCTGCATAACAGAAGGACCAAGTTAGAGGACATGTTGATACTTAGCAGATAATTGTGGTGCATGCGTCTAAGTTCAGGAAATCAATCATCTTGAACCAAACCATGGTACACGTAAGCGCCAACTTTGGTATGATTGAGGAAAAATAAATAAGCAACTGTCCTTTAATATGCATGAAAAGCAGCACCCATATAGTAGCATGATCTGTGATGAATGGAAATGAATTTGAGAGATAGAAACAAAGGGTGAAATTCTACAAGAAATTAAGATGACAAACCAGTGCATTCATTGCTCCGGCTTTCTTGTGATGCTGGAATCCAGGTCTCTTTTCACGAGAAACATATACAAGTCGAGGTAGCTCATTTCCATCTGTGTCAAGCCCCCCGCTGTGACCTAAAAACACCTGCTCTCCACCATATTCAAGAAAGGTTAAAGTGTAGGGAAAAGACAAGGAAAAGCAAGCATGATTATGGATACATGTAGGAAAGATGGTAATACCTGGATCATTCCCTGGGTGATCCCTGGAATTATTTCCAGGCCATGGAGTTCCATCCTGCATTGTCCAACCTTCTTCAGGCATCTTCTGAGCTTTGGCAACAAGTGCATTGATCCGCACCTTGAATTCTTCATACTCTCTCTGTGAAACATAATTGTGCTTATTCTCGTGTATAATGTTGAAAACAAGTAGAAAAAAAAATACAAGAACCCACTTTAATCCATGTGAAATGCAGACAAAAGTTTGAGAATAAGGCATGCTGTTTTTCTTGACTCACCTTCATTGATCGGCGCTCTTTGACAAAAGAAGGCTGTATCTTGTCCTTCAAATAATCAATCTTTTGGGCAAAATAAAACTCAGGGGCCCTAGGCTCAATACTGTGCTTCTTGCAGAAAGGCACCCACTTCCTTGCAAACTCCGCAGTTTCAGAAAGGGCTTCAAATGTCAACATTGCTGAACCATCATCTGAAACATAGCACGATACTTTGTCGACAGGGTAATCAACGGCAAGTATGGACAGCACAGTGTTTGCTGTTACAAGAGGAGGTTCTTTCATGGGATCCACAGTACTAACAAAGATGTCAATAGGGGCTAACTGAGATGGTTCTCCTTCACGATCATATCTGCAAGATAGAGTGCAGTTAGCAAGCAATAAGAGCCAGTACTCCATCACTTAACTCTATCTACCGATAAAATTCGTTTAACTTACCTCACTGCTAGCCTGTCGAGATAGGTCTCACGATTGATAGGCATCCATTTTGGAAATTGATCCAAAAGCCAGGACAAGGCAAACCAAATTTCACAGATAACGGATGTTAACCACAATCCATATGCATCTTTAACTGGATGAGTAACACGATATTGCATGAAGAATCCCAAAATAATAAGCCGCAGAATGATTACAACACGATATGGAGTCAGGTAAGATGAAGAAATGGGCACCACACGACTCATAGGTTGTCGAGCATCATCAGCCCTGTGACATAGGAAAAGAAAACGCAGGACAGAAAATGGTTAGTTGAGTGCATATAAGAAGATCAGTCCATCCTTTTAATAGAATCTGAAAGCTAAATCCATGCTTCGATATAAGAGATAACAAGTATCCAGAAGATAGAATGATGCAACCTAAATCTCTAATAAGGAAACTCACATTTGAAGTTCATCTCCATTCGAACCAGTACCTTCCATGTCCCCCTTTCCCTCAGGGTATCTGTTGGTCATCTGCATCATATTTTTGTCCTGTTTTAGCTTCCAGCTTTCAACCCTCTCCTTCCAGTCAACATTACCAAGGCCATAAGAATTCAAGTCCTTTGATGGATCCACGGTTCTAACATGAACTGTAACAGTAGGCAAAATGATCAACTCAAAGTCATACAAGCAAAAGAAAGGATTATAAATGCTCAAACTCAGTTGCTTGACTACCTGGATGCCTCGGATCAATATAAGGAGATGAGTGAACATTCCTTTCTGCAGGGCCCAAAGGACCAGATGTAGTTCGTACAGATTGATTGTCAGGTGTAGCGCAGGGAATTTCACCAGAAACCTGAAAATAACATCCATATAAGCAAAATATTGCAAGGTCATAACACCTAGCATTCACGATGTTCACTTGCTAATGTACCAAGGAGATAAAGAATTTTAAATATCTACAGCTAGCTAGCTTCTAAACAATATCTACAGCTGGCTAGCTTCTAAACAGGAAAGAAGCCCGATGAATTCTCTTTTCCAGAGAGACAGATGGGACTTGTTGAATTAGTGGAAGTTTCAATCACATCTCTAGGTAAGAAAACCAGAAAGACCCCTGACTTTACAGAAACCTGGAAGCTCTCAAAGTACAAAGTTTGTACTTGTAATACAATGAGTAGATTGATGAGATAGCATATAACAAAGCCCAGAGCTTTTGAAATACTTTACAGACTAATGAAGCAGCGCTAGGCATTGTGGTCTTGCACTGCAAACATATATGATGGGGCTTAAAAATAATCAAAGCATCGATAGTGAGGCTTGAGCTAACCACAGCTAAAACTATGTCTGTGGTCTTGGACCACATGCATCAATGCCAAAGACACCTTAATCTAGAAAACGTTTCAAAATCTCATAAGGGACATACAAAATAATGTGGGTCACAAGAAGCATATATTCTTTTTCAATCTATCTTGCAGTACCCAACATGTGCATGTAAATGAACCCTAAATTGATAGCTCTGCATACCGGCTGCCCATTTGTGAGAAGGGGAATTGGTTGAGATTCATGTCTAGAGGATGAAGAAAGTTCTATATCATCACCCTGCCACTGATGCTTTGCATTGCCAATGCCTTGGGCATAATTGAACTCATTCTCCAGATCATCAACGTCATCTTCATCCTCATCTCCGTCCACTCGAGGACTCCCTGAAATATCAACAAAACCCCATTTGTTGATACATCACAAAATGACTACAGAGCACAAGAACCAAAAGAACAATGAAGAAACAAGCTTACCTTTGTGCCTTCGATACCTGGTCTTGCACTGGGGGCAAGATTGAGTCCCATCTTTTCGCTCATACTCATAACAAGGACGGCAAACTGGGAAAGCACACTCATTGCATGCAACAAAGATGTCACCATTTTCTGTAACTCCAACATTATCCCCGCAAATTTGACATGTCTGTCCATTCAAATTTTTGAGGGGTTTGGGCTGCATAATTCCATAAAAAGCACAGTTATTAGAATACAAAAACATATATATATATATTGTTTCACATGCCACATAAAGAAAAAAAAAACAAAAAAAGAACACAATTGCATTCTGCAACTGTATTCAATCAAAGATTTTCTGACTTCTGACGCCTAACAGCCTGCGATGTTGGAATTTTACTGGCACATTAAAAGTAGCAATCAAGTCCACAACAAGACAACAATGCAAGTCACACACATTCCACAAGATAAAGGGCATGAGATCAATCCAGAGTGCTTAAACTTCTTAAATAAAAGGAAATCAAGAAAAGTAAATATGAATTCTTTCTTCTAGACATATTAGACTACGGAATTGCTGTCCCCCTCTAACATTTTACATCACGCAAGTAACCTGATATTTCTTAACGCATTTAATAGAGATCCCAGACTGAAAGAGCATACATCCTCTGAAGCCAAACGATTGCAATTGTCACTTTATCAAGTTTAATTCAGCTCATAAATAATTATAAAACAGCAGCTTTCATTGATTAATAGAGATAGATCTCATTTATCACATGGCTAGAAAACAAGTTAAAAATCTCACTGATTTGAGACACTATGATCCTGGCTTAAGGAAAACGTAACATTAAGAATAGCAGAAAGGGCCAGATCTTCTTGAAAGAAACCAAGCAATCCAGATCAAACTGAACACTCATCTTCACAAACACTACCAACTAGATCTAGTCACTGTCAGTCAACACAACAAAACAATGCTGAAATACAAAACCTACCAGAAACAAATTACTATCACAAAATTCAACACTCAGATCCACACAAACACACAGAAATGCAACCAGATCAAATCAAACCCAGAAAAAAGAAAAGAAGACAAACCCCACTGTCGGAATCATGTCGAATCCGAACCAGCTCATTCCTCTTATAAGATCCAGCAACCATACCAGCATTCGCTTCCATCTTTTCCTCACTTCTCTCTCTCTCTCTCTCTCTCTCTCTCTCTCTCTCTCTCTCTCTCTCTCAAAATCAATCCACTTCCTCCTTTCTTTTCTTCAAAAGAAAAACATAGAGAGATAGAGAGAAATGGATCTGTGAATGAATAGGAAATGAAGAGAAAGGATTAATGTCGAACTCTTCGCAGTTCTCACCACTCAACACGCCATCTCTGAACCTGCCTTTGCTTTCTCTCACTGTGGGCTTATAAGCTGCCTGCCTGTCTCCGTGTGTCTCTATGTAGTGAGATGTATAAGTGCCTGCTCCTGTCTTTTTTTTAATCTTAATTCTTGTCTTTCTTTTGTTTATTTATGTAATAAGATATTTTATATTACCGGATCAACCGGTTACTTTTTAATCTAACGACCCCGCTTGGCTTGCCGTCCGTTACAGCTCTCAGCCTCACCTCGGCTTCACTTTATTTACCCCGTTGAAAAAACTACACGTGTACTCACCCACGTTATAAACAGAAATCTATAATGTCCTAAGCTTTTTAGTTATAACAAGCTTATTGTGTTCAGATTATTTTAGATTTTTTTTTTGTAAGAAAAATTAAGTGTTGTTGATATGGTTTTTTAAAAATTAATTTTTTATGTAAAATAAAAGTATTTGTTGGAAGTGTTTATATATATATGTGCATGTATGAAAGTGTGGTTGAGATTGTTTTTTAAAAGATGTTTTTTGTTCAAAAATGAATCAAAATGATATTTTTTTATTTTTAAAAATTATTTTTAATATCATCACGTGAAAATGATCTAAAAACACCAAAAAAATTAATTTAAAAGTATAAAAAAAATATTTTTTTTCAAAAACATTTTTGAAACACAATGTCAAATAAAGTCATATAAAGGACTGATTTGATATAATTTAATAAACTTGACGGATTTGAAAGGACTATTTAAATAATTTTAAAGAAAAACACAAAAAAAAATTATAAAAAAATAAAATGATAATATATTAAAATGATAATTAATATATAATTTAAAATTGACATTATATTACTACTTTATTATCTCTTTTTAACCATTGACAAATTAATATCAAAACTTCATTTAAATCAAATAAAAATATATATAAACACGATATTTTTATAATTTTGATGACAAACTATTACTAGATTTTCTTTAATTCCCCAATTGCAGGAATAATAAAAGGAAATTAAAATCTTCCATTCCAAACTTTCTACCCGTAAATGGAAAAGCTTGACGCGGAGTCGAAGCTGCACGCAGCTGGAGCCAAATCATAAACAGCTAGAACGTCACTCTCCTACTTAACTAACTAGCATACTAATTTCCATGAGCCCGATGACATGTATTGATGTGATTGGCTCTGCAATGAAAAGGCACTGGGTAATTATGATAAAAGCAATCACGTATTGACACGTATCAATCCTTGTCCGTTGGAATATTGTTTGTCAAGAAAGCGACACTGGTTGATTTTCTTCCTTGCTGTTAACAGGCTGTGCCTCGTGATTTACCGGCAATTGTCGGTAGCTTCGGTTTTCTACCCTTGTGGCTGTCGGTGGACTCGATTTATGCATGCCTAAAAGATTTTAATATGTTTTTACTTTTTTAAATAATTTATTTTAGATGTTTTCTTGAATTGACATGTCTCCCACCATATTATCCAACTAACTTTTTTTTAAATTAATTTTTTGAAAAGATATAGTTTTAGTTTAAAATTAAAGATTCAACATAATTTATTTTTTAAAAATAGAATAAATAATAATCAACTCTGGTTTATCTATTAATTTGTTTATTAACTTGTGTAATTTATCAATTATATCATGAGCCAAACAAAATTTAAATCGTGATTATTTGGGAGAGTGGTTGAGATTGTTTTTTTTTATAAAATTGGTTTAAAATATATTAAAATAATATTTTTTTTATTTTTTAAAAAATATTTTTGATATCAGTACATCAAAATGATCTAAAAATATCAAAAAATTTAATTTTAAGTAAAAACAATCAATTTAAGAAAAAAAAAGCTTTTGAAACGTCGTATCAAAGTGCATCTTAAAAATGTTTTTGAAAATATGTAATTTTAAGTAAGAACAATTAATTTAAAAAAAAACCGTTTTTGAAACGCCGTGTCAAAATGCATCTTAAAAATGTTTTTGAAAATATGTTAAAAAAAATTATTTAATTTTTTTCTTTAAATTAATTTTTTGGGTGTTGTTAAACAATTTGATATGTTGATATAAAATAAATAAATAAATATTATTTTAATGTATTTCTTAATGAAAAACACTTTAAAAAACAATCTTAACCACTCTCAAACACACTATTAAATTTTCTTTTGTTATTACTATATCAATCATATCAATCATATTTTCATCAATGAGAAAAGAGATCAAAATTTATGACAATTACATTCCTTTCTCCCAAAAATTAATCGAAATCAGCCTCTCATCATGTCCAAAATTATTTAGTACTTGAAAGCATATATTTATGTACAAGTTAAGATAGCATGAATCATGACCACCAATTATTAAGGTTGGGGTAGCAGATTTGATCCCTTCTTTTTAAATTAATTTCCATTTCAACCACTTTCCGAACTACAAAATTAATAATGCTTAACCACCATTATTTATTTATTTATTTATTTATATATTCCAAAATCCTTACCACCTCCATCGCAGGGCCACCATCTGTGCATCTCATTGCCGACATGCAATGGCTTCTTTTTCTACAAGTTATATCATTGACAACAATGAATTTGTATGAACAGTGTAAGAAATGACAACTCAAAATACTTAAATCAACTTTTACAGGCTAAATTCTTCCAACATGGCCTTAAAATTTAAACCCTAATCAACAAGTTGAAAGGATACATGGCAACCAGGGCTATGCTCAATATTTATTTCCTCCATTCCAACAAACTAATTACTAATTATCCTTGTTATCTAGGGCATTCACCATCTGCATCACACTGCCCACATCACATTGTAGATCTAAACTTGATGAATTTGCCCATGGTGCAAGCTTTGAGGGACCAAATTGCCATGCAAAAAACATAAAGGACCAAACTTTTCCATGGTCCTGCATTCACACTACTTCCATGCATGATGATATTATCTGAAAGTATCTCTCTCTGCGAAGAACTCCTCTTGTACATTACCATCCCTCACAAGGACCCATCTGCGTTGGTACCACCACTGCTGCCTCCTCTCCTGCTTGCTGTTGTGTTCTTCAATATCTGCAACACAACATTTTGCGACGAATGAACAAAAAAACATCAATAGATTTCAGTGCAGTGAATTAGAAAGAATTTCAGCTTCAAACAATTTTGCCATGCATTTCAGCACATATGGCTTTTTAAATAGTATAAATATAGCATTTTTTTTATATTTACACTCCAATGGAAAAAAAAACCATTTAGAGAAGCCAATTTTATTTTAATATATATAATATTGATATAACTATTTATTAATAATTAATAATAAATAACCAAATCAAGTATAATCGAAACCACTTATTTTACATAAAAATATATTAAACAATCTTTTTGACTCTTTTGATCAAATATATAAGAATAGCTCTTCAATATAGCTCTTCCTTTAGAGCTATGAAATGAAGAATAAAAACTAAATTTTTTTATCTTTTCCCTTTAGCTTTTCTTTTAGTTCTCCCATTTGGAGTTGCTCTAAGAGACTAGGTATCTAGTTTGGGAGTGAGATTGAGGTTGTTGTTTTTTAAAGTGATTTTTGTTCAAAAAAACATCAAAATGATGTTTTTCTTATTTTTTTTAAAAAAAAATCATTTTTGACATTTGCATAACAAAATGATCTAATAACACCAAAAACTTTTAATTTTAAGTAGAAATAAAAATAAAAAAAACATTAGAGAAAGGTTTTGAGAGATAAAGTACTCAAATGGGTAATTGATGGGGGGAACCGTAGATGGGTCATAATAGAGAAAGATGACATTCAGAGATGCACATGCTATACTTTGATGGCAATTGGACAAGACCAAGTAGGATTATGCCTTATGTGGGCTAACCCATATACCCCAATAATGATGAGTTGATGAACTTTCTTTTCTTTTCTTTCCGAATCCTTGATGTAACGCCTTTCATTTTCAATTTCTTCTCTTAAATACACAGCAAGATGTCAAGATCCTAGGTAATAATGTCCTGATGAATTTAATTTATTTTTCAATTTCGAATTCATAAAATCCTAGTAGTTCCCTAGTGATAAACAGTTGTTGGAACAAAAAAAGAATGAAATAATGATGGGATTACGAAAACATACATGTCTAAGCATTTGATTCTCGTTCTGCAAAGTAGAAAGTCTCTCTTCAAGCTCAGAATTCTTCTTTTCCAAATCTTTAACTCGTGTTTCCAACTCAGTCAAGTAAGCCTTCTTCCTCTCCCTTGCTTGCTGTGCTGACACTCTATTCCTCAGCAACCTACGAATTTACAGTAACACCCCCACCAAGCACATTAATTACTGACAAATCGCCATCATAAATACCTCAGGGGCCATAGTTTTCAATCCCGGAGGCTTGACCTGGCCAAGGAACCAAGCCTCGGGTCATCTGAGATGACATGGTCAGCTAGAAAAAGAATTTTAAATAAAATATTTGAGATTTTAATATCTAGTATAAGAAAATTAAAAAATATTTCATATTTCATATAAACTATATAATTATTTCATATTGAAAAAATTTAAAAAACATTTTACAAGAATACAAGATACAACTAAATATTTAAAATTATTTTATAATTTTTAAATACATTTTACAAAGCCCAGGTTTTGCCTTATGTAAAACCCGGCAAAGATCCCGGATTAACTGGTTGCGCCGGGATGGGTTTCCAGGGTCCCCTTTAAACGGCTTAGAAAGGGTAAAAGAGTAAAAACAGACATTACCTCTTCAGCCTTTTGTTTTCTTTGTCAGCTACGCTCCTTCCTCTCTTTTTCTGACTTTGGCCCTCTCCTGTTGGCTGCGCCTGGTCTGGACCGGCATTTGAACCGGTCTCTCTACCGGAGGCTGATGTCCCGTCCGGTTCGCCGCTCATCTCTGGAACTCTTCTAATTTCCTCATCACTCTCCATACCTAAAATCAACAAAGAAAAACACAATAAATTCAAAAATCTAAACATAAACAATGTAATATGAAAACATAAAGTTTGAGTTTCAAGAGATTCTAATAAGAAAATTGAAGTAAAATCGGAGACCCAGTTGAGAGGATCAATGATTCTACAGAACCCAGATTGGCAACTTTTGAGATACTTGAGGATCCTGAAGAAATAAATAAATACAGATTATCTTTACTATAAGTAAGCTCAACCTGTAATAGAAAAGCTTTCATTTCAAAAAACCCAGATGGAAATTCTGACACTTCACTTGAAATAATGAAGACAGACAATAAAAAATTGAATTAATTAAATAAAAAAAACTACTTTATTTCCATTTTAAAGTCACAAAAAAATATCAACAAAAAACAGAGAGAGAAATAACACCTTCTTTGACTTCAAGTTGAGGACCAGAACTTGAAGATCGCTCACTGCTAGACGGAAGAGAATTAGCAGGAATTGAACTGGTTGTCTGTTCTTGCATTTTTTTTTTCTTTGATAATCAGATAAAAACAATAAATGTAAAAATTATGGCTTTTAGAGAGAGGAAAAGAGCGGGATATTAATGCCATATGTAGTAAAATTGTACAGAGAAAGTGTACAGAGTGATTTAGAACCAATAGATTTAATCTTGATCGGACGATTGGAGCATAGAAATCGTGGAAGCATATGAGCCATGACGAGCTATGTGAATCAAAGGATTGTAGGGTAGAATCGTGGAGGAATGTGGAGTGTTGGATTGGGTTAGATCGGATGGTTGGGATGGAAGTTGGAATGAATTCGAACCTAGTGGTGTCTCTTGGTTTCTGTAAAAAAATCAGTTTTATTTAATTGTGTACCTGCAATGCCATGAGAATATCTATGTTTGATATTTGAATATGACCACTTGTGACGATCACGTGATATCCAACTTAAAATTAGGGTTCAATCAAAATTCCAAACTCCTAAAATTGACCACTCATCTTGATTTATTCCATAGTTATAGTCGTGAAATTCAGTTTAGTTTGATTTGGGATATGGTTGATCATTAAAATTTTTTTTAATAAAATGTTGTTTTAACAAGATAAAACTAAATGGTTAACGGTTAATATTTGACTTGATTGATCCTAAATTAATCTAATTAATAAATTAATTTATATTTAATATTTTCAATTTGATAAACCAAATTAATCCAAGTTTTTAATAATAAAGTTTTTTTTTCATTGTAAAAGAAAGGTTGGTATTAGTGTAGCCTTATATGTTATGATATGGATGTGCATTTTTTTTTTATTTAAAATCTAATTTGTTAATTTTAATTTTATATTTGTCTATTTTTCAGATTATATTTTATTTGATTTTTTCATTTGTTTTATAGGGTTTCTTTTTTTAAAAAAAAAAATGGGATTGTGTCTATGTGAAACATGATTGCCCCCAAAAGACGTGACATCATGGCAAAGATTTCATGTATTACCATGAATGAATATTATTCTTTAAAATAAAAAAAAAATAATTTAGTATATTTTTAAACGTAAATACATTAAAAAAATAATTGTAGTTACAATCTAAAATGAATATTATACTTTAAAATAAATAAAAAACAATATTTTATACATTTAAAATAAAAAATAATTGTAGTCACTTATAAAAGGAACAGATCAATGAAAGTTGGAAAAAACAAGAAATCAAAGATGTAGCCTGTGATACGATGAATGCTATCATTTATGGCCATTAGCTGTATAGCAGAATCTTCTTTCGACTTCTCCAGAACTTATTACCAAATTATCGCTGCAACTCGAAAGCGAATGATTTATATGTTTGGTCTAAATGCATTGCACACACTTTCATGCTTCTAGATTGATAATTAGCCCATGCACAGTTCAATATTTCAATTCACATTTATACATTACGAAGTTTTATCTAATAATTTAAATTTTCAAATGAGATAATTCCATAACACAACTATCGAACACTCGATATGAATCATATGAATCATGATCGATGGTTCTGGGTTTTGCTGGGAACAATTTGTTTTAGTTTAAAGACTTCCTCTTTGAACAGAGATGCCGACTTCCAACAAAGATATTTAGCCATCTTATATTACATTAAACATTAACAAGATCTTGAGATTAATGCCACTATCATGGTAGCTAAACTAGAAGAGATGTAAAGAGCAGCAAATAAATGAAAGATGCAAATTAATGAGTGTATGATAAACTAGGGAGCTCGAGGAGTACCTCTTTGCTGTTGCACAACTTCTGTGGCCTCTTCTTCATCAACATGTAAACAACATTATTCTTAGATTGCATGCTGATTCCACATGATATTATTTTGAGTTTATTTATTTTGACTCACTTAAATCTATTTCACTAAATTTGCCTTCCCACTCACTCATTTCCTTCCTACTTTTCATCAACAATTTCTAATGTCTAATATTTCATGTCTAGCCTTTTATAAAACACTATGTTAGCACTAATTCAACTCATCAAATTCATAGACATTTCACATACACATCCTCCCAAACACGCCAACAAGAATTTACACATCAGCATTGAACTTGAATGATCATAATCCAAACCTATCATGATAATCATAATTATATTATACATAATTAAAAACCCAACACACCATACAGCACCAAACCATATCCAAATTCCAAAACCTCTCCAATTGCTTTGGAAACTCATGGTTAACCTTAAATTCATTAATTAGACTACTAATAATACCACTTCTAATACAAATTCCCCAAGAATTTAATCAATTCAACAATTTATACCATTAAATTTTAAACATACATAGCCTCACATTTTTTTCTAATCTTCCAAAACATGTCAGCAATAAACTCATGAATAAAACAACCCAATTTACTTTAATTATACTCAAATAACTTACACATCAATTCACAACACAATTGTAGTACATGCTATTTAGTCTTCTATTGGCCGACCATTGAACCTTTAGAAATATAATGATTTTTGTCATCATTTGTACCCTATTTAACACCAACACAATCTAATGTAACCCAATTTGATCAATCCATGGCCAATTTATATTTTCTCCAAAATTTCACTATGAATCCTAACATTAATTTCATGATTTCTACCTCAATTATTATTCGTTTTATATGAAATTATTAGGTTAGGTTTAGAACTCCTTACCAAGATAACCAGCACATTTAGCAGGTACCAGCATTGTCTACGAAGTGGAATCATGCTCACACAAAGTGTCCATATCACTCAAGAACTTTAAACAGCTGGAAACTATCTGATACCTCACGTTGCTCCCTTGGCCTAAAAATTATAACTCAGTAATTCCATCTCTCATTTCAGCTCATTTTTAGTATCTCCTTCAGCGTGCATCATCTTATCCGATTCAGTGTAACCTGTTGGCATATCCCGAAACTCACAACCTTCCTTTGTGTGCAGATACATCAAGAAAGTTAGTAACTTTAGTAAGTGTACCCACAACCATTGGCTCTCTTTCACTTGATTTACTAAAACAAGCAACAGGATTCCTACATTTTCCATCGACTAACAATCCTTCACATTTTCCCTTACTTTTCGCACGGAGACCCAACAAAAACCTTTACCAGTGACATCAAAGTATGCATCTTGTGCTGAATATACTCATCAACAATGACAGGCCCATCAATCACATCCACAAGCTTTAACAGGTGGGTCAATTTTATTACCTATGGAAACATCTTTTCATACTATTCCAAGGGTAAAACCTCTTATAGGGTTTCACTTGATGAGTGATATAACATCAAATTCAGATGCATAACCCCATTTCTCTTGGACTCAACGCAGTTTGCACCATTGACCTTCTGTCACTCTTATACACCATCATTAGCTAGCAAAATCCTCTGTATAGTAACAAATAATCCATGCAAAAGGAACACCACCAACACTCACGGCTAAAACATTCAATTAGTACTTCGTATATATCTCCAGACTTAAGTATTTAATACCTGAGGCTTTCATTGAGACATTTCGTCGAACATGTACCGGGCCTTAAATCCAACAAAAGAAATGGACAATTAACAAATGCGAACTACCATGTGCTAAAGAAACACTTAAATATAATGAAATTAACGGTGAAGAAACAACTTAGAAACTTGAAATAAAACTTGTTGCTTGTTTTGAATCAAATGGCGGTTGTGGAAGCTTTTGCCTGGATTTCTTCGAAATTGAAAAGTATGGGCCATTATTATATATTATGGATGTTTTCTAGCCCAGCCCATCTGGGTTCATGATTTTTAGATGAGCCTGGAATTTACCATTGTGCCCTGAATGGCGCAGGTATTGGCCCATGATTTTGATATGCCAATTCGTGGATATTTATGGATTCCACTTTTGTATATATTAGTTCGATTCTGATACTTAAATAATTTAAATATAACTAATATATATATTTATATATATATATATATAAATAAAACTCTAAATTCTATTATTTCTTCTAGTAATTCTACATTTTCCCCATCTTGGACATGGGTAATTTGGGCATGAGCTCCTAGAGAAATAGTTATATTTAATGACTTATAAAATAATAATTTTGATGACAATTTATAATCATGTGGCATCCTGAAATAAATTTCATGCACAAATAGATTGATGTACAAATGTGTGTAATTAAGTTTTTTTTTCTTAAAAAAAAACTAAAGCTAGCGAGGCATCTTTGTATGAATCCTGAGGGGTGCAACTCATTGATTCGATTTCTAGATTTTTCTTCATAGAGGTCACTAGTTTGAGTCTCATAACCCTCAGAATCACTAGAGGTTGGTAATTGATTATTCACTCACAAAAGCTCGTGAAATTAGTCGAGATGCGCATAAACAAACCCAGACATCCATGTTAAAAAAAGACATCTTTGTATGATTACTTTTTCTCATCAATTGAGATTAAATTAATCTATATGATTTTGTTTAATTATGTACTTGGAATAAAAATATGGATGGATAAGAAAAGAAAGTGCTGAATAAATTATAATCTACTCAATCATTAAATCATTTCTTCAAATGTATTTAATTCTAAAAGAAATAATTAAACAAAACATTTGTCAAATAAAGTACTTGCATCAACATAAAATCAAAATCTAACATCAATAAAAATATAAGATAATAATCTCGTCAAAAGTACAAACTTTAAGCAATCATTTGATCCTCATCCTCAAATTCAACTTCTTTGAAATCGAATTTTATATCCCTATATTATGTACGGTATAATTATTATATTAATTTTTAAATAATCATGTTCATTTTCTTTCATAGTTAAAAAAAAAACTCGCTCCTTTGTTACAAATTTATTTCTTATACTTTTTGATAAAAATCAATATTCAGTGAACTAATTTAATTCAATTCATAAAAAATCAATGCACTCTTATTCATTTATTTTTATTTAATATGAATTATGAAATTATATAAATTATGAATTATTTATATTGAGCAGTTATTTTGTAATATTGATCTCATTAAATAAAAAAAACAAACTATTCATATAAATACATTAGATTAAAATAATAATATATATATTTGTGTGTTATTATTCCGTTTTATCTCTATCCCTCACCTCTTAATTTGTCCTTCCTCTATAGAAAAAATTAAAAACAAAAGGCTAAACTTATTTATGAAACACAAATAAATAGCTAAAATAGCTAATATTTGTGTTTCATAAATAATTTTAGCTAGATATTAGTACATAATCTTAGGAGCCAAACTCTTTGAGTCTATCCGTAGTCCAACCTTTGATCACATGATGAGGGTAAAATACATATCTTTTCACCTATCTATCACATAGATAATTTATTATCCTTAATGTTTTACATGTACGATCAACTTAATATATATATATATATATATATATATATATATATATATATATATATATATATATATATATATATGAAGAAGGGTACATAATAATAATTTAGAATTGAATTACCTAGGGGAATTGAAGGGGAGATTTCCTCGAATTATGCATGCATCGATCGGGCAAGTTGTGTAAAAAGACTTGCCAGAACATGTTCGGTTTGGAAAGGAAGTAAAGGGGAAAACTTTAATACGATTCGAGCATGCTTGGTTATATAAAAGCAATAAAAAGGAAAAAACTTTTACGAAAGCTTAAGCCATTTAATTCCAGCGCCTTGAATTCGATAAAAAAAAAAAAGTTATCTTGTTTTTGCTTCCATTGACCATCACAGTGTTGATCAATTTTCAACTTTTGAAACTACGTAGATGATCCAGTGATAAAAATTTAGAATTAAAGGATTTGATCTCTCTGTGATTATTAATATGATAGTCACTGAAAGCTTACATGATCGTTAGCTTTAAAACCCAGTGAGATAAGTTAAAATGCACGCTTGACCCAAACACTCACGTTAATAAAAAAAAAAAATTCAACTCTCGGCACTTAATAATTTTGATTAATTCAAGGTGGAAGCTTTGAAAATGCATTTTAATTTTGAATAATTGAATTTGTGCTCTCATCATTTATGAAGTAAATACATAATTCACCAATTCACCATGAAATAATTATTACTTCATGAAATGAGGAATAGGTTATTTAATTACCACCAAACCTCCATCTCAATGAATAATTTTTTCTTTGCATTTACCATAAAACCTAGCTTTGTGTCTCATCTTTTAAAAAAAGCAAAGGGGATCTAGCACTTTAAGTCCTGCCCTTGTCAACTTAAAAGAGCTTTAAAAAATAATAATAATAATAATAATAATAATAATAATAATAATAATAATAAACAAATAAATAAATGCGAGCTTGGAACAAGATGATATGATTAAATGGGTAAGTACACTTCACTAATATCAACAAAGCATATGAAGTAACAAAGAATCTTGCTAAAAGCCATACAATGGAGTCTAGTAGAGCAGACACTAGTAAATGCGTGGTCACTTTTTGACCAATTAAATGTTTTTCATGCTTTAAATAAAATATTTAAATGAGAGGTCAAAGAGGGAACCCATGAAAGGTTAGCTTAAAAGCTTTGGAATCCTATGTGAATTATTATATTTTCTCCACCCACTATCTCCTGAAATTCCAAGTTCATTAGATTATACAAAGCTAACCCTATCCGTTAAATCTTAAAGCTCGTAAAGTTTTGTTTATATATATATACATATGGGACCTCTTAAAGAAAATCTAAACATTTGCTTTTCCATTGTTACGAAGTAGAAGAGGGAATAGAATATAGGGATAAAAACTTAATGATGAATATTTATGAAATTGTTAAGACTTAATGAATAAAATGTGAAGTATATGTATTGTTAAGTTCAATTCAAAACTCACCAAAATATATATTTATATTATATAAATATATTTATAGAATATTTGGATATTTTAATACAATATGACAAATACACACTTTAATATTGATATCAAAGCGCGCGCACAAACATATATAATACTTATCATTTTAATTTATTAATAGATAATAAAAAAACTCGTTGGATATCTGAAACCCGATTGATAATAAGTAATGAATATGATATGAATGACAAGAAATCAAACCCAAGTATACCCATTGTCACCACTAGTGTCTTTCCTTCTTTTTCTTTATCAATTAATGAGACTATTTATACCATTATCATAATAATTTTTAAGCCAGCTAGGAATCTATCAATAAATCTAACAAATGTGAGAACGCAAGTTTAGGGTTTATAAATGAACATAAGAGTATTGCAATAGCATGAACAAAAACTTCAAAGAAACGGTTGGAGAAAATGTCATATTGTATATAACAAGGAAGAAGATAACATATATATATATATAATTGTAAAATGAGTTTGATTGGTGACTCGAAGTTATTCAAACCTAGGATTTGATTTTGGCTTTGGTCTGCAGTTTGCATGCATCCATCAATTCTCTTGTAATATCAAAGTGGAATATCTTTCGTTCTTTAGAAGATATATAAGATGATGATGATGATTATATTGTCTCTACGAATGTGTTAAATCAAGGTTAGTAGGTGTTTGGGAAATTAAAAAAAAAAATTGTTTTTGTTTTAAATTGAATTTTTTGTCTTCTTTAATAATTTTAATGTGTTTTATTTTAATGTGTTTCTGAACAAAAAAAATATTTTGAAAAACAACTTCAACCACTTTTCCAAACAGGAACCATGTACATGAAATTCCCAAACATATTCTTTGAATCCAGGATCCATTAACTCTATGGCATTGGTTTAACCAAAAAGATCCCGTTGTGGTCCATGAAACAATTCCTTTTAATTGCTTTTGAACGTAGAGATGGAGATTGCTGATAATCAATTTACATTTTCAAGTCAAATATTCCTTGGACCACTGCAAGAAAAAGCAGTCCTGTGATAAACCCTGTACTAGAACATCGCGATGCAAAAACAACAACAACACTAGAACTCTATCAACAAGGAGAGGAATTTCATTGATTTAGATAAATTAAACACACCTTAGACTGAATAATATAGGGCTTAAATCTGTCTCGAATCACAAAGATCGATAATATTGATACCAGCACAGGACCACATTTCTATATTTAAGAAACCTGACGAGTAAATAACTAATGATTTAGCTGATGAAGATGCATGACCATCTTCCTAAAGCTCCGCAGCACAAGTCCACAGATATCCAAAATGAATAAAAATAGAGGTAACTAAGAGCGAAAAGCTTGTCGATCCAAGATTTCTCAGGAACTTTGTTGATTTGCAGGACTGCGGACCTGAAATTTGAACCATAGATAACAAATATTTGACCTAATGAAGCTGGAAATTAAGTGTAGTAAAATGGAGTATTTCATGCAAATATTTAAGGGTTTGTAATAAGAAAATGAAATTTCTTACACAAAAAAGGCGATTGATATTGTTGATTAATAAGAGTTGTTGCTGCCAGATGATTCTCTTGGTGCATTGCATCTGTAACACTCAGTCCTGCTAGCGAAGTTGTGCTCGTCGCAGCCTGACCTGCGAAATTTGTTTTGGTAGAATAAGAAATGATATCGAGTTAAATATTTTTCAGATTAATAAAAAGAGTTGGAATAGATATGCATGTTGGTGGAATGTTGATCAAAGAACAAATAAAATCGACCAACCTGGTGCAAATCCAGTCCCCGGATTTCCAATTAGAGCGGCTAGAGGCGGCGGCGCCGCCGAAGGCATAACCTCTCATTCTTGAAATGTCAGCATCAAGCCCACCACCAGAGGATTCATCCCTGAACATGCCACACTTGAAGCAGCTTGAACGACTAGCAAAGTTGTGAGCTCCACAGTTTCCAACCGAGCAATACCAGTCACCGGGCCTAACATCAGGCCCCGTAAATCCGAAAGAGCCACCTGATCTTCCACCAAAACCTCCGTAATGATCTCTCTCGCCGGGCCTCGGGTCACCGCAACGCTGGCAGGAGTCCCTCCTCTGGAAGTTCAGGTGCTGGCATGACCTGCAATTCCAATCTCCTGGTCTGTTCATCGTCCCTTCTCTAGCTAGCTAGATATTCAAATTTTCCAAATATACTATTTTAGAAACTGTATACAGCAAATGATCACTCTAAGAACATAGAAATATGGAAATGATATAAACATATATTGAAGCAAGAATCTGAATACTAGAAGAGAAAGTGCGAAGAACATATAAGTTAGCTGTTAGGTCTAGCAGAAAAGAGAAGAAGGGCCTTACCTTGAGATCCAAGGCAGAGAGTTGAAAGAGAGGAGAATCAGTAGGTACAAAAATGGAGTGGGAAAACCTAGTATAGCTGAAAGAGCGATGGATTGTTTAAGGAACTTGTGATTTAGGTTTTGGGTTAAGGCTGTTTTTATACTTGTTTTAGAGCCTCGATAATGGGGTAAGATTGAGGTAGGCAGGAGGGTTAGGCTTTCTTTTTCATATTCTCCACTTTGCTTCCTTGAACAATGAAATCACGAGAAAATATGATTGCAAGAATAGAGATAGTTAAATGGAACACTCAAGTTAAGATAATTTTTTTTATTAATTATTATTACTTGGACATACAGATTTATCATCATGATTAATTCAATATACACGAACCCTAATCCTTTATCAATAGCCCATTGCTAGGGCTTCATATTTTCCTAGAGTAGTCATTAATATTTTCCAAATGCAATGAGGACACGATCATAACCAATCATCAAGTTCTCAAGAGCATGGCGTGATGATAAAGAGCCTGCGATCTGCACAATAAGTTTCGAGTTCGAGAGTCTGAAACAACCAAGATTTTACTCACTCATCTGAACCCACAAATGTATTTTTCAAGGAGTAAAATTTCCTCGCATCTAAAAAAAACCAGTCTATAGGCGTATAACGTATAAGCATATATCCACTTAAATATGAACTTGTAAAATTGCATCAGAATTCCATTGATGTAATTTCTTGCCCCATTTTTATTCCTATGATCACCACCATGCATGTCAGAATATAGATAAAATGGAATTGAACATTCTGTGGAATTTACGAGGCTCTCTCTCTAGAGCTGCACCTGCCTAGCTATATGTGTCCCCACATAAAGTATGCATTGTCGCCCGTCACCACAACAAAGCCAAGCCAACATCTTTTTATTCCTGTAAACAATGAACCAAAAGAGATTGAAACCTTTTGACCATGGCAGCTCAGGACCCTCGACGATATTTTGTCTCACGAACAGAACAAATTAGGGTTTCATGCAAGTAGGGGGGAGCAGGAATGGCCCGAGCCTGTGAGTCAGGATTGGATAAGGAGGAGCAACATTCACCACTTGCTACCAGACAAATTGAACACTCTCTCTCTATATATATATATAGAAATATATGTTTTTCAGAAGAAAAAAAGAAGAAGAAAAGACCCCACATCTTGTGATCGGAACAGCAATCTAAGAGGTCAAGTCTCCTTTCAATAATATACTTTGAGAACCCACCTGCATGCCAGCAGTCACTATATAGGAAAAATGGTGCCTACTTTATAATTTTGAATATTCCTTTTTTATTTTGTACTTCTAGGGACTTAGATTGGGAGGACAAGTCAAAAGGGTTCTAAGAAAAAAACCCAATTCCTTTCTTTAATTACTTTTAATCTTTGAATTGTGGCTACATATGAAAGCTTTGATTAAGCTTTACAAGAGTACTTACATTTCGAAATAACATTAGTTTAATCACTAAACATTATCGAAATTTGATTTCTATGCTAGCAAGAATAAACTAAAAAAAAATATTGTTTTTATTGTATATCACCTTACAAAATACTATTCAAATTGTATATTCTTCGTTATGTAATTTTATATTTTAACATTTAGTTTATTAGAGATTGAGCTTCATAATTTATTGTCGTTGACTTTATACATGGGTAGTTCAATCTCATAAGTTGTACTATGAATTTGGTGGGTTAACTTGAATTTTGTTTTCTTTTTTGAATTGATATTTTTTGCAGTTTCATCCTTCAAGTCAATTTATATATAGATTTAATTTTTTCTACTAAAAAACATGTTAATGACACAAAAATATTTTTTATATCTAGAAAAAAATATAATCTAACCCACAACGTAGAACAAATAATTATCTAGTTAGCATATACTAAAAGGTCTTGGCATCTCACTTTAGTAATAAATGGTGAAATGTCAAGGCCTTTTTTACTTTGTTCCTAATTTTATTAGGATTGTTTTTATTTATTTTTATTTCAAGATTATATTTTTTATATATATTTTTACAATTTTAGATTAGAGGCTTGACAGTGGGGGCATTCTGGGCATGTTGTTGGGTTTTAGCTAGGCGGTGTTCT
The DNA here is from genome assembly GCA_029228465.1 of Salix viminalis. Lineage (NCBI taxonomy): Eukaryota > Viridiplantae > Streptophyta > Magnoliopsida > Malpighiales > Salicaceae > Salix > Salix viminalis. The sequence goes on from CM055443.1 coordinate 7,969,104, forward strand.
TTGTGTTCTTGCGAAGAACATTGCCTTAACTTAATGATTTGGACCAATTTTGATCCATTTCTTTGCATTGGATTATTCCCTAGACTGGATTAATCAATAATTTATAGTTTATTCATGTCAATAACTTGTTTTAATGGGTTTAAATCCTAGGGTTTAGTTTCGATATCGAAACTAGTTTTGGGCAAATTTGTGTTGATTTATTGAGATTTAAAGTAAATGAATGCTAAATCTTTTTTTATCTTTGCATATTTCCCAATAGATTTGTTTGTGAATGCTACATTTACTAGGTTTGTTTTGTAATGTTCTTCGTGTTCTTCATATTTATCCCAAGAACATTGCCTTGACTATATGATCTGAATCATTTTATATCAATCATTTTGCCCATAATGCTCCATACTATATTATTAACAAGTAATGTTTATTCTCAACAATAATGTGTTTACAATAGGTTTTAAACCCTGGATGTCAGTTTTGAACTAAAACTCATTTGACAAAATAGTGCATTTTAAGTGAAGATTGACATGATAAAATGTTATATTCTTGTTGCATGTTTTCTTGTTGGTTTGTGCTTTTTTCACAAATCTGGTTTGGTTTTAGATCTATGTCGTTGGATACATTTCGTCTCCTACGTTAGTGTTCTTCGTTTTCTTTATTTTTGTGCATTTTGATTATTTTGGTTCAAGATTTTTGGAGTTTTCTAGGTGTTTAATATGTTTTTGGTCTTGGTCTTGGTTCTTTTTTTAGGCTAAACCTATTTTTTTTATTCAGTTTAGCGTTGAACCAAATTTTTTGGGTCAATCTAGTCAACCCACCCCCATATGGTTGACCTAGTCAAGCCGGGTCAAGATTTTTAGGTCACAAGAGTTACACCCTATTTGGTTTTGTCATTTTTTTTGGTTAAGGATCTATATTTTAATGGTGTGTTTGGCACACATTCTTTGGCCTATTTTTGGGATTTTAGGAAAAAATGGGCTTTTACCAAACAAATACTATACAAAATAATAAATGTTTTCTTGTTTTTCTTGCATATGCCCAAAACTTCAAAAAATTACTTGAGCATCCTTTCAAAGAATATTTAAAATATATTGACATGATAAAAAAATATTGCAATGATTTTACAACAAATTTGTGAAATTCTAAAGAATTTTGGCCTATATTTTAAAAACAATAATTAAAAAGAGAATATTATTCACTTTTAATACAAGAATAAAAACTCTAAAATGAGTTAATATCTAAAATATATTGAGGGATAATAAATATCATTCATTTTTATTATAAGGATAAAAAGGCTAAAATGGGTTAATATTCAATATTATTAGGAATAATAAATATTACTCACTTTTAATATAAGGATAGAAAATTTAAAAGGGGTTAGTATTCAAAATATTATTTGGAATAACAATTTTATTATTCACCTTAATATAAGGATAAAAAACCTACACGAGAGTAATGTCCAAAATATTGTTATAAATGATACAACTCATTCACTTCTAACATGAGGATAAAAGTCACAAGAGATTTTATCTAAAATATTATTTGGAATGATGCGGTATAAAAAATTCCAGTGTTCTTAGGAAGAAACTCAACGATAATTAATGATGTTTTATCTTTTTAGACCGAGTTTTTTTCTTTAAGAAAACCATGGTTTATTCATCATAACAAACCCGACATGGTAGATAAAAAAAACATCAATTGACCACAACAAACATACAAAAAATAATACAACTTAGCTTAGATAAAGCATACTAAGAGTGTTAATATATTTATTTTACTCAACTAGTCCCGTAACTCTTGAATTTTCGATAAAACTAGTATACCTAGGTTTTCTTAACTATCATGAACCAAATAATCAGTTGACGATTCTATGGACCTTGCATCACGTGACCACGTGCGAAACACTAGGAAATTAACATAATTACTTTGCCAACAAGACCAACTTTCAAGCTTGATAATTTGGACATAGTTGAAGTTAAAGTAAAAGTTACAAGGCTAGTTGTAACTTCAAGGAAAGTCTTTTTGCATGTCAATTAAATATTCTGCTCGCATTTCTTGAGAAGAGAAATAAAAAAAGAAGAGCAATAGGGCTTTAATTAGCTCTCGATCTCTTCTTCTATAGTATTTGATTGGAAGGTTCGAATGGAGGATATTGTAATTAATTGATTGATTAAGAGAATAAGGTACGCAATTAAAGAAAAAGAAGTTAAACGGTAGAGTTTCGATAAAGATAGTCGAAGCTGATGATGGAAGAGAAGTCTTCGAGGTTTCAGATTTTGACCATCTTTTCTTCTCCTTCTCCTTCTTACTGTAATGGCTTTTTCAATGTCATTTTCCTCTGCGGTAGATTCTCATAAGGCCTGTCATTATATTTAAAAAAAAATGAAAAAATCTGAAATTTTTTCATTTTCATTTTTTATTTTAAATTAAAAAAAACATTATTTGATATATTTCTAATAAAAAATAACATTAAAAATTATTTTCAACGACACTATAAAAGAATCACTGAATATTCTCAACCTCTCTCTTAAGCTCTATTTTCTCGGGGAATGTTAAAGAAGGCTGTAGCAAAACTGTGATAAAGCAGCAAAAAGAAAGGGAGATTCGATTCTCTTCGGGAAATGCTTCCATGCATGACCATGACCAAACCCTACCTCTATCGCTCCATAACGTATGTATTCTCTTACTTTCTATTTTTATTTTATTTTAAAGGGATAGTTTAAAACTGTGTTTAAAAAATATTTTTAAATGAAAAGTTTCTTTAAAAAACAACCACAACCACACTTTCAAATAAATGTTTTCTCTTTTTTATTCTCCCCAATTACAAGATGCCAACTTCCATGGTGAAACAAGAATTTAAATCTCATGTTTCAATCTGTTTGACATTGCGTTTCAAAAATATTTTTGAAAAAAATTAATTTTTTTATTTTTTTTAAAAAAAAATTAGTGTTCTTATATCATTTTCACGTGTTAATATTTTAATATATTTTTAAAAAAATATATAATTTTAATATATTTTTAAATAAAAAATAATTTTAAAATCAACACTTCAAATAGATATTCTAATGCAAAGTACCATGTATACGTACGTAAGTACTTAGTGTGCCCACAGATTTCTTAGACGTCATGGAAAATAAATCCACACTTTCTTGTTATCAAACAGCCGGCCAGGCACACCCAAATCCTAATAGATAAACACTAGCCAAATGCCCGCACTACGTTGCGGGTGTAGTGCGGGTGAGAAAAATAATTTTTACAGTTGTTAAGATTAAAATATAATATTTTAATATATAAAATTTGGTATACTAAAAGGTATCAACATTGTCTATTATAATAACAATAATATCGAAGTCTCAACTTCTAAAATTATCATTATTATTATTGTCAAAAAATTATAATTATTACTATTGCCAAAAAAATCCTAAAAACCTCAACAAAAGATCAAGCAATATTTTTTTTTATCATTGCTATCACTGTTAAACCAATAAAAATTATCAAATTATCTTGAGAGAAAAAAACCTAAACACATTAAGAAAGGAGCAAGGGAAAAAAAAAAAATTATTATTATTATTATTATTATTATTACTGTTACTATTATTATTATTATTATTATTATTATCATTATTATTATTATTACTATTATTATTATTATTATTATCATCATTATTTTTATTGAGAGAAAAAAACCTAAACACATTAACAAAAGAGTAAGGAAAAAAATATTATTATTGTTGTTGTTATTATTATTATTATTATTATTATTATTATTATTATTTTTGTTGTTATTATTATTATCATTATTATTATTATTATTATCATCATGATCATTACTATTATTATTATTATCATTATCATTATTATTATTATTATTATTATTATTATCATTCTTATCATTATTATTATCATTATTATTATTATTATTATTATTATTATGGAAAATAAAACACAAATATCAATTTACCAAGGGATTAAAATCAAAAATTAAAACTATTATTATTATTATTATTATTATTGTTATTATTTTTATTATTATTATTATTATTATGGAAAATAAAACACAAATATGAATTTATCAAGGGATTAAAATAAAAAATTAAAACTATAAGGGCCAAAATGAAAATTCAATATATTATCAATTTCAATAAAAGGATCCAATTGAATAAATCAAAAATTCTGTACTGTATTTATTGAATAATTTAAACCCAATCAAAAAATTAAAAGAAGGAGGACCGAAGTGAAACATTGACATTCAATCAATTCGAATTGGAGGACCCAATCGAACTAATTCAAAACTTATCGAACCAAAATTGAACCAAAATCAGGTCAAAACACAAAATCGAAAGTCAAGGGACCTAAGTGAAAAGTATCACAAAATGGGGGACTCTCCTGCACTTTTACGTGCAGGAGAGAGAGAGAAACGTGGCCGGCGCTTCAACCGGCCGTCGGCGCGTCCACGGGAATATGTATGGCACACGCGCCACCGCGGGAGGAAGACCACGCGGAGACGCATCGATCTACACGGCGGAATCTCGACTCCGGCCACCGGAGGACATCTCACGCGCCGCCTAAATAGGAAGTGAGGCGTGAAAAAAAGCACAGCAGCGTCGTCGTCCCATACGACTGACAAAACCGAAAGAAATTAAAATAAAAAGAAGGTCAATTACCGTACTGCCCCTGGACCGAAATCAATGTTTTTGTCTTATATGGGGCTAGAAGGGTAATTAGCCATTTTAAAAAATATATTAAAAAGTCGTGGCCGGATCGGACCGGTCCGGTCCCGTACATCTGGCGATGCAATGACAGGAATGGCCCTCACCCCAGCTCTTTTTACCGCCGGACCAAGCACTATTTTGTCTCGTTACCGGGGCTAAAATCGTCAAAGAACTGTTCGAAATCGAAAAAAAAAAAAAACAGGCGGACGAACTCGCGCGACGCACGGCCGAAATTGTTCGAGTCCACAGTGCTTTCTCTCTTGTGCTACAGGGAAAAACCCAACTCTTTTAGCTTGTTTTACAATTTGAAATTGTATATATATTTCCTTAATTATTATTTAACTCCAGGTATATGTGTGTTTTGTATTGTGTTGCGTCTGTGTGTTTTTTTTTAATATTATTTTTGTTTGAAAATACATTAAAATAATTTTTGTTCCGGATGTTTTCTTAAAATTATTAAAAAACCATTAAAAAATATCTACTTAATGTTTTTTCAAGCCGAATATAGTTCAAACTTAAAAATCAATAGTTTATAAACCTAAAGGAAAAGTAAAAAACTAGACACCATTTTTTTTATTTCTTTCTTGAGTATTGTTTGCACATCCTAAATTTTGCGAATTAATTGCACATCCTAAATTTTGTTTATAAGTATTGTTAGATATTTTTGTATTCAGATCTAAATTTTGGTGTTGTTTGGAAGTCTGATTGAAATTATTTTTTAAAATTCTTTTCATTAAAAAATGTATGAAAATATTGTTTTTTTATTTTTTAAAAATTATTTTTAACATCAACACATGAAAATGATCTAAAAATATAAAAAAAATTAAATTAAAATTTTATTTTTTTTCTAAAATACTTTTGAAACACAATGCTGAACAGAATATATTAAAAAATAACAGGATAATTACTTCAAAATTTGTAAGAAAATGTTTTTGAATATATATATATATATATATATATATATATATATATGTATATATGTATGTAGATGGTGTGATTAAGTTTGAATAGAAAATAAGTCATGGAAGTTATTTAAATGGAAAATGCTGCACGTGATAATTTAGGGTTTGCACGCACGTGAGGTTGTATAGAGATGATAAAAGTCTCATCTTTTCTCTTGCTTTTCAGTCCTCCAATATCTTTTCCCTTATGCTGCTTCATTTTGTGTTTTTTTCAGAATGTTCGTAGAAAAACATAAACATGTTGCGGATCATTTAGCAAAACGAAGAGTTTTGAGACGAGTTGATTTTGTTGTATAGTTTCTATTTTAGTATGAATTTTCTCTAAGGTTATTTACTTTGTAAGTGTTTTTTTTGTTTATCAATAAGTAATTATATCTATTTTTTATTATTTATTTAGATTGAATCGAGTTGAAATCAAAATTATTAAATTCAATCTATTTTAAAAATTTAAATTATTGATTACAGGAGTCAAATAAATAAATCAGGTTATTTAATTCTAGAAAGAGAGTTTAAATAATATTGTTTGGGAGTGGGTTTTTTTTTAAATCATGCCAAATACATGATTCTTGATATGAGTGAATATTTTTAGTTCGATTCGGTTTTTATCAAAAAAAAAGTAACCAAATTGATTTTTTTTTAAAAAAAAACAATTTTTAGAATTGTATTTCATATAAGTATACATTAGATTTATTTTTTAATAATTTTAATATGATAAAGTTAAAATATTTTAAAATATTTTTAATTCAAAAAATACTTTTTATAGAAAAATATAAAGCGCGTTATTATATGGCAAGGTGGGTAGATAAGGGGTGCAAAATCCAGTCAGGGTATGGTTTTTCCGGAATAACTCGAGGTGGGCGCTTACCAGGCTGGGCCCGAAATTGTCATATCTAAATTAAAAGCATGCAGGCCTTTGTTGTTTTATCATTAATACAGATATAGCCCACTATTAGAAAGCCCAAAAGGTTTTGAGGCCCATAAAAAGCAGTTAAAAATCTTCCCGCTCTGATTTAAAAAAGCCGAGTAAATAGGCTTACGTCTCTTTTCTTTTTATCTTTCGAGTTTCATCCCCGCGCCACTCTCTCAACCAATTTTATTTTATTTAAAAAAAAAGGTAAAAAATATCAACAAGTTTTTCTACTTCCAATTTCACCCTGACAGAAACAGAGTTGAAGAATTAAAAAAATTTAAAATAAACTAAACTAAAAAAGGGTTTCATTTCATGGATTCTCCTAAAACCACCACCATCACCACCGCAACAACCACCATACCCGCCGCCGCCACTGTCAGTTTATCAGATTCTCCTCCAGTTCAAGTAACTTCATTTCTTTATTTCTTTATTTAATTCACTTTAAAAAAAAAGTTTTTTTAAGGATGGTTATTTTACATTTGTGTGTCTTAAAGGATCTGATTGTGATTTTTCTATGTTCAGTTTTAGTGGAAGGGCTTAGAATTAAGGATGCATTTGTTTTTACGTTGGTGGAGATATGTGAAATGGCTTCTATTTAGTAATTGATGAACATAGTTGAGGTTATTTGGTTCATAGGGATTGTAGACTTTGTGATGAGATTTTGGTGTTGATGTAGGAGTGGGTTTGCTGTGACATTGGTGGGGTAGTTGGCCTTTCTGATGGAGGAATGCATTGAATATGATGATTTTTGCAAACATGTCTTTGTTTCTCAATCAGGGCATTTAGTTTGTTCAAGTACAAAGAGTTGTACGGGACCTACTTGTACGTGTATTATAGTTTTTTTGATGTAGTAGTTGTTAAATGAAGACCAATCAAAGAGAAAAATGCTGTGGAGGCTGCGATGATTACCTTACTTATATTATTTTCTGCTGGGTGGTGTGGATGAATTGAAATTCTCTTTTGGAACTACAGTTGGTGGAGAGTGTAAGATTTTTGATATTTCTCTTGTTCTGTTTATGGCTTCCTAAGCTTCAACTTGTGGGTGAGTAACTGGGACCTGTTTGTTTGTTTTGTTTTTGCTGCTTGGATGCTTTGTTGATGTGATTAAAATGGAGGGTTCTTCAGAAAGTGTCCTGTTCGTGTTATCAAGAACTGGGGTATTCTTAATTGGAATATTTTATTGAAAGAAAATGATTGTGGATATCCTGTTTACTTTGTTTCCTATGTTTCTAGGAATCCCCCTTTTCAAAATTACATGAGCAAACTATCCCCTATTAAGCCTGTCAAAGCTGCGCATGTAGCACAAGGACTCCTAGGAATCAATTCCCCTCCTCTTGTCTTCACGTCACCTCGGGCAATATCAGACCGCCAAACAAATTTCTTGCGAAGGTTTGAGATGCTAGATTTTGCTGCTCTTACGGTTTTGGATTTATGAATATGGGCTAAGGACTGTTTACATGGCAAGTTTTATCTTTCCCAGGTTTCAATGTCCTCAGATATCTGGGCCAGAGATATCCAAGAATGATGGTCGAAGCAAGAAACTCTGCTGATGATCCACGGGACCTGAGGAAATGTAGCACCTATTTGAATAGCAGGCTGATTGTTGATGTCCAGAAGAGAAATAATATCAACAACTCTGAGCAACACCAACCTGGAAGCTTCTCAGGGTGCGTTGATGAGTACTTATCTGATCCCGTGGATGTAGATTGTGCGGACTCTGATAATTTGGTAAGCCCAAATGTGAAAAGATCTGACGATGCTCATCAGTCATCAGAAAGTAATTTAACCAACTCGAAAATAGCTATACTAGAATCTGATGGCATAATTGATATGGGGATGAAAGGGGATCCGTCTCAGGACATGCCTGAGCAAGATGGAGAGGATCCTAAGGAGCAGTCAACATCTGAAACTAAGAGGGGGAAAATTGAAGAGGAAGGAAACATTGTTGAGCAACCATCTCATGTCTGCCCAAGTTTTGTGTCTGACTTGCTTGTGGACCATGCTTCCAGGCAACAACAATGTGACACTTCAGGGGCTCAGGTAATACCAGTTTTTGCTTTTATTTTGTGAAGTAGGAGTAGAACACGTGAGCCCTGATGTGAAGAGGTGTGAATGTTAGCCTTGTAATTTCTAAGTTAACTATTTACTCTCAGCTACTGCATGAACCTTTCCAGGCCGCTCCTCCACATGTAGATGATGGTGAGGATGGGGAAACTGTCTTGAATGGACCTGCTCAACTCATAACGCACCATGGTTCAGAGGTAAGAGTCAATCTATCTTAAAACTCGATTTTCCAAGCTGCCGTCCTAAGAGCAGAGTGGCTGGTGAATCATGTGTATTTCAAATTAGGTTTTTCAATTCATCGCTCGGTTAAAATTATAGCTACTGAGATTTTAGTATGAAAATTTGTACCCTATCAAGTTGCAAGCTTTATTTCGGTGGTTTCTTGATCACATATTTAGGAACTACTTTATCAAGTAGCATTCCTATGAATCACATTTTAGTTCATTGGCCCTCACCTTTATAATAAGGATAAGTTCAATTTATGAAAACATGCAATCTCTAACAGTTGAGGAGTTATACGTGTGGATGGTCATCAAAGAGTAACTGACAAGGGAAAATTGTGGTGATTCTTGTTCTGTTTCTTAAGTGATGTGGGAGAAAAACTATACTACTGATAGTCTATGCCATTTAAGATTGTGGATTTGCTGTGATATTCTTCTGCTTATTTGAGTCCATATGATGGGTTCTCTGCTCATATCTCAATCTATACTTGCATGATAAAAACACGCACCTATGCGCATTCATGGCTTATGTAATTTATAGGTTATGCAACTTGATGGAAGTGCATTTTCCCACTTCCACCATGAGACTAGTGGCCCTCGTTATTTCCTTTTCAATCACATTTTAGCAGGACTTTTCATTTTTGAGTAGAGTAATTTCAATATTAAACATAGGTCAGTCAGCTCCAACGCGGCTTGAGTAGACGCTGCCTTCAGTTTGAAGAAGCTCAACAGAAAACTCCTATGGATGGCACCTATTCTCTTGATTCAGTGACCAATTTAATTGGTTCAATATCATCTTCTTCCAATACAGAATTGGAGATTTTAGATTCATCTCAGCTAGAGTTAGCTAGCTCTTCCAGCAAGAATCAAACTATGTTTGTGTCCAAGTCATCTGGTTTCGGCTTGCATCTCAATAACGTTGTCAACACATTGCCAATAGGTTGCAGTGCATCAGAACCTATCATGAGCCACCATTCGGTTGGGTACAAAATTAGTTGCTCGAACCTACCCAATTTAGTTGAAAGAGTCTCATCAACTGCAGGAGATGGTGTGCTCCAAACTAAGGTTTCAAATGCCACAGGCTCTGCCATTTCCGAGTCTCTTCGCACCAAGGAAACATTATATAAGCTGCAACCACCTGGGCATCAGGTAACACTACACAATAAGAGGAGATTTAGTTCAGAGCATGCTGAGAATTTTTGAGGAGTTCAACCAATCAAGTCCCAAGGAGAAAAGGCAAGATTGTGTGATAGTTTTCATATTCAACTTTTTTTCTCCTCTCTCTGCACCACTGAACTTTTTATGATCTCCAGGAAGAAAGTATCAAGCACTGATGGTGATGGTTGCAAACGTTGCAACTGTAAGAAGACTAGATGTTTGAAACGGTGATTTCAAGTTTTCTTAGTAATAGTCATATTCACATTTTGTAAATTATTTAAATTTGTTAATCTTTCGTTTTCTTAACTGTCTCCTACTATTTGGCCAGATATTGTGATTGTTTTGCGGCCGGAATCTATTGTGCTGAAACTTGTGCTTGCCAAGGGTGCTTTAACAGGCCTGAATACGAGGATACTGTTCTTGATACACGGCAACAGAAAGAATCTCATAATCCACTTGCTTTTGCTCCGAAGTTTGTACAGCATGTGACTGAGTTTCATGCAATCAATGTAGTACCAAGCCCTCATTTTGGATTTTTAGCAATTCGTTATTGGACTGGGAAATTTGGTAATCATGTTTGCTTATCACAGGAAGATGCAGGCCTGTTTATGCCGTCCACAGGCAGGCATAAGACAGGGTGCAATTGCAAAAGGTCAATGTGTGTGAAAAAATACTGTGAATGCTATCAGGTGTAGTGTTTTGTTCGTATCAGATTTGCCATCAACTTTTGTCACAATAACCAGTTCTTAATATTTCTAACCTTTTCTATCTTTAATGTTTAAAAGGCTAATGTTGGATGCTCCAATGCTTGTCGATGTGAAGGGTGCAAAAATATCCATGGTAGGAAGGAAGGTGAGAAATTCAATTTTGAATCAACTCTTTAGCTGCCATCATTTGTCACGAATTATGATAAGAGCTTTTAGCAATTACAAGAAATTTGAAATTCATCTCTCAGCCCCTGTAGATTCTCCTTCCAGCTATACAAGAGATTAATTCTAATGACTAAATATCATGTGGAAATTTTACAAATTCTCTTTGGTGGTTTGGTGAAAGATAATTTAGGGAAAACCTAAAAGTTTCAGAATGATTGGATGCACCAAAAATAGAAGTGAATAATTCACTACTCTTTCAGCGTAAAGAAGAAAAACACTACTCTACCAGTGGAATGATGAATGATATTTGCTGATGTATTTACAGAATATGGTATGACTGAAGAAATAGTAAGCAACAGAGCTAATGAAGAAAGGTTAGAAAGTATGGCTGAAAGAAAATTCAAAATGATCGCAAACAATAAATTTTTACATGCCGAGCTATATGATCCGCGCAGCCTCACACCACCAACACCGTCATTTGATTACTCAAGGTATTTTTTTTCCTTTATTAAGATGTGTTTTTTTTTCTGGAGAGATTAGAGTATTTAAGTCCTGTTTGTTTGAATTGCTTATAGTTCATTTTTCTTAGCCATGGAAAGGATGAACCAAAATCTCGACTCCTTCCTGGTAGGTATGTTCTATCGTCCGAGTCTGATCATTCCATGCAGCCATCTTATTCAAAATCCACAAGTTCTTCTAGCAATTCACATGGAAATGACAAGGTTTGCAAAACTAGTAAAACCCTGGACGTAGTTTTCCCTTAGTCAGGAACTGGATTATAGCATCATTGAAACAATGGGACAATTCTCACCACAATTTGATGAACTAGCTGATTCTTCTGATCATACACCATTGAGAAATCCTTCCCCCATCACGATGGCTTCGTCTTCATCTAAAATGCGGGACATGGCAATTATTTCACAGCTTCGATTGTATCCTGGAAATGGTCATCTCTCATCTGGCGGTTCTCTTCATTGGCGGAGTTCACCAATTACGCCAATGACCCGGTTAGGTGAGACCAAAACACAGGACTCCGGCTGTGGGCTTTATGACTTTCTGGAAGATGACACGCCTGAAATATTCAAGGAATCTCCTACCCCTGTCCCATCTGTTAAAGCAAGTTCTCCTCTTAAAAAGAGAGTTTCTCCTCCTCATGGTCGCATCCAAGAGTTTCAATCGAGCTCTTCAGCAGGCTTGAAAAGTGGGCGCAAGTTCGTATTGAAGTCTGTTCCTTCTTTCCCTCCCCTCACTCCTGGTATCGATCCCACAGATCGCACCCAACAGAGAAACTAAAAAAACAGATATTTGTTAGGTGAGACTTGTTCGTGTTTCTTGCCATTTGTGAAAACGTTATTGATTCATTTACCTGTCCTTGATCGATCATTTTGATCCTTGGTATTGCAGTGATGTTGGATATACTTCATTCAAGGAAAGTACAGATGCAGCAATGATTCGAACGATCAATTTTGTGCCAGGTTCGGATACGAACCTCATATGTTTTTAATCGACAAGTTAGATATTTGATTGTCACAATCTTTCTTAAGTAGGTGTATGGAGTGACCACATGTTCAGAGAATACGTGAACTCATGCAAGAGATGTAGCCAAGCATGACCATCATATGCAATCTTTTCTGTTTGCTCCCTTTCCATTTTCAATCCGTGTCTTTCTATTTTGTATTTGAATGTTTCTGCTGTTGATTTGATTTCATTCATGGTTGGTGGAAAGAACAGAAGGCCGACCTTGTTGATCAGTGAAAAATAAAAATTTCATTCTCTTGACTGCTCCCTGCTCTCTACCATTCCCAGTTTCTTGTCTCCATTCACAGATTATGATATGCACTAGTAACTTGTGTCATAAGAATTTTCACAGCAGAATAGTTAAAGATATGATCAACATGAAAACAGCAAGAAGCCAACCCATATCGAACTCTTATTATGTACCCCCATGAAATACATCTCATGCTGATAAACTCACAGATAAATTATTCCAAGTCAAAAGACTCAAAATTTCCTGGATTCAGAGCAAGAGAGAACCATTATCCATGTCTCCCTTTCCAACTCTGGAGGGGGGGTGAACACCAACACCAAACCCCTTGCTAATATGATAAAAATCCCAAACGAAAAAATAAAATCAACAGACAGGAGATTAATTTAGGAAAAATGACATCGAGGAATAATGATTTGAACCATGAGCTATACCATATACCCCCACCATGCACATATTCTGGAATGCCTTTTGCTATCCACTACACATTCTTCTGTAACCCCACGTACCCCTGTTCCTTGACAGTTCTTTTGCCATCAAGACCATGACCCATCGAGCCCTAACCTAGTGGTTAGCCAGTTACAAACTTCATCCATCTCTTCAGGGATTGTATAATGACCAAGCCTGCATTGGAGGGAAACAATTTTTTTTTAAATCATTGCTAATGCCTGTAACAAAATGTTTAAATAGTAGGATATGTTAATGCCTAGAGGGAGACGGATATACCCATTATAGCTTCTAAATGTAAGATTTCGGAATCCAGCTGAACTTAATGCCTGCGCTGATCTCTCTCCGTGTTTATGTGCAACCACATCATCGCCTGCAGCCAGAAAGTAAGATATGGAGATTGCACTATTATAGGTGTATGGACTTGTGAGCAGTTAAAAATCCTAAACAACAGCAAGTTCACTTCTTGGAACCACATAATGACAGATCAGGTTTTCGGCAAAGCATGGCCCAATATCTGAATATTTATCATCTTGTTTGATCATGTAAATGGTATACTTTACTTCATTGAGTTAAAAAGCTTCTGTTGTTTCCTCTGCAATTGATTTTATATTAGTTTGCCCCTTCTACTTTTAATTGTACCAATGTCAACCCTCTACTATCATCATCTTTGGTTTCGTCCTTATTTAACCAGAAGATCTGGTTGCTCTTAAATCATTAGATTATATGATGGGATGTAACCTAACAATTTATGAGCAACACGAACTTCCAGTCAAATAAGGATGAAAACAATGATATGATTTTGAAAGTAGAGTGTAGACTTTACTATAAATAAAAGTACAAAATTAAGAGTACAGGGATGCAAAGAAGCTTTTAACTGCTTCACTGATACAAAAAGTTTGTGCGAACACACGCAATCTTCAAACAATCACATTTTACTAAGTACATGCAAATATGATATTATACCAAAGTTATTAGAAATGCAGATAGCATAACGTGAATTTGTTTTCATCAGTCCATGAGCTTCTCAATGAAGGTATCATTGAGAATAAATGCATTCAAAGCTGAGAGATGAAAGTCAATACCTGAGCCATGACAGAGCAGGATAGGCAAGGATGCCGCACGTCTTGCAGCTTCCTCTGATCTTTCTATCTGGCTCCTCAAGGTCCTGCAAGACAAGACAAGAAGTGGTTTTCTAATAAATTTCTTGACCAACATGTGAATTGTCGTATTTATCATGTGTCTAATTGTGGCTAAGGTGTCATGTCTGTTCACACAGCAGAATTCAGAAACCAAACCTTGAGCATGGAAGCCAGCCACTTAGACCAACAACTGCACTTAAGTTGACTGGGTACAGGTTTCCATTCCCGTATTGCCCCAAAATGTGGCACGTGGCAGAGTAGAGGGCAGTTGCAGCACCCATACTGAATCCACCTACACCAAGTTTGACTGAAAAAAAAGATAAAATCATTCTGGTTATTTACTGAGTAACATTCTAAAAGAAGAGCAATTAATATAAATACAAACACCATTACTCTCATATCAAAAACATGCTTTCTTTTACATACAGACTGATGTGCCACACTCTCTCAAATCAGACTTAAAACACAACTAATTCATTGAAGCACATTTCATCAAGCATCTAACAGCCTTTTCTGGTGATATGTGGCAAATCCACATGCAAACAGGACCAATAAACCAAAACTTCTTGAGCACATGAAGTTTATTGCTTGATAAAAAAAACTCTGATTAAGATATCACAATGATCATATGATAAAAGCAATGAGGTTTGTTGCTGAGATCCTAAAGCACCCTCAGATTACAAAATTGACCCCCCACACACACACCCAACCAAAGTATAGGGCAACAGTGGAAGGGTTTGCAGCATATTCTCATTGATAACCTTTAGTTGACACACTGACTGTGTTGGAGAAACATATCTTGAACCAGTAAAGGATAGCTACTTACTATCAGCAGGCTCGGTCGATAAAAGATTTGCCACATGTGTTGCTGAAGCATCTAGCCCCTCCAAATCATCAGGGGCGTCTTCTGAAATATCCCCCACATCAAACCCTGAAATAAAATACACAAGCTATTCAGACCATATTTTCTACTGGCAAAATAGCTAAAGATATTTGAATGGAGACTTTCTTTTTGACAGGATACATAAAAAAAAACAAATGCAGGCTAGTTTCAGTGAGTTAGCTCAAGATAAGTAACAGAGCTTGCAGCCATTTAAATTATATGAGCTGGAAGATAAAAAATCCACAAGGTAGTTCTTACAAGCAGTGCATGGAAATCCACCAAATATTGCTACTGGCCTGGTTGGAGCAGTTGGGCAGATCCATTTAATCTGCCACGTCAAATTCAAACAGAACCATATGGTAAAGTTATTTTTTGTCCGCTACAAGTAGATTTTTCTTAACATGGAAGAATTGAGTCACGGAATGATGCATGTGTGCAAGCAGAAGCAGTGTGGTAACTTATAATATTAATTATCCTTACATTAGGAAGAGGAAGAGTTTCCAAGATCTGGGACCAGCTGCAAAACAAAGCACAAATGAGGGGAATTCATTCAGTCACTGTGAAGTACTCTCAAGACTGCCACAGCAACACATCAAAACACAATTGCAAATGGGCCATTATACTCTTCACAAAGTTTGAAGGCATTTTATTATAACTAAGGAAATACCTTCCAACATTTGGGGACCACACTTAAAGTAGAGCACCGGGCCTATGCAATAATGGTGATAGTATAGATCTTATTATATGACAATAGCAATATCATATCTTGATTTTCTGTAACATTACTCTAAAAATGGATCATTAAATGGTTAGTTATTATATCATTAGAGATTTCTTTGCAAATTGAAAGGACAAGCTAGTGTAAGACGGGGTTCCCTACTCTAAACGATGGTATATCCACATATTGGCCTTCCACAGCTTAGATCAAGTAACAAGATGGATGAAAAAGAAAACAACTCTTGCACAATCTCCCTCTCACACCAGTCAATCTTGACAAGGATCTTGTAGAAAAGGACAGTTCAATAAGCTAAACAAATGCCAAAAAGTTTCAGCAGAACAGGACAAGATATTGACATTCCATAACTCTCTCTTTGGTTTTGTAGGAGGAAAACGAGTCCATTCTCATATAAGGCATGTGCTCAAAGATAAAGATTAAGGAACAGAATTCCATCAATTCATAAAGCAGGAATTCACTTATTGATACTGATAGAAAGTCAGATACTATGAAAAAAAGGCTGGTGGTCATAATCTTGATAAATCTGTGATTCCATGAACATTCAAATAAATCTGTGATTCAAACAATAGACATTTAATTAAGTTGCATTTTGTTAAGAAAAAAGCTAACTTGATCAATAGCTTTCAATTGCATCAATAAACCAGCTTTAAAAGTGAGCTCTTTAGTAAAAAAAGAGGTTTCAAATGGAAACTGAGAAGAGAAAAAATAATAGCGATACATGCACCAGTTAAGCAGAATAAAGCTAGCATTTTACCTTGAGCCCTTATCACCAAGACCATGCAGCCAAACTATAGTAGTCTGGTGCTTTCCTTTAGGCCTCACCACATGGGTTCTTCCAAACTCAAATGTTCTTGTAGTATTCCTACTGCCTGAAATGTCAAAATTGAAGAGTTCAAAAAATTGCTGAAGGCCACACTATCCTCACAAACACAAACTATAAACAAGAAAGGGAACAAAGACTAACCAGAACCTACAGCAGAGGTATTGTAGCTCATTATATCCCACAAAAAAAACTTAAACTAAGCAGAATTCTTGATGAATGATCAAGCTGAGTTCTCGAGTTCCTGCGATGAATAAAATCAAAATTGACCACACGTCTATTTATAACCATATAAGAGGGTGGCAAACGAATATAACCCCCAGATCAACATCAACACCTCTTACTCACATCAGCACCTCACACAAAGAAACTACCAGAAAGTGAAAGGCACCCTGGAAAGAAGATATAAAGATAGATAAAAGAAAGTGACAGAAAAATAAATAAAGCATCAACCTTTAATGGAGGAAAGAATCCACACGGATCAAATTAGCACGTACATGCAGAAAATGAGCTAAGAAAGTCTTCAAATTAGGAATGCAAAGACATCAAGAATATATTCTTTGTGGGCAGGGGACAGCTAAAGCACTCCAACCACAGCAACCCAATAATATCTACAAAAGATAACACCAAATAGCAAATACTTCTCTATGATTTCAAGAAAACAAAAAAGATCCCATCATTTAAATTTTCTAAGTGCTTTATAGATACTCATTAAAAGACAAATCTTGAAGCTGAAACCTTCAACTTGGTTTAAGCATGAACTCACTTGTTACAAGCATGTCTATAAAGATCTGACTTCATTAAAAAGAACAAAAAAAAATAAACATATGGAAATGTAGGGTTTAAGCTTTTCTAAAGGATATCAACCAAGCAACCAACCTGGGTTAGGAATAAAACCCTTACAAGCTTAAGGCCTTTTTACAAGTTTTACTTTCTTCTTCTTGATCCTCTCTTTCAACCTTTGTTTTGTTTGCTTCGTTCATATTGACAATATAACCCCCCAAAACCATTTGTCTCCAAAATAAGGGGGGTGCTCTTTCTGTTTTCTAGCGACCTCTATTCCTATGACCAAATTGCCCCTCTATCGTATCTACATTTACAATCTACCAGTTAATGTGTTTTTTTTAGAGCTTTCCTATAATATTTTCCTAAATTGTTTTTTATGATTGTTTTTCTATAAGTAGTTTTTTTACTGTAAAAGTTTTTATAGGTCAATAAAAAATATTTTATAACCACCCTTTAAACCTAGTTTTATAACATCAAATATTAAAAACTATTTGCAGCTCAATGATAATTTATTTATGATATTATCTAATTACTTTAATTATTATTATTATTATTATTATTATGTACCTCTCATCATTGCATTGATTCATTGAGGTAGATACATACCCACCACAAAAAATTTAAAAATTGTGTATTTTGGTTCAATAATGATAGATATTTTTAAATAAATTTATACATTAATCGAAATTAATGTTTTTATTTAAACAATCCTAATGACATCACTTTTATATTGATTTTATGCATTTATTTTAAATATAAAATTTGTTAATATATATTTGAAAAATAAATTTTTTAACCATGAAATTTTTATCTCAAAGATCTCTAGCACCTATAATTTTAAAATTTATAATGATAACAACAAATTAATAAATTTAATGTTATTTATTAAATTGAATTTGATCTTCCATCATATATTTCAGAATTATTATTTATTTATTTTTAAATGAAAAGCATAAACTTAATCAAATTATTTTTATATTTTGATCAAACTAGAAGTTTATTGTTTATTTTACTTAAATGGTTAAACATCACTTTAGATGAGTTGTACATAATTTGTTTTCATACTCAAGAGTTAATTTGTCTATAATTCAAGATTTAACTTGTTTTACACTCAAAACTCTTTATCATAAAAATTTCTTTTCAAATATGTATTTTAGTCATTTATAACATATAGGGCACTTTAAAAATTCAAAGATAGATGGATTTCTTAATCATTTGTTGAGAGCAACAACTAAGTACTTGAATTTTACTGTATAAATATTATTTGTTCACTTCATGTAAATGATATATATGATGCTTACAAACTCTTTGATCTAAAATGCTTTAATCACTTTCATGTTTTTCTAAAGCCTTGAACTTTGTTTATGTGAGTCCTCTCTTTCGCATCTTTTAGTTAGATTGCTTTTCATAAAACTTGATTTCTTTTTATTGTAAACCTATAAAAAGAATAATGTATCGATAAGATTTAACTCTTGAAGAAGAGTGTGTATTAATAGAGAATACTTGAATTGTAATTCAAGAAATAAAGTGGATAATTGTCTAAACCACTATAAATTTGGTGGGTGTCTCTTAATATTAAATTGAAAAGAGAAGCAATTTTAACAAAAGGAAGAACAAATAAAAAAGAAATATTTGACAAATAGTTTATCATTTTTTCTATTTAGAATAAATTGCAATTATTTTTTTTTTAAGTATTTAAAATATATATTATGCTTATTAACAAGCTAGAATTTAAAATTACCAGCATGCATATAAAAGACTTGTTCAAAGAGTAAAAGACACAAAAAATCTAGAGGGAAAACAAAAATACTTTGTTGCCCATGCATTGGCTTAAGCCTAAAACCCACATTCACTAGGGTTTCTCTTTTCTAAAAATGTTGGTACTTTGTTTAAAAAAAAATTAACTTTCAAGAAAATCTTGTAATTTTTCAATGTGGAACAAAGTTTTTGGGTTTGTAAAAACATATCAATTAATAATTATTTAAGTTAATTTCTCATTTATTCATAATTGATTTTATACATGTTAATATTCTATATAAAAAATACTTATGTTGAGTAATAATTTTCAGCAAAATCTTGACCAAAATTACAAGTAAACTCTACAATTAAATCTACCTCGAATATGTTAAATTAACTATGTTTTCAAACTACTTATTTCTCTAAATTTTTTTTCAAACATGTTCATCCTATGAAAAAACAAAATGGAGACTTCTATGTGATCTTTTAATACACAAGCAATTACTAATTATTTCCCTATGACAAAAGTCTTAAACATGAAAAAAGAGGTCAATATGTAATTAGGTTATATAATTAAAGTCTCTTAGATTATTATCTCTATTGATATTTTAAACCATATACTATTAGAGGGAGGTATAGATACAATTTACAAAATTATTTTTTAACATTATAATTTAAATATATTAAATGGTCAAATTAAGAAAAAAATTAATCTTTGCACAATAAAAAAAATACTTTATGAATTATCTTTCAAATACAAAGTTTAAGTCTTCGTTGTTTAAGATCATAATGCAACACATAAAAAAACATGAAAATTATATATTTAGTATGGCGCAACTTATAGTTGCATAACAATTCCAAAAAAAAACATAATTCTATTTTTTAATTAAAACAAGTTATTCACATTAAAATGATAAAATTCTTTTCAATCCCATCTGAAATTTTAAAATTCAAACCATTTGTAACATGGAAGGAAAGTAGAGGCCTCAAACATATGTCAACTCTCACATGTTTACAATATTTAATGATTTGTGGTTCAATGGGGAATCAAACTCTTTTGACATGTCAACTCTTTTCATACCCCACACATGAGATGGGGAAGAATCAACAAACTAGAAAAATACTGTGGCTATAATTATGATATTAAATTACTAAGTTGCCTTTGGAATAATAAAGAGATGGGACTAAAGTAGATTTTCCTTTCTTTTTGCTCTAAAAAAATCTTTAATTTCTATTCATTGATATGAAGACAAAAACATACATGATGATGTCATGTTTTTTGGCACAATTAAGAGTATCTTGTTATAATAAATTTAAGTTAATACCACTTACTTCCTCTTAATTATCTCTAAATATATTAAATATAACCCGGTACAAGTTTTAAGTCACAATATGATAAATAAACTATTTAAAAAAAACAATCAATATAATATTATTTTGTTTTTTTAAAAATCATTTGTTTTTTTTTAAATCATTTGTTTTTTTAAAGATTTAAATTAAATCTATTATCAGATCAATCAAATCTTAAATCGATTAACCCATCAAAACATGTTTAGGAGATATGTTGATATATATATATCATGGTTTTGAAGTGATGAAAGTGGAAGTTGACTAAGTGCAAATTGCATGGATTTTGTCATGATTGCAGGATTTTGGGAGCCTTAAGGTACCTGATAAAGTAGTAATGATGAGTTTTTAGTGAAAGTCCACTTCATTTTGGCCTTTGGAGGGGATGTACATCCAGTTGAATGAAAAGAGCTGCTTTCTCTAGAAAATCTCTTAAATATACTTGTTTCCGATTAAATCAATTTCACCAATAAAAATAAAAATACTTATGCTGCTTAAAAAAATAAAATAAAAATAATAAGAATCCTAGTCCACCATGAGCCTTGCTCCCTGGTAATGCTGGAGGCATCATAAAATTAAGGGTGGGGGAGGAAAATCTCTATTGATTCTGAGCTTTTTCTTGGTTATGATGAGGGACACTTAAAACCTGGGTCTAGAAAAGGCTCTTATGATATTGTGCTTTTTCGGGACATGATTGAGATTGTTTAATAATTTTTTTATTATTTTTTTTGAAATGCAGTGATTATTTTCAAGAAAAATACAATCATTTCATTAGAAAAATGAGACATACGACAAGAAGAATATCAGGTTGTATGTGGTGGTGGGCACCTTCATATCTGATCCCATTTTAAAATTGAATTGACCCGGGAAGCCACTATGCTCGCCATTCATCCCTTGAAATGAATTCAAGACTTCACAGTTTATGCTTATTGGACTTTTATGCAATCCGGTTTTATATTTCAAAAATATTTTTAAAAAAAATTAAAAATTGAAATTAAAAATTTTTTTAATATTGTTATTTTAAATTAAATGTTTTAATATTTTTAGATCATTTTCATATGCTATATAAAAAATAATTTTTAAAAAACAAAAAAATATCATTTTAATATATTTTCTAAACAAAAAATAATTTCGTTCAATCATTTAAATAGAGAAAATTATCGAACACCCTCATGCCACCAAGAGTGGGGGATACAGGGAATTCCCATCAACGCAGGTCAAGGTTAGCTTCCATCATTTTCTTTGATCCCATCAATCTCTTGCACACGCACCCTTTCGTTTTTGATTCTTGATACTCGTGTCAACCTCTTCAGAGAATTGGGAAGTGCCACTTTCGTGACCAGGAGGGCCTGATCAAAACGTGGATTAACCCACCCAAAATTAATGACATTCTAAAGGACTCGACATTTTGCTGTAAAGCATGGCATTCCGATTGGGAAGATCCAAGCTCCTCCATGATGAAAGTGCCTTCGCCACCGAAATGGTGGTGCATGAAAGAAGATAAAAGACAGAAGTCACGAGTGCATCGTAGCCCACATTCAAAATCAGGCTAACACAAACCCCACAAGAACCCACATAGCTTAAATACACAAAACTACCAGATTCAAAAACAAAGCCTCCAGTCCAAGGCACATAAATTATCCAGCCTCCTCAACTTCGACCTAAATATCAGCAAGTTAACACGTGAAGGGAGCAACGACAACCTGCAGCAGCACATGATTCTAAGTTCCTGATAGAATAAATCATTGCCAGTATATCCTGGAAACATGCCAAAGATAAATATCTAAACCACACTAAGAGAACGTAATGAGACTACAAGAGCTGCCCCTATTAAAAAAACAAACGACCCGGGTCCAGTTGGGAGGGGGGGGGGAGGAAAGAAGCCAGCCCCGACTTCATCATAAAACACAACTTCTCAACATGCAGGATAGAATGATGCTCAAGCTTGTCCGGACGAAGGACTTCATCATCACATCTTCACCCATTTCAGCTTTGGCTGGAATCAGGAGAGCCATCATCATACGATACCAGGCCCTTCTTCCCACCAGGGCTTCTAGATGCCGACCTTGATCTGTCTTTATTGAGTCGCTTGGGAGACTGGGAGTCCAAAGAGGATACTGATTTTGATGGGCTCCGGCTACGAGACGGCGACCTTCGCCTATCAACTCGTGGAGACACACGTGACTTGGACACATCAACTGGGGAACGACTGCGAACAGGGCTGCGGCTATAACGACGGTTACGATAGCGAGGGCTGCGTGATACAGATGGGCTACGTGTCCTGCTTCTTCTCCCTCTGTATCTGTTAACAGTATCACACATAGAAATTAGGTTGGCAAGATAGAAAATTGTACAGCCAGGGATAGATAAAATGCTTCAAAAGAAGCCCCCCCCCCAAAAAAAAACAAAAAAAAACAAGACATGCAATTCATGTAAACAAGCATTTCCAGCATCACTATACCATCCGATGAGAAATAAATTAAGCCAAAAATAAATGAAGTACATCACCAACCTTGGAGGAGTTCTTCCTCTTTGAGGACTTCTATAACGCCTAGGAGAAAACCTTCGGTAATTGGTATATCTAGAAACATATCAGTATGTGAGTTGGCATTTTTTTAAGAAATCAATGTAGTTGAACATGATAGTTCAAGTGAACTAAATAAACTAGAGCAGAAAGTGGGCAAATAACAAATGAGGTTGAATTGCCAGGTACCTATCACGGCCACCATATCGGTAGGATCTCACTGGAGAACGCTCTGGAGAGGGGGTTCTGTATCTCCGAGCATAAGCGTATCGTTGACTGAAACCCCTTCCCCTCCTGATACGCTTGGGGGACCCATTAGGGGAAACACTTCTTGACAAACTTCTTCGATCAGGAGACTTTGCCCTCCGTATGCTAGGGCTCCTTGAGTAGCTGCGATGATTATTTCTGCTTGGTGCCCTAACTGGACTTCTGCTAATGCTTCTCCTTGAAGGAGCCCTACCAGAGCTTCTACTGATGCTTCTCCGAGAAGATCTAACTGGGCTTCTGCTGATGCTTCTCCGGGAAGATTTAACTGGGCTTTTACTAATACTTCTCCTCAAAGTTCTAACTGGACTCCTGCTGATGCTTCTTCGAGAAGATCGAACAGGGCTTCTGCTTACACTTCTCCGAGATCTAACTGGGCTTCTACTTATGCTTCTCCGAGAAGACCTAACAGGGCTCCTCCTAGAATCTCTTACAGGACTTCTGCTGATTGATTTTCGCAATGATTGAGACCGAGATCTCACAGGACTCCTGCTTATGCTTCTTTGAGGTGGTGATCTCACAGGGCTCCTGCTAATGCTTCTTTGGGACTGAGATCTCACTGGGCTCATGCTCATGCTTCTACCTTTCTTTGCCCTCACAGGACTTCTGCTGAAACTTCTAGCTGGGCTCCTGCTGCTGCCACTTCTAACAGGACTTCTGCTGATACTCCTCTGGGAGACATGAGGATGGCTTCTACTAGCGCTGTGACTCCTGCTACCGCTTATCTTTGGACTAACACTCGGGCTCTTGCTCAGGCTCCTCCTGGGACTAATACTCTTACTCGTGTTCCTCTTGGGACTCAGACTTTGGCTCCTGCTCATCAATTTTCAATAAAATACAGATCTGGAAGAATCTGTAAGCATAAAGAATAACTGTGACAAGATTTGAAAGTAGACCTAGATTTTCCCGGGTGACCATCTCTGACATCCGGCTGTCTCTCTTCACTTCCAAAAGATTTAGCATCAGTCTCAATGCCATCACTTCGTCGTGACCCATTTTCCTTGGGGAATTCACCATCTTCCTTTTCAAGTATATCAGGTTCCTGTCTCCTTTTACGAGGTAAGGAAGCAGCTTCTTCTTCCAAAACCATAGGAGATTGATCCTCAGCTGCATAACATTACATGAAGCAAATAGTTCAATATTTGTTAAATGCAGAGTGGATGACTATCACAAGAGAGTGGCCACAAGATCAACCTGAACAGGATGCATATATAAATTAAATTCAGGAGAAAACAAAGTATCACTCTACTTTCGATATTGTTAGCATTAGGTATAAAATTGCAAGCATCCAAATGCATTGCAAAATTAACAAGAGCCAGCATAGCCATCATGAAGATGACACATGCAACATGCTTCAAAATATAGCAAGAACAACCAAATGCTATTTTCCAAACACCCGGCAGCAATTTTAGATGTGTGAAAAAACAGACAGAATGGCTTCCCGAAGCAGTACCAGTTTTCTGAGAAGGGTTCCTACGCTTCCTCTCTTTTGCTTGAGCATCGTCATCAGAACTGGTTTCACTCTCACTCTCAGCATCTGTTAGACTATCTGATGATCTAAGAAAAGAACACAGAGAAGATGCAATATATAACATGAGTGAATGACAAGTGCTAAAAATGAAAGCCAACAAACTCAACAACATAAACAATAAATTACATAACAAACTGGTTCACACAGTAATATCTAAAACACTTCTAAAGCAAGCAGATTCAAGTTTGTACCACAAAAACTATCAAGTCATTCATGACACCTAAACAGGAATTCAACTATCTGCAATAGCATGTGAGGGTGTTAAAAATCAGAAGACCAACAAAGCAGTTTGAAACCTACCCTTGATTTTAAGAACATACATAAAACATTAAAGGTATAAAAATCATGGCTACCAGCTACCTTCTTGATCTACGTTTGGATCGTTTATCACGTCTCTTTCTCCTTTTGTCACGGCGCTTATCTCGTTTTTTCCCACGTCTATGTTTATCTCTTTTAGAAGTTCTCTTTCTCTTCCTACGCCTGTCCTCACTTGAAGAACTAATATCAGATGATGAGGACATAGAGGAATCAGAATCACTGTCAGATTCTGATGATTCCATATCAGAATCAGATGAATTCTCCGAGTCAGATGAAAAGTTTTTCCTCCTCCTCTTCTTTCTGTCTCTTGAAGATTTCTTGTGCTTTTCTGTTTTCAGCTTATTCACTTTCCTTTTGTCTGCAGAAAAAAAAGTTATCTGAAGTGAAACTTGTGAAAATATAGCAGCACCTCATCAAATAAAAAGGATGACACAGAAAGAGAGGGAAACAAGAAAGAAAGCATTCCTCATACAGTTGTTGGATCCCTAAACCAAGGAAATCAAACAGGCCAACCAATAGTCACACTTAACATCACACATATATTAACAATAGAATTCTTACCCTCAATGAATTCACCACAATTGACTATTTTCACTGTTACAGTGGGTCTCCCTTCTTCATCACCTGCATCTTCAATATTCTTCAGTACTTCATCTCCTTGCACAAGCTTCCCAAAGACCACATACTTCCTGTCATACAAAATCCACATCAAGCACTATAAATCATGGATGCAACAGCACATCAAACAGAGAGAAAAAAGAAGGGTATAAACTTTAAAGTATTGACATGCTTCCTAAGTAACAAACCTGTCAAGATGATGATTAGCCCTAAAGGTAACAATAAATTGAGAACCTAAAGTGTCACGATCAGCAATTGACATGGATAGAAGACCGGGCCCATCATGTTTTAGCTTTGGAGACTCGTCTGCAACAGTCCCACGAAAACCACTTGTCAGCATATTCAACCGAGGATCACTTTAACTTGCTTATTGAATGTAAAAACCCAGAAAATCAAGATGAAATTGTAATGCAAGGCCCAAAGATAAGGCAAGACTGTTAATTCACAAGCTGCTAAATGCCGCTGGGGGTCCAAAAATGTAGTGAAATTGTTGCATCAAGTGCAAGCAGATTCTGAGTTCTCACATTACAGCATATTAAAAAAACAATAAACTGCTTCTGGCCCTGTTATGGGGAATTAATATATAAAATTGGAATCACGTCAATGATATGCCTCACTCTGCAAAATAACAGGGCCAGAATTCATTTTTGCATTGTTTCATAGCATTTCTTTCTAAGAGGGTGGCAATCTTCTTGAGAGACCAGACAAGCACAGTAAAGTTTCTTTATTTGATATTTTCAAATTCAGACCCTTCATAGCCTCTAAAAGGAGACACGGAAAAAAAATCTCAAGGCTATAGGCACAAAGATATATGATAAGCTAGCATTAAAAAAATGACATGACAGGGGGCAGATCATTCAAACAAAGAAAAACCTATACAAGGTAATTTAGTATCATTTGGAATATGGGGCAATTCATTCAGACATTTCAAGACATGACATGGGTTTGCATATTGACATTTAGTATACCCTTATTGAGGAACTACTGAACCTATAGCTAAAATGTACACACATTTCATAACTTCACTTCAATTGGCATTATGCATAAAATGCAAAAATTCTCAATTCTATGCTCGCAAATCCATAATGTTTGCCTTGTAACAGGAATCAACATGGACAAAAGATTTCAAGTATTCTCACCAGGAAATTTGTCCCCATATATACTCTCTCCAAAGGTCCCTGCAGAACAGGAAAACAAAACGGTCAAGAATTTTGAAGAGAACTTTTCAGGAAGTATTATCCCCTGAAAATCTAAAATCATGCTTCATTCTGATTGCTTGTTTATCTTGCACAGCAACTTAAACACATTGATTATATGGGAATTTTAATTACAGACAATGTACAAGGGACAGATCATAGAGTTGTCATAGACAACAGTCTCCTCCCTTAGACAAAACTAACTGTGTTACAATTGTTAATAACTAAAAAAACAAGATTTTAGATCTAAAAATCTAAAGAGTGTTATAAATTTCAGGAAAATCTCTATGAAACTACCCTTACATTTTGAACCTAATCTCCAATCTACACTCTAAACTATTAATTCCATCCATGATACCTCGGGAGGAAGATGAAATCTCCAATATAGCCTTCAATTAATGAAAATTGTCCAAATCTCAGATCCTACAGAGATGTGAAATGACAGATTTGAGTTTTTGAGATAAAAGAGTACTTCAGTTTTTTATCTAATAATAAAAAAGGGACCGACAGAAACCTATTTAGATTTTACTGTCAAACAGTTAAAGAAAACTTGGACAGCTACTGCGTGTAACAGACACCCTTTAACAATGGCAACTACACCTGTCATTTATCATGGAATACGCATGTAGATGACACAAACTCTTCAGTTTAACATATTTCACTAGGTCAATATTAGATCATAGCTCAAGTGTATGGTAGATGCAATTAAAATTTCCAGGATAATCAGAGATTAGCTTCCATGTATAAGGGCAAATAAGTTGAATTTTCCTAAGTTTGAGGAAAAAGGGAAGATGAGGGGTGTCAAAGTTTCTTGAATAAATTGAATATCGTAAGATTGTTAAAACAATTAGCATCATTATTTCAAATCCATGCAACAAAATGAATAAGTCATAAACTCCATAAAATCAAAAAGATCAACAACCCAAATGTCCAAACAAGAGTTACATACCATCTCGTTTCAGAATATCACCACCCTGCAAGATTGACAAAAGATGTTAGACCACCAATTAGCATAATCGTTTATGTTTCAGAAATGGGTTGGGCATGGCGAAGCATAGTAAATTTTGAGGATGGACAACTCAGTAAGTACAACCTTAAAACTACATCACATGAAATGCAGTCGTGACCATCAGCCCTGTAACCCTACAGCATAAACAAGGGTAACTGACTAAAAGATGGACCACCTCTTAGGCATGTTCAAACAAGAAAAACTAGCAAACCTATGCAAGGAAAATCTAGATGTACATTCCACAGGACAACAAACCTGAGCCATGGACCCTTTAACGATGCGATGGAAAAAGGTTCCCTTGTAGTGCAATGGTCTTTCAGATTTGGGACCAATTCCTTTCTCCCCTGAGTTGAAAAGACCAAAGACATCAGAAAAGCAACTCAAAAATACAAGATTCAATTTCTAAAATCTACCCAAACAAGCCTCCAAACACAAATTAAAAATTCCAATAGCTAAAAAATATTGCATAAAGAAGGCATTTCCATCTAGAAACAAGATAAAAACCATGCACTACCATCACAAGACATGTCATTTCAAAGACTACAATAGCATGCAACAATTACCTGTACAAAGAGCACGGAAATTTTCTGCGGTCTTGGGAGCAATATCCGAGAAAAGCTGCAGAACAAAAAATCACAGATAAATTAATTAAAATGCAAGAACTACACTCAATATACAGGTATTTCCCCATGCATCCTACAAAGTTGAAACATAATGATACCTCAAAAACCATTCTCTCCTTAGGATCGCCATCAATGCACACATCCATAAAAACCAACAGGTTCTTCTTCTTCGCCATTTTCTTCTCCATAACTTATGAGTATCACAAACTCAAATCACCATAAACAACAACCTGATATCCAAATAACACATTACCAGCTTTACAACGAGCTAAAAGATTGAATTAGCCCCACACCTACCATGTGACTAGATCTTGAGCCGGCATTTAACAATAAACATAAACCCCTCAAAAATATATCAAATAACTCCTAGAACCAAAATAGTAGTTCCGTCCTCTATAATCTTTAACTTATTTGCAACAAAAAAGAGACTCAAATAACCAAGTTCTCATGCAGACAAAAAAAGACCCTTAAACCCTAGCTAGATGCCCGCAAATTAAAGAAAGAAATAAACGAAGAAAACCTAAAACAGTTAAATAATCACATCTAAGTATTCACTGGATGTAAGAGATATCCAAGCTCATCCACCAAACAATCCACAAAAATTAAACAAAACAAAAAATCACCCTAGCTGAGATTTTTGATAGGGCGTGTAAGATCAGGCACGTGAATTAGAAGATGGAGTGTGAAAATATAAAAAGGAAAATAAAAATAAATATAGATAAATGAGAAAGAGAGCTAGGGTTTTATATTTTACCTGAAAGACGCAGAGCCACAGAAGAGTCTGTGGGGAGAGATGAGAAGACAAAAGAGTGAGGTGCAGCTGCTTCTAGATTATTAACGAAGGAGAACCTAGCTCCTCCTAAATTACAGTGTTACCCTCATGGTTATGGCGTCTGCTATTTTCGAGATTGGTGGTTAATTTTTTAAAATATATTTTTTAACAATAATATATAAAAAGTCTTACAAAATAATTAATTTAAAATAAATGTTTTAGAAAAAAATCTGTTCATCACGGATGTGTCCCTTGTTTATTTTAACTGACCACTTCTATTTATCTATTGTTATAAATTTTATTCAAACATCTAAAATAAATCATTTATATTCAAATTAATATATATATATATATAATTGTCTTTTAGTTTTTATTTAAATCCAAAATTATGATATAAGAAATGGAAAATTACTAGAATACTATGCAACATTTTCTTTTTATATTTTATATTAAAAAGATTCTTGCTTTTACTGCAATTTTATTACTTATATAATTGTTAATTGAAATAGTTAAATAATTATTTTATCCTTGTAAATATAGCACGGATGACTTTGAAAGGAGGGTATAATAGTTTGTTTGTTTTAATTTTTGCATAGTAAAATGACTACTATGCTCCTAGACTAAAAAAAATTAAAACATTGGTGGATAGAGTTATTTTTTATTTATTCTTTATTCATTTTAAATATAAAGTAAAACAACCACGAAACCATGAATTAAAATTGTTTTTGCCGTGAATCAAATTTTTTTTGTTGTTGTTTCTCTTGATTTTTTAAAAATATCAATTCTGATTAGAAGTAATTTAGTATTTAAACATCTATAAAATATTAATTAATTTAAAAAATAAAATTACGCATGGGTGGTATGGTTAACAAAAAACTAAAAGAGGAGGGTATACCCCTTCTCACAAAAGTATTATTCATTTGAATAGTTTTATTTCTTTTATTTTACTTTTTTTACAATCTATGTTTTTTTTTATAAAAAAAATCAATTATATCCTTTAACATTAAACTTAATCAAGGATTATAATTTATTTTTTTTAATTTACTTCTTAAGAGGTTATCTAAGTCTCATGATCCAAATTGCAAGTTTAGCAGGTTAACTCGGATACTTTGATTTTTTTCATTTTCCTAATTGATTTTTTTGCTCAATTTTATTATTCAACATTGGATTAATTGGAAATTAGTTTGGTGGTTTATTTTATTTGGAGTTATCTCAATCTCATGACTCGAGTTACAGGTTTGAAGAATTGACTTGACTGACTCGAGTGCTTTCTTGTGTTTTTACTCCATGTTTAATCCTTCGATATTAGATTTATTGGGGGATTGAGTCTCATGATTATCTTGATCTACTTTTTATCAGGTTTTCCCAACTTATGACCCAAATCACAAGTTTGATGAGTTAACTCAATCAAGTTTTCTCTTCTCTCGATTGACTTTATTTATTCTTAATTCTATCATTCGACATTGAGTTGATTGAGAATCAAGTTTTGTAATTTATTTTATATAAGTTATTCTGGTCTCATGACTTAGGTCTTAGATTTTGCGGGTTAGCTCAATTTTTTTTTTTTTAATTTTAAGTTGATTAAGAATTATAATTTGATATAGTTGTGGGAAGCCAATGAACGTGGCGCCCGTTATTCTTGAAAATGGATGGTTACTTGAAGAGGCATCCAAGTTTTTTAACAAGGCAGCTGAGTGTGGCATTGCTAATGTCTTCACTTATAATTTTGATCTTTAATCATGGTTAATTATGTCAAAAGGGTAAGATGAGTAAAGCATGCAACATATAGGGAAAGATGGGAAGCAAATGTGTGTGTTAAACTCAATCTATAGTTTCTAACAACAACTTACATGGCCATTGCAGCAAGGCAGTTTGGATTCAAGCTGAGCCTCAACTCCGTTGAGATATGGTCCTTCAAGATACTGAAGCACGCCGTGATCAACATCACTCCATGCCAAATGTTTGCCATTTCTGTTTGACGATGTTTTACAAATTTTAGAATTTCGTTTATTGATTATCATAGTAATTAAATTTGATCTCACTTAAGAATTTATCCATCAACCTGGAATTGTTTGAACCTAGACTATGTCAAACTCAAGTTTGCTCGAAAAAGTCAATTCCAAGATTTTTTTTAATTCTTTGTCCAGAACTGTTTTTTAATCACTGAAACAATATTTTTCTAAATTAACTTAAATTTATTGAATAATTTGTGATTCACTCCAATGATTTTTTATGCTAGGAAACTCTACCCCCTGAAAGCGTATATTGAAAGTCTAGGTGAGCGAGTAAACCCCCAGATATTACAGGCTCTTATAAGGGGTGTATGTCTTGACTTGAACTCAAGACCTGCTGTGCAAATCGCAAGCTCTCTATCATCACGTCACGCCCCTTCAAAATAGTTTATTAATGATCTTCTAGTGACTTGAACCCTTAGCCAGAATCAATTATGTTCACTAGTATTTTGATTTAATATGACTTTTTGATTATATTTATGATTATATTTTCTGAATTAAAAAAGAAAGCAGGCTACAACATCAGCATTAGAGAAATCTCTTTTAGATAATATTGATTTTGTTTAATCAAATCATGAGTTAAATCATTAAATGAATTAGATCGGACCGGATTAATTCTCATTCAGCAAACTTGAATAATTTTGAGATTAAATTAACTTATTGGATAAAATTAGATTTAAATCAAATTGGGTTTAATAATACTATTACCTAATAACTAAAACAGGTCGTCCTTCTTCCTACTGTTCACCGTGACTCATTGCCACTGTGGACTGGCAATTTGTCACGGTGAATCGCGAGTGTATGTGTGTTTTTTTTTTCTTTCTTTTACGTCGGGACTCTTTTTGTATTTTTTATGGTAGAAATGGACAGATAAGAGGGTTTGGCCGAGCGGTTGTCGCGCGCGCTGCCAACACAGGCGCGCGCGCGCGCGACAACCGCTCGGCCACCAATTGTGATTTCATTTCGTTTTTTTTTTATAATAACTGTTTTTTTTTAAAACAATTTTTTGTTGAAAATGATTTTTTTTTAATTTTTTTTAAATCATTTTTTTTTTAAAAAAAGTTTTTTTGAAAATGAATTTTTTTTTTCATTTTTTTTTAAAAAATGGTTTCTTTTTTTTAAAAAAAAGTTTTTTCTTAATAACTGGTTGTTGTTGTTTTTTATTAGAAATTTGATTTGCTTTTTAAAAAAAAAAACTGTTTTTTTTTAAATGTTTTTTTCTGGTTGTTGTTTTTATTTTTTTTCAAAAAAAAATATTTGTATTTTTTGTTAAAAAAAAATTGATAACTGGTTGTTGTTTTTATTTTTTTACAAAAAACTATTTTTTTTAATAACTAAAGTGTTCAGAGCAACTTACGTGCACCATGACTAATCTCCGGATCCACTTTTTTTTTATAATTTTTTTTACACAGACTCTTTTTGTATTTTTTATGGTGGAAATGACAGATCGGGAAGCTTTTGGTCGAAGCAGTTGTCCGCAGCGTCGCTAACACTAAAGCGCTAGCGAAGTTCAAACCGCTCAAACACCAAAATGTGATTTTTTTTTTTTAAGAACTGAGAAAGAAAAAAAATTGTTTATTTTTTAATTTTTTTTAATAACTGGTTTTTGTTGTGTTTTTCTTACAAATCTAATTTGTTTTTTTTTAAGAACTGTTTTTTTTTAAATGTTTTTTTGTTAAAAAATGATTTTTTTTTAATAACTGGTTGTTGTGTTTTATTTTTTTGCAAAAAAAAAAAAAATTTGGTTAAAAAAATGAATTTTTTTAATAACTGGTTGTTGTTTTTATTTTTTTCCAAAAAACAAGATTTTTTTTAAAATAACTAAAGTGTCCAAACCAACTTACGTGCAACACGACTCAATCTCTTAATCAACTTTTTTTTTATATTTTTTTTCCCTATTTTGTTTTGCTACTTATACATTTTTTTTTCTTAACTGAGGTGTCCCGGGTCACTTTTACGCAGCACCACTCGTTCTTGTTTCCCAAGTATATTTTTTTTTCCTAGCCAACTAAGCTGCCCCTGAATAATCCCCTCGGGCTCATTATTATTTTCTTTTTATTACCTAACGAGCTAAAACAACTCGGTTTTCTATCAGTAACCCGTGACTCATAGTCACTATTCATTGGCAATTTGTCTCGATGCATCGCAAATAAGACGCCTACCTTTTTTTTCAACAATGTAATACATTTCATATAATAATTCAAAAAATAAATCTTTTAAAAAAAAAAGTCTTCGAATTTTAATTTTGTGCTCTATTTTTTAAAGTTTATTTCTTAAAAAATATTTATAATATTTTGGTTTTTAATATTTCATATCTAATATTACTAGACAAAAAATACAACTAAAAAAAATGACAAATTTACCTACATTATCTACAATTAAAAAATATTCGAGTCACTTCCCGTTTCGATTACACTATTTTTTTAGACGACAGATAAGTAATTATAGCACGCAAAAAACTTGAGGTTTATTTCTAAAAACAAATTACAATATTTTTATTTATAATATGTCAGATCTAATATTACAAGAGGAAAAAGGCAACTTATAAATTTTTTTTTGACAAATTTACCTTAATTATCTACAATTAAAAAATCTACGACCCACTTCCCATTTCGATTACACTATAAAGTATGTAAGACTGAGTATATGTTTTAATATTTATTGAATATTATCGCCTAAAAATATATATAGAGAGAAAAAAATGACCTACGATTTCTTGCAAAAAAATAATTAATATCGGTATTCTTGAATACATTTAATATAATAATATGATTAATAAATCTTATAAATATAACTTTGGCTTTAGCTTTTAATTTAAATTTCTATTTTATACTCTCTTTTTTTGTTCTTTTTAATAAACGATAACCTTTTTTTCATATTTTTTTTTATTTTTTAATAACCGTCGTGTTCAAGTCTTTTTTTTTTAAACCGATTTCTTTTTTTGTGTTTTTTTTAACCAGAGTTTCCGTGACAACAAGTTT
The DNA here is from genome assembly GCA_029228465.1 of Salix viminalis. Taxonomy (NCBI): domain Eukaryota; kingdom Viridiplantae; phylum Streptophyta; class Magnoliopsida; order Malpighiales; family Salicaceae; genus Salix; species Salix viminalis. The sequence goes on from CM055443.1 coordinate 8,003,508, forward strand.
CTAACAAATCATTTCACCTTCTTAGTAAATTTTCTAACAAATTTTATCAAAAGTTTTTTAGCAATAGCAATATTCAATCATTTTTTAGTTGAAAAAAACCATTTTTAACAGATTTTATCAATTATAATTTTATCAATAAATATTAAAATAACAAAATACAACATTTATAAAATCAATTAATTTTCTACATATATAAAAAAGTCCAGCGTAGCGCTCGTATAAACCAATCAATGAATGAAAAATTATTTTCCAAGATTGATTTCAATAAATTGGGCCCGGCCCAAGGGGTCCATTTTTCAAAATTTGTTATGCTAGAGAGAGAAGAGAAGGGATTCATAGATAATCTTCAATCCCACGTCACAGAGGACAAATCTTTCCCTGAGTGATCAATCCTTTATAGCTTCCAATTTAATAATACAAAAATAAAAAAAACACCTCTTTAGAAAAATAAGACTTTTTTATTTTATTTTTATAAAGAAAAAATTAAATAAAAAAAGTCTCTAAATTGAAAATCAACCTCCCCCTCCAAGAAAAAAAATAATTTTTCTCTCTTTGATCGAACTCTTCACGGGTTATCAATGCAAGGTTAGTGAATTTTTTTTTCTTATTTTTTTTCTCAATTTACACATGATTAAAATAAATTTATGTTATTATTGAACTAATGTAATTTTGTTTTTATCTATCTCAGTTCACTGTATTCCATGTTAATTCGATTTAATTTGAATTTTTTTCATGTAATTTTGATTAATTCGATTTTTTTTTATTAATGTTTGTGGTGTATTTTGCTATTTTGTGTTTAATTTCCGGATAAAGAAATTTCTGTTTTTTTTGGGTTTTTTCTTGATGAGTTTGCCTCCTTGTTTTTTTTTTTGGTTACTAAAGTTTATGTTTTTATCAAAATTGTAGAGTTTGTTTAGAGAAAGATCAAGTTTGTAACTAACTAAACCCTGGGGATTAATTGCGATTATAATTATTATTAATAATAATACAGTTACAGTTTGTTGATATATATATATGAATTGTCTCGGTTTTTTTGTTTTGATTAAAAAATATTTGTTTAGGCCTCGAAACTATTGTTTTTTTTTTATTATTATGTTCGGAGATATGGAAGTTTTCTGCAACGTTAGATGTTTTTGAAGTGGTTTCTGATTATTAAAACTTAAATTCCTTGCTGTTTCAGGCATTGGCAAATTTGGGGATATCATGAAGTTCAAGAAAGGGAGTAGAGTGGAGGTGTTGAGAAAAACGTACTTGTCATCATGTGCATGGCGGTGTGGCGAGATAATCTCGGGGAATGGACAAACTTACCGGGTTAGGTATGATGGTTTATGGGGTTTGAGTAATGAGGATGATGTGGAGACTGTGTCAAGAGAGGTAGTTAGGCCCTGCCCTCCACCTGCGGATGTTTCAGATGGCTGGGCTGTTGGTGATTTGGTGGAGGTTTTCGATGATCTTTGTTGGAAAACAGCAGCAGTTATGAAGGTCACGAGGGGAAATTGTTACTTGGTTAGGGTAATCGGGTCTTCAACAGAGCTTCGAGTCGACAAAGTTAACATTAGGATGCGCCAATTATGGCAATATGGCGGATGGATTGAAATTGGAAAGGTAAGATATTTGATTCTTCTCTACTGTTATTTTTGGTTAAAAGTTTTTGGTTTCCATATTTGTGTTTGCTGTCTTGATGTATGTGGTTCGTGAGCCCGGCTAACATAGCTGGCTTCATTTGCTTGTCCAGACTTCATATACGTGCTAACTAATAATTATCTGTTGGCTACTTTTTCCAGGGTTCTGGCTTTGAAAATGAGAAGTTGAATAAACCATCAGTTTTCAGTTTTTATCAGAAGATGAGATCTCCCAGTAAGAAGAGGAAACTGCAAGCAAGAGAAACTTGTTTAGCTACTGATAACAACTTTGGTTTCCAGGAGTCTTGTGCTGTGTCAGCTAGAACATCCAAGAGGGCATCCCCATTTTGGGCAACTCACTTTCAATCGTTTAATGAAAAAGTTGACAAAACAAGAGCAATTGAGAAACAGAGTGAGGGCCAGCGAAAGATATCAGGGTACCCATCCTCATTCCTGAAAAAGGTAGATGCTGTTGCTTACCCACGAGAGTGTCTGGGTGAAATATACATGCATGCTTCCTCTAACTTTGAAACAGTTGGATCTTGTGAAATGGAGAGGCGAACACCAAATAATTTTGTTAATTCCTTTTGTGGAAGAAGTTCAGAATCTAATGATTCTGATAGTGAGGCATGCTCCGTTGGTAGTTGTAGTGTTAATAGTGATAGTCCAAACAGACTGTTTAATTGCGTTTTAGCGGGGAGTAGTCCTGATGCAGATACCCTTAGTAGCGATGCTGAATCTTTTAGTGGCCATGGAGACGAGGAAGAAAAATGTTCCCTCCCCTTAGGAGAGGATGTTACAATAAGAATCCATAGTTTAGAGTTGCATGCTTATCGTTGCACTCTAGGGGCATTTTATGTTTCCGGGCCCTTAAATTGGGAACAAGAAGCATTGTTGACAAATCTCCGTATCTCACTTAACATTTCAAATGATGAACATCTGATGGAGCTAAGGAACTTAATTTCTGCTGGAACAAGCATTCATATTTGTTAATGTTTCCTCTCGTTTTTCTTATTTCAAGGTTTTTTTCTCTTCTAGTGACAGGTTTTCTTTTGGTTTTCATGACCTCACATCATTGTAAGCAAGATGAAATTGTTACATTTTGTAACTTTATAATACTTCTTCAATCTAGGTGATGAGCTGGTGAAAATTTGTAATTTGGATTCTCATTATATTATAACCTTTCCAGACCCATTAATTTGTTGTGTGCTTCTCTACAATTCTATGCTCCTTTTTCTCCATTTTCCCATCCTCTCTTTATCCTATGATTTGCTTTAAGGAACTTGTAACTGTTCTTTAGATGTTTCATCAGTCGCACTATGCCAGAATGATGTGGCAGCTACCAATAATGCAGTTCATATACTATCTTTAATTTTGCATGTATTTATGATCTGTGGTTTGGTAAGTATTGTTGAAGGGGCTTGCTCTGTTTCACATCTGATCTGTGAAAAATTGCACTTCATCTGGTGTTTGGCATGCGAGTAAAGGGAGCCTGTTCATTTAGCATGCATTACAGGATGATTAAATGCTTAATCGAATGGAAATTGTAAGATTTGGTTGTCATGGAGGGTGAAACCTACATCAATACTAACTATGTCTTCTTGCCAATAGAAGTCATGCCTTTTGCTTCTCAACTTTCTTTCATACAGTTTTGAGGTTGTTATTGATGAATCCCTGCATTTTCCAGGGCCATGGTTAGAGGCATGCAAATTTTGCTTCCAAAGGTCTAAAGATGATGCTGGGGACCTATGGTTCACCATCATATTTCTGGCTCAACGAGTCGAGGGCTATGCTTGCATCCTGTTCTTTTCGATTATGCTAATTATTGGCCATATACTGACATCATTATTATTTCCTCTGATACCGTAGATCTGATCTGCATCGTTTCTGGTGTGCTGGGATCATGTGCAGAGTACTGGATGAATTAAAAGCAGAACTCTGACATGTCTTCCATGAGGAGGTCATCTTAACTCCAAGATTGAATCATGCACAAGATTTATCTTGCCCTTCCTTTTTGGGTACAATGCATGTTCTTTTACTGGCTACAATGTCGCTAACTGCTAATTTGATTTAATACCCAAGTTTCTTGTGTGCTGGGATTCCTTCTGGTGTTCTTTTGGCAGTTTATGTTTTATACTGCGGCACTGTTAGAATTGGAGTGGAGTACTCAGTTGGCTGCTGGTAGTACGAGTGTACTTGCTGATTGACCAGCCGTCAAATCGGTGAATATGCAAGTCATATTGTCCATGGGAAATGAGGGTCTAATGAATTCTTGCTATTTGAATTGTTGGGGTCCTACAGTTTGGTTTCAGTATTTGGTTGAAATTATACTCTCGACTACTTTGACAGCACATCAGCAGATGGTAAGTACTGATTTATTATAGTATATGGATTGATTTTGCAGGTTCCCAAGTATCAAAATTGGAATGATATCCAGTAAGTAACAATGTTAGAACTTCATCGAGCATTGATTTTCATATGAATTTGATCCCAAGTAATGATTAACTTCTACTTTTTTCATCTCAGATAGATTCCCCTCTAAAATGGATGCATTAGTTACAGCTTGTAGTCTCTCTGTTGCCGGAGTTCTAATCAATTTTCTGAGGCAACACCCCCATTGAAGTTGCTGTTCGGTGAGAAGTTCAAAGTCTGTTTATGAGTTCATTTATCATGTCTGATGCTGAGCCAGCTGATCAGTCATTCTAAAACATGAAATCGCTTTCCCCGTTGTGGCGACACGAGCACTTGAAATTAGCATCCTTAAGCTTGCTGTATTTTGAAACCAATTATCAGTGGCTATGGTTAAGATTATTTCCCATTGTGATTCGTGAATTGTTCCATTTATACTTATGCAGTGTGATTTGTTGATATTTTTTTGTTTTGCAAACTGTTTGGTCATAGTGTAGCAGCTAGTAGTCCTTGATGCAGATAACCTTAGCAGTGATGCTGAATCCGTTACCAGCAATTACATATTAAATAACTATTTCACCTAAAACTTTAAGCTGATTATAAAATATGATCGATATTATTCTCTAACAATTACATTTGCTACCAAAACCATTCTCTCTTCTCCTCCTGAGAACTGCTACAGTTGAAGCAACCCTTTTCTCCATTACCTTTTCTTTTGTACAAGATTCCATTTTTGTAACCCTTTTTTTTCCTCACAAAATGTTGCCATAATGTCTGACAAGCCACTAGCTCCTGGATGTTCCATCTTTTTGTTGGATTTTGATGGGAATTTGAGTATTCTGAATAATTCCTTGATGCAGATAAACGAAAAGACATGACCAGAGCTCCAAAGTTCATTGAGAAAATTGCAGAGAATACTATAATATTTTCTGAAGTCAATAAATCATAATCTGACTTAAAAATTAACACACCAATTGTTTTTATAATGGTAAAAACCACCTGGCCTATATAGAAAGAAAACAATTGCCAAAAATAAGTACAAAAATAAGTAAAATCCACAATAAAAAAAAAAAAACCATAAAACAACATTTTCTAAGATCTAATTTGAGAGACTTCCTGATTACAGCCAGGTAATCTCCTATGAAACTAAATTTATGGCGAAGGCTGCCACGCATGTCGATAGAACTTGGAACCATGTCGTATTTGATAAGAGTTGGGGATGCTATGACAGCCAGTTAAATTCTTGCCTGCTTAATGCTGTTCTTGTTTAAGATCAGATAACATATAATTGAAAAACAAGGCACGATGGCAACATTAGAACAAATTAATGCATGTCAAGTGCCTTTCATTCAAGATTCCTGTTTTTTTTTGTTTTATAATTTCAAAATACATTAAAATAACTTTTTATTTTTATCAAATATATTTTTAAATCACAAAAAAACTATAAATTAGTTCATATCTATCTCTGAATGAGCGGCACAAACATCCGAGTCACTGAATCAGCCTCTGGATTTTACCTGATTTATAAAATGAATGCGAAGCCAGGTTTCAATTCACACTAGACAAAATGGAAGAATCATCATAATCACATCACGAGCACCCAATAAAAGGCCGTAACTTTAACCATTGATCAGCACAATCCTGGCAAGCTAAGAGCATCCTACGAACATCAATCACCAGCATAAATTGTAGGCATGAATGAGGATGCAAGAGAAAAAGCTCGACACCCCCTGGAAAATGATGAAATGAGCAACTCAAAACAGACAGGTCAGGCATAGACCTGAAATCATTCATACTTATACTCGTACTAGTCGAAGGATCCATATCCTCGAAACCATATAATCAAAGCCTCTCGCTCTAACAATGACGATGTCCCTTCCATTCTTTACTCGAACGCGTCGTCGTCGTCATCTGGAAGAGGTTGACTAGCAGCAGCAGCAAGTTCAGCCTCATGCCTGTGGAAATTACCAGGCATCAAGAGCAAAGGTTAGAAATCAAACTGGTGGTATCTACATAAATGACAGAATAGAGAGATAAAAAAAAAATAGCATGGATGGTTTACTATATCAAGTGTTTGAAGATAACGAATCAAACAAGCCTCTTTTACACTTCCTAAACACAAAAATAATTGATGGCGCTATATGGATTCATTTTCATTAAATTTGAGATTTTTCTTTTTTCCTTTTGTGTGTAGTCATGTATGCGTTTGTATCATAATAGTGTGCATGCGTATTTGTAAATACCCATGGATAAGGGAGAGCAACAGACTAACAAAAAATAGCTAATCTAAATAAAACAAATCACTTACTGTGCTTGTGCTACAAGGTCGATGGGCACTTCTGGGGGAGCCAAGGCAGGAGTCTCAACAAAATGCAAGTTAGGATCCCTGCAGTCACGAACCAATTTAAAAAACTATCACTTGGGTCCACAGAAATTGCAAGAGTTTAAAGCATTCTGATTGAAAAGATGATGATCCTTTACCCAGCAAGTTTTCTGGCAAGGTACAAGAATGGCTTCTCAAAATTATAATTGCTCTTAGCTGAAATCTCATAGTATTGCAAGTTCTTTTTCCTGTGAAACGTAACCTGCTTTGCCTTCACCTGCCTGTTCTTCACGTCCACCTTGTTTCCGCAAAGAACAATAGGAATGTTTTCACAGACCCTGAAGATTACAAAACAGAAAAAAATTCATAATGTATTAAATAAATCAGCTTGACAAAAATGAGTGGAGTTTAATAGGTCAAGAACAAGGAACTCAACACACCTGCAAAGATCCCTGTGCCAAGTAGGGACATTCTTGTATGTCAACCGAGCAGTGACATCAAACATGATGATAGCACAATTACCATGGATGCTGCAGCATAAATTCAATTGCACAGTAAGTGACTCCAAGATACCGAGAAACAAAATTACAGAGGATAGGGTCAGGATTAGGAAATATAAAAGGACACCATCCAAATATAAGGGTTTGTTAAAATCCAGAATACACCTTCAAGGCATATAAACTAATCCATTAATCACAAATGAATTTAACATGATCAACCCACTCAAGAAACAGCCAAAATCTAACGGCTGTAAAGAGATTTCTATTCTAATATTCAGGAGCTCACAAAACAACAAAGTGAGACTAAGACATCATGCAGAATCTGTCAACAACAAAGATCCTAAAACCTACCATACAAGCATTACACAAGCAATGACCTTGTACATAAATCCCCCATATAAATGAAATTTATCCAAAAACACTCTTTGCATTCATGTTTTCCATAAATTAACATCTCACGGTCAGCACATAAAATTACACATGGAATATCAAGAAAGATAAAATCTTACAATAAATCACTTACTAGTATCCATCTCGAAGACCACCAAATTTCTCTTGACCAGCTGTATCCCAGCAATAGAATCTAATTTTCCCACAGTTAGTGAAGAAATCCAACGGGTGCACTTCTACACCAATAGTTGCTGCATTCGTCAGAAAAAAACATCAATCAATCAATAAACAAAAAAACGAGCTAAGACATAAGATTATTCAACAATAACAAACGAATTTATATTCTGACTTACGCTCGTATTTCTTCTCAAACTCTCCGGTAAGATGCCTCTTAACGAATGTGGTCTTCCCTACAATTCAAAACCACCCAGATGCCACAAGTCAGAACCCAAAACAAAATTAACATAAGAAATAAAAACCCAAAATGACAATTTTCACAAACAAACATTCTCTTGAAGCTTGAAACCAAAGAAAAAAAATATCAAAACCCCAAATGCCAAAGAAAACCACTACAAATCAACACAAAACCCAGATAAAACCCGAAACAGAATTAACTGAATAGAGCTTCGATATATTTATACCTGTACCACCATCACCAACAATTACAAGCTTGAAGCTTGGATAATCAACAGTTTGCTGATTCGGCAAAGCCTAAAATAGACCAAACCCCAATAAAAAATATCAGTAACAAGTCATGAGATAACGAGAGATTGCAATTAGATCTAATTACGGAAATTAACGAAAAACATTCACCATTCTGGGTTAATTTTTCAAAATAGCGAAGCTCTAGAGACAGAGAGAGATTTTCGAGGCTGTTCTTAAAATGATTTTATAGAGAGAGGTTTTAAGGAGATCTTGTGCGGTAAGGTTCAGGGGACTGGAAGATCTGGAACATTGGTGAACGTGAGCTTGGATACGTGGAGGGTGGATGTTCATTCAAAGAGTGACGTGTGTGTAGAGGATGGAAGCTTTGGAGGTTTTCAAAAATTCAAACAGGTTCGGGTGGCTTAAGCTTGACGCACGAATCTAAACCGTCAGATTTTTTGGATTCTGGAGTGTGATCGCTTGACGTGTGGGTCGTGTCTTAGAATTATTATTATTTTCATCATTATCTTATAAACTAAACGAGTAAAGATATTTCAACACTGATAAACAGTATTTTACATTTTTCATCTACAATTATTATATATTGTAACAGTGAAATTATTATTTTGTTTTTTGCTGTGTTTTTTAATTTTCAATTCAGGAGTATTTTTATCTAACATAGTTTTATAAATAAAATATAAATTGGAAAGTTTATGCATATTTAAAATTAAACAAATTAAGATTTATAAGTATTAATAGATATGGATTTTTTAATAATATCTAAATAAAAAATTAAGAGTTAAGTATAGATCAAGACATTTAATCCTGCAATACTATATAGTTATGCGGTTATATTTACTAAATTTGTTTTTAAAAGTAATTTTTATTTAAAAATATATTTTTTATATTTTTTAAAAATTATTTTAATATTAACACATTAAAATAATATAAAAACACTAAAACAAATTCAAATTTTTTTAAAATCAGTTTTGAAATAACCGCCAAGTTCCTACCACGTGCCCCGCCCACTACCTCGATCACCACCGTCTAAAAAGAGCCCACAAATACCAACGTCCCAGATCTTTCCACTCTTTCATGACTAGAGTCCCAGATCTTTCCATTCTGGGTTCGTTGACCTGTTTTGATTCTCGGTGTTTTTTGGACTTCGGTTTGATTTTCTTCCTCTTGGCAGAAGATGAAATATATTTTTTGAATAAGGGAATTTGGATTTTGATTCTTTTTATTAAAAAAATATGGGTATTTGAAAAAGAAAAACGAAGTATGTTTTGTGGGAAGGGAATCAGGTTTTTGATGGGTTTTTGGATTTAGGGTGCTGATTTTATTTATTTATTAAGAATACAGAGGTTTTGATTTTCGGCTTCTGGGCGTTTGCTCAATGCAGGGAAAACAACATTTGTGAAAAGGCATCTGACTGGCGAGTTCGAGAAGAAATATGAGCGTAAGTTTGAACTTTTGTTATTTTGATTGATTCTTGAATGCTTGTCTTAGTTGGTTTTTTAGTGTGCAAGTTATTAATTAATTGACGTATTTTTGGTGAATACAGCAACTATTGGTGTGGAAGTTCATCCTTTGGATTTCTTCACTAACTGTGGCAAAATTAGATTCTATTGCTGGGATACAGCTGGTCAAGAGAAGTTTGGTGGTCTTAGAGATGGATACTAGTAAGTGATTGTTTGTTTCAATTCTAGAATTTAGTAACCAAAGTGTATGGGTGTCAACTATTAGGATTTATGCAACGACGGATGATTTGGTGCTTAATTGGAAGATTTTATTTCTCTAGGTATCCTACGTGTAATCTTTTGTGCTGATTGTGAGGTGTTACTTTATGTAAAAGATGAAGAAAACAGGGGTTTTTTCCCTGCTGTTTTTTATTTTCATGGGGGATTTGTCTTCAAGATTATTGTTCATGTTATTGTTATATTCTAGGTTTCAGGATCCTGGTCGATGTCACAGATTCTGAGTGCATGTCTTGGTTTCACTTTGTTATTTTGCACACCTGAATATCTGAACTTCATTTCTCTTTACATTAGTAGATCTAGTCTGTGTCTTGGGTGAATTGATTAGTCTAAACCTTTTTTAAGCGTGGGTTAATGGATTAGATTATATGCATAGAAGGTTTATTCTGGATTTTGGCAAACCTTTATCTCTGTATCAGGGCTCTTTTCTATTCCCGATCCTCTTTGTAATTTTGTTTCCTGGGATGTTAAAGTGACTAACTGTTTTACAATTGTACTTATGGTGCAGCATCCATGGTAATTGTGCTATCATCATGTTTGACGTTACTGCTCGGTTGACATACAAGAATGTTCCTACATGGCACAGGGATCTTTGCAGGCGTGTTAGAGTTCTTTGTTCGGATTTGAAATTAATTTAAATTCTTATGGTAAAAAACTCATGTGATACATTTTAATTGTTTTCTGCTGTCTACTCTTCAGGGTCTGCGAAAACATTCCTATTGTTCTTTGCGGAAACAAGGTGGATGTAAAGAACAGGCAGGTGAAGGCAAAGCAGGTTACCTTTCACAGGAAGAAGAACCTGCAATACTATGAGATTTCAGCTAAGAGCAATTATAATTTTGAGAAGCCATTCTTGTACCTTGCTAGAAAACTTGCTGGGTAAAAAATTATCATCATTTCAATCTGAATGCCTTCACCCTTTTGTAATTTCTGCTGACGCTAAGTGATAATATTTGGGATTGTTTTGTGACTGTAGGGATCCTAACTTGCATTTTGTTGAGACTCCAGCCTTGGCTCCCCCAGAAGTGCCTATCGACCTTGTAGCACAAGCACAGTAAGTATTTTGTGCTGTTTAAGATTGGCCATCCTTTATCAGTCTTTTGTTCTCTCTTCCCCATGGATATTTACAAATCTGCATGCACATTGTGTGCATTGTTTATACAAGAACCCATAATACAGGAATATCTCAGATATAATAAAAAATAACTTACATTACACGCTCAATGTTGAGCAAGTGTACAAGAAGTCTGCTGGATTCTTCTTCTTCTTTACATAGTTGATACAGCAAATTGTCCACGTCTTTTTTCTCTTTATATCCTGTCATTTATATTCATATCATCAGTTTATTTTTAACCTTTGCTCTTGCTCCCTCTACTTTCAACAGGCATGAGGCCGAACTTGCTGCTGCTGCTAGCCAACCTCTTCCAGATGACGATGACGACGCATTTGAGTAAATATTATAAGAGACATGGTCCTTGTTGGGATCTGAGAGGCTTTGATTGCATGGTTTTGAGGATATGGATTTCTGTCCCTAGACTAGCATGAGCCTAAACTGAATGATTCCAGTCTATCACTTACCTGTTCGTTTTGAGTTGCCCATTCATCATTTTTCAGGGAGTGTCTTGCTCTGTTTATACCCTCCTTTTTCATGCTCGACTAATCTATAAGCAGGATGCTCCTGGTGTTGCTCTGTTCTTAAATTCCTAGCGTCGTGCTGATTAGTGAGAGATTAAACCACCACTTCTTGGTTGGTTGCAAGTGATGTGATTAAACCACCATTTTATAGGCTAATACAGTAAGCGAAAACCTAGGATTGAAGGGATATTTTGTGACCTAGGATATTTTGTGACCCTCATCTTTAAAGCTTCCTGATTGACTTCAATATAAAGGGATTCAAAAAATGTTGTGAGTGAATGACTAGAAGTTGGTATTAGTTTTTGACAAGACAACCATCTAGTTTCAATTTAGGCAATTGAACCCCTAAGATCCTTCCACCTAAACCCAACCCCATTTTTCATTATTTTCAACTTTTACAAGCTAGAGTAGGCATGCCAGATTTCAATTTTCAAAGAATGGGTGGTGAGTTTTCAAAGAAGCCAGCAAGTGTCTAGCTGTTTCTACTGGGCAGAAAACTGTCGTCCTGGAATGATTCATCTCTCAAAAACTACAATCAAGACTCTTGACTTGCATGATTGCTCATCAATGCTCAAAATTCAAGTATTTCTAGTGCTTTAATGTCAAAGGGCATTGGAAGATTACCATTCACCAGGCATTCATGTCAAGAACACTTGAAAAACTTCAATTTATTTTGCTAAAAATAGTACGAAACACCCCACTTTCATAAAATCACAACCCTACTACTATAGACTTGTTTTTCTTGATATAATGCCAAAAACTCACCCTTAAAAACCCCTGCCTGCCTCCCTGCCTCTCTTATACAACAAAAATACTCGTATATAGTATAAACTTGACCGTGAAAATATTCATACATCCAATCACTTGATAGCTTAATTATCAATAACCTTAATTAGCTTTTAATGATTCATGTTCCTCGGAGACTCAACAGCTTGATATCATCAATTACAGGTCCACATAGAGAAGAGAAATCATCGCTCCTCATGGTGTAAAATGTGCTATAGAACATGATTCTTGTTCTGCTAGAAACAGCAGCAAACTTGAGCTCTGCACGCTTAAATCCACCTTTGCCCTTCGACTCGTACGGGACTTTGAGGGTGTCCTTGCCGGCGAACGCCTCGACAACCATCGACCCTTCACATGAATTGCTGGCATCTCCGACCGCGAATGAGAGGGCGTAAGTTTTTCCGATCACGGTGCGGGCTACCTGCGCAATGGCGCTTTCTTTGCCTGCTACAAGCTCCACCGCGCGCCGTCCCTGAGGAACCGAAAAATGTTCTACATCTATGTATTTAACAGCTTTGAGGGATTCAACCATCCAGCCAGGGAGTGGAGAGTGCTTGTCTTCAATGTTGGGTGGGATTAGGACACCCCAGGTAGTGTTCGGAAACACATATGGACCCTCTTCGAAACCACCGTTTTTCAGTATGTTCTCTGCAAAATATAGCACAAAATCATAAGTTGTTTAGCTTTAACTCAAAACATTTTGGTGCTTCTAGCAGGACACGACAACTAAGAACCATGTAAGAAATGGAGTGGGACCCAAGCATTAAGTAGTCGTCATTGAATACAAGGCTCTGGATATGTCAAGTTGCAATCTGCAGACTGCAAGTTAAGCATCTTAATGTCTGAAATTCATTGAATGGAGTTAATCATAGCTAGTTACCGCTAGGACTCTTTCATTGACAGAACTTGCAGGCTAACATTTTCAGAGCTGAAAATTTAAGACTACTTGTACTATTCTCCAATCTTTTTTCTCTACCTGGACCATTGTCCTCTTCATTATCTAGTCCTGTTACTTTCCTATACTTGTCCCCTGGTGAAATGGACAAGAAAATCAGTGGTACTAGATTTCTATACTTCAAAGGTCAGTCCATAAATATCCTGTTACGAGAAATGCAGGATTCGAACTCGAGACATGCTATGCAGATCTCAAACTCTTTATCATTTCTCTCGCTGTGAGGGACACAATTCAATGAGGACCCATTAACTTGAAATCAACAACTAGTCCTAAATTTCTGTACACTTCCTGATGATTGATTCCTAGCAACCAACAAGTCTGATGCGTAGGAAATTTATAGAAAACTTACTATTTGTTGGTCTAGGAGGATATAAAGATCTAATTGCTACGGAGTCAATAAGTGGACCGCAAGCAGGATCTTCTTCAACTCCAGGATTGTGAATTACAAACTCAACTAGACTGAACAGGGCTTTAAATGCCCAAGCATACGAGTCCCATCCATTGCTGCTATACATTGTCTGCATTGGCAGCACGCCCCACTCAGGAGAAACTGAAATGTTCAATGTTTCCTCTTGAGCACAAGTTCTAGCTGCACTGAATGTGATTGAATAGTACATTCCTTTAGTAAGATTCAGTGTTTTCTTGATCGACGCCTCGTTTCCAAGCCTTACTGCATAGGCTCCTTCCGGCACCACCAGCAACATGTCCCCCTGTTTCTGGCCTGATTTGATGTACTCCACGAAGCCTGAGATTTCCCAATTCGGTAATGCATAGCGTCCGACCATCTTTGTTCCTTTCATGTCCGATTGCTTCGGGCTAAGCTCGAAGTTGCCATTCTCCACTAGCCCTGCATTGTGATGGACAAGTCGAAGTTCTTGAGAAAATATACTGCAAAAAACTTAAAAGACCATGGTTTTCAGTTTAAAAAACACAATTCTTTTTAGTACAATGATGGAGGTGGAAAACGTGGCTCTAACCCAGGATCTAACTAAAATATTCTGGTAAAGGTATAATAAGAGTGACGTGCTTAAGTTCTATATATATATATATTGTCTACAAATACAGAGGAAGAATTTAAAGATCATGTGCCTCACTGGTGCAGCCTGGAATGCCAGCCGTGAAGTATGCCCTTTCTGCTTTCTACAGCAGATGGACTATACTTGAAGCAAAACCAAACAAATCAGAAAAATCCAGTATTTTGAGACTCTGTTTTTTAACATCTTCATCACTGCAAGACTCGAAATCTCTACATTTTGCTGAAACAAACTGTGTGGCTAAGCAATTTATAAGGTCAAGAATGGTGAAAAAAGATGAATTAGCACTGATCAAGCACTGCTCTAGAGACCAGATTCTACCAAACATGGTCAGGACCAATATGATTTGAATGACCCTTTTATGCACCAAACAAATTGAATGAAACACATTAAAGGGACAAATCTATGAAGACATTCGCAAGTGTTTTTGAAGTTTCAAGCTTTTTTACCATCAATGAAAGAGAAGGCAGAGTGGCAGGTGGCGAGCAGCAGCACCGACAGCAAGGCGGCTCCTCTCATTTCAAGTCTCATGGGAAGAAGGAGAAGAAGAAGAGAAGAAGGCATGAATTGCAGAGAATGGAGAGAGCATGAGCTTAAATGCATGGGGTGAGACAAGAAGGCCCCTGGATTTGAGAGAAATAACAAAAATGACACCATGATGGTATCTTCACGTTGCCTTTTCTAATGACGAGAGCAGAAATACCTTTTTATGATATAAATGCTGACGTGTCTCGACAAATGCTGTTCGTGGTCACATGGTTTCACTTCCCATAGCTGATGCAATCCTCGACATTTCCTTTCAGCCCAGTCCCTCTTTGTTTCATGAAAAGTTGTTGTTATTATTATTATTATTATAAAAGAAAAAGAAAAATACTTTTTATTAATTAAAAAAATTATTAGTTTAGTTTCTAGCATAGTATTTTTCTTTTAATTTTGGACGGAAACACTTTCTAGAAAAACTAAAAAAAATATATTGTTCAAATTTATCATTTAGATTCTGATTTAATTAGATTTTATATCAATTTTTTTGTCTTTTTATTTTTTTCTCTTATTTTTTTATTGAAGTATTTTATCTATCATATTTGATCCTTATTTTTTGTTATTTATTTTATTTAAAAAATATTTATTATTATTATTATTAAAAAAACAAATAAAAATACTTTTTATTAATTAAAAATAATTAGTTTAGTTTCTAGAATAGTATTTTTCTTTTTTCTTTTTTTATTGGTTAGATTTAGTTTTTATTGTTTTTTAATTTGAAAAATTTTATTAGTTTAGATTTTTTTCTCCTCAATTTCATCCTGCTTTAACTTTTTTATTTGTAGATTTGATTCTTATTCTTTTTAATAAACTTGAAAAAAAAACATTAATAAATTATTTTCTACCTTATTTTTCATGGTATAATTAAACATTGAAAAATACTTTTCAAATAATTTTTCATGACACTACTATACATTAAAAAACATAATTTATCAAAGAAAAATAGATAACTATCATTTCTTTTAATTCAGAGTATACGAGCATATAAAATCTAAGAATTAATTATGGAAAATCTTAATTTCACTACGTAAAAATTAATATATTAATCATTAGAAGAATTAATTGGATCTCTTAATATACGAAATAACTACCCTGTCGTAGAAATTGGCAGAATTTAATAAATATAAATGCTTTTGAATTCCAAAAGGGTTTTTAATTTAATTTGTTGGTCAAATGTGAATATTTAAGCACACTAAATAGTATCATTAATTAATATATTTATAAGAACAGTTTTCACGACAACATGAATATTTAATTAATATGGTTTATAATTCTATTAAAGCTCTATTAATGATATTTAATTTCATCGAATTAATTAAATTAAGGAAGATTTATTATATATTGGTATTTTGCATTTGCAATATCATAGAAATATCATTTCATCTGGATGACAGGCTAGCTAGTGAAGATGACTTTTTTTCTTTATGTTAATTACAATTAGGTAAAAGTAGATTATTGAATAGATTTTTTAAATATATAAAAAAATGCTAGGTTTGTTAATATTTTTTCTAGTGTAATGTTTTTTTTTTTAAATTATATAGAAATTGATTTAATATGACTCGATTGACTTGACAAGTTTAAAAACAACCCAAATAATCGGTAAAAACATAGTTTGACTCAAATAAATATTTAAGATTATATATATTATATATATTTTGATATAATAAAATATTGAATTGATTTGGATCAACCTGAGTTAGTATGTCAATTTGAATTTTAGGTTATGAGATCATAATAACTTTATAAAAAACAAAACAAAATAAATCATGAACCTCAATTTTCAATAGTTTAAATGTTGAAAGATGAAATTGAAAACCTACAACCCAGATCATGAAACCAAAATAACCCAATAAAAAACAAATTAAAATAAATCTAATCTCTAAAAACCGAAATATTGAAAGATATATTTGAAATTAAAAAAATACAAAGAATAACTCTAGTTATCCTTGGTTAATATTGAAAGATATGCTTATTAGATCAAGATATATTTTATTGCTTTTTTTGTGTGGGTTATAACTATTTTTTGGGCTTTGACATGATTGCGAGAGGTAAACAAGCAACCATCTAACCAATTTAATTTATTAATTGAGAGTATGCTTGAAGTTATTTTAAAAACAATTTTTAATTCAAAAATACATCAAAAAATATTTATTTTTTATTTTTTTAAAATTAATTTTGATATCAACACAATAAACAATTTTTATTTTTTTTTCAAATTTAAGTACCAAACACCCCTAAGTCTTCACCAAGTTCCTTTTTTTTTCATATTTTCTTGCAATCTTTCGTACTCTTAGTCAACTCAAATGTCCCCTAGTTCTTATGAAATAAGTCGGGTTTTGTCTCTTTTGTCAACTTTTCAATACTTTTTTATGCCTTAAAACCTTGGTGAACGTTTTACAAAGTTTTAAACTTAGAATAGAGTTTGGTCTATACAAAAAGAAGGTAAAACATAAAGTCATTTGATCAACCACACCATGTTTTTTCCACATAACAATGCTAGAAAAACATGTTGCGGGCAAGAAACAAAACTTCAATATACATAGTTATTTACTGTTTTTTTTTATTATTATTATTTATAACTCGTATGATTAGAAAAAAGGTTATCATCTATTATTTTTAGCATCAACCAAGTGTCAAACTTGAATACATGTGAGTTTGATGAGCTATTAAATTTATTATTTTTAGGTTCAATTAAGCAATGTGTACAAGTATATGTGAGTCTAGCAAGTTGTTCATCCCATTAGCGTTAAGTTTGTGCTCCTTTCAACTTCAAAAGAATCTTTATTTTTTCTGATGAAAATCTGATTCATTTAAAAATATCTCGTAGATACATGAATCTTTCATCTTTAATAAAAAGAGTAACTTCATGGGTTATAAGAGAAATAATATAATCCCCATAAAAGAAATTCATTTATCTTTCACTATGAATGACGTATATATATATATTTAGAATTTTTTTAAATGACTTTTCTCTTAAACAAAAACTGGCTTAATTGCCGAAAAATTTCTAAGCTCAAAGTAAAAGTATTTTTGTACAAGTATCAAACATGATTTACCCTTTATATTATCATATAAAAAGAAATAAAAACAAATCAGAATGATTGATCAGAATGATTGTTTGTAAAACAATACAACAAAGACCCTCCAAGAATGCCTGATGTGCCCTAAGCCCAAAAGACCAAAAAGCCCCAGGATGCAAACAAAGAGGTGTCATGTAGTGTTAAAAAAGATGATCCAAGTTTAAAGAACCGAAAGAAACATGCCATGAGGAAGTGGGCCAGGGGAGCAGGAGGAGTTGTGGGAAGAAGATGGCAGGGATAACTGAAAATCCAGTTTAAATAGTCTTATTATGAAATTTTAAAATATATATTTTTCTTTTTAATATCAGTATATTAAAATTATAGAAAAATATATTTCAATTTCAAATATTTTAAAATGCATCTAATCATAATTGTTTTCTTAAAAAAAAAAAAAAACTATCTGCTGAAAATCAGCTGCCCAATAACGTCAAGCAAACTACTAACCCAAATTAACGCACGAGAGTAGGAGTTATTACTTCAATTTCATCATCATTTATTTATTTTAATTTAGATATTCGGATCAGTTTACAGAAATATCTTTATAAATTTTCAGTGATATCATATTAGTAATCATGTAGCTTGAATTTGAAACCAACAAGAGCAAAACTTTTAATTACTAGCTCTTGCCACTGAGCAATGATTTATTCTTTGATTATCTTCGGGGTATTTGAAAATATGTTTAGAAAATATTTTTGAAAAAAATAAAAAAATATTTTAATATATTTTTGAAATAACAAAATTAAAAAAAAAAAAACTTATCTGCAATTTTACTTCAAATGTACGACGGTGGTCAGGCCGCAGGATGGACCCCTGTCCTCTTCCTTTTTGGATACATTTTTCTTTCATCTCTCTCTATATAATATATGGTCCAAAAATTCAGATCTACGTAGTTTGGCACTGGATTTTAGGGTTATGCCCTAGTTTTTGGTTCTTACCAGCATACTTTTTATGTATTATTTTGTGATCCCGAGTATCTATCTACATTTGGTTGTTCAAGGTTTATGGTCTTGTCGGCTGGCTTGGGCATTGAGAAATTAAAGAAAAAACAAAATGAAAGGTTTGATCCAATAACCTTTTTTCTTCTTCTTGAATCAACCATTCAGATATTTTTTTATTTGAGAAAACTTTATCTTTAAAAAATATAATTTATGGTATGAGTTCAGGTGAGCAAGTAAATCTCATTTATCTCAGATTTTTATAAAAAATACATATCCTGACTCAACTCTACACCTGCTGTGCAGATCTCAAGTTTTTTATCATCACGTCCTATCCATAAGGGACCATCCCAATAATTTTGCTACCATGGAACATGGATTCTGTATGTGGACATAGTTTTGGTTCAATGAGTTCACTCGATGATTTAGGTCTTGTTTGATGTTATGTTTTAAAAATATTGAATTTTTTATATTTTAAATTAATTCTTTTTGATATTTTTAGATCATTTTCATATACTGATGTCAATAGTTTTTTAAAATAAAAAAATATCATTTTGATTATTTTTTTTAACAAAAAAACATTGTAAAAATTTAACTTTAACCACAATTACAAACAATCACTAAAGTCTGCGACGTAATAACTTACAAGTTAACTAAAAAATCCAATAATTGGATTGAGACGCGGGTCTGAAAACTGCAGAAACCAGCACATCAACAAGCTCAAAGTCATGCACCGATCCCTTTTTTTCTGGTGTTAGTCCCAAAATTTGGACACGATTCCTCAATCTTATCATCAAATAAGCTGCAATGATCTTTTTTTTCTTGTTTTCTTGCTCCAGATTGGAAGGATTGGGCTGCAGAATGACCTGGATCATCGTCGGATCCAAAAATGTGGACGTCAAGCCGGAGTTCGGTTCTGTAATTTACAGACCTCGGGACTTCTACCCCTGTGAACTGTGAAGTGTATCCGAAAAGGGCTGAATAAACAGCAGAATATAAAATTATTATTTTAATATATTTTTAAATAAAAAATAATTTAGAAAACAACCGGTAATGTTTATCGTTGTTTCTTATAATTTTTCAAGATAACAGAAGGGCAAGTGGGGTGGAGAGAGAGAGGAAGAATTAAAGGAGACGCTAGCCGGAGATCATATCCCGGCTAATAAGAAGAAAACAGTACGGTGATCGGCTGCCCACGTGACTTGCATTTATTATTATTGTCCGGTGATAGGTTTCTGAAAACGACCCCTTCCTGGAAAGAGGGCTCTCGCCCTCAATTATTTTTTTATTCTATTTTGAAATTCACCCAAAGACAATAAATATTCAGTTTCATTTCAACAAGGTTGTCAATATTGTTCTGATTTTTTTTATTTTTATGGAATATTTTGATTTCAGAATATTTCAATGTGCTGTTTCGGGCTTGTACTATTCATATATAATTATATATATATATATATGAAAAAAATTAAAATATTAATTTAACAAGCATAATTAAAATTCAAGATAAATTAACTTTCAATTATACAATATAAACACAAAGTCAAACAAACATAATCTCAAAATTAGAAACACAATCAAAAGTTAATCAAAATAAGGAGGATTTTAAGGCCGGAACGGTACCGAGACGTTCCGGCCAGAATTTGGCCGGTATTTTCGGAACGGGCCGGAATTAAAACCGAGACGAAAATGACGCTGTTTTATCTCGATTTTTTTAATGGAACGGAACGGTATTGACAACTCTGCTTTTGAAACCCCCATGTATTTTCTTTGCTTTTTTTCATTCTGGCCATCTTTCTTTCAATTTTACACTCCCTCAACAAATCGAAAGCGATTGTCTCTCACGTTGACCATAATGAAATGAAATCACAAAAAATGAAGAATTATTTTGAAAAATGAATGCTAGAGTCCATGATATTTTGTCCACGGTGTTTTTCCTATGCATTTGAGATTATAGTAATTATTGCTTTGATCTTCGTCTAGAAAATACCATCTAGCATTCTATTTGAGATTGAAGGTCAAGCAAGGGATTTCATCTCTATGATTGTGAAATGGAAGTTCATTGGTGATTGAGATGATTGATTTTAACTATCTTTGGCAACCATATGAATATATATTCATGTGGTCTCGAGGTTGATATCCCTTATTTTAGCATTATTTTGCCACCAAACATTTCTTTTTCCATCCCTTTTCTTCCTACCAATGATATTTTTTCTCTCATTTTTTCTTGTCGGTGTTCATAAATGGTTATTGAAAGGGGTGAAGAAGAAGAAGAACACTTAGCAAGGACACATGAATGGTTTTCAAATTATTAACACAACCAAGACAGTCCTATTTTCAATGATTGAGGATGGACATTCTAACAACAGACAAATCTAGCTCCAAATTTAAATTTCAAATCTCCATTGATTTTGCAATCCATCCCCAGTCTAGACATTTAGATTCTTCCTTATCCTGAGATGGTGAACTTCACAGGCCTACATTTTCGAGGCTGTACTTCGCTCTATATGGGTGACCTTTAATGAGGAGCTTCCTCTTCTTGTTATAACTTGTGAATAGTTACGCATACAAATTACTTTTCCCAGATAATCTAAATGCCTGATTAGGAATAGTTAAAGTAGTTTTTGAATAAAAAATAATCTAAAAATACTAATTTTTTTAATTTTAAAAAAATAAAAATATATTTTTTTCAAAAAAACTACGAAGTTTCAAACACCCCCATAATAAGGGTGTCTGTACTGTAGTATCCACGAGACAAGAAGGAAGGTGGTGTTTTATTACAAGACCAGACTTCTCATCAAAGCGGGGGTACATCTCATCACATGGACATGTTCATTTGCAGGAAGGAATAAGACCTCAAGGAGACAGAAGGTGTGCGGCAAAGGAAGTGTATCTATCATACAGCAAGAGAACAACCTTGGCTCTCCACTTGGCAAGTTCTTGTCCAATCAGAATGACATATCTTGAATACTTTTTTTTTTTAATTTTTTGGCCGTCACGTACAAAAACAGCCATGGCCGACCTTCGGATGATGCAGCCACATGGAGCTAAATGGGATTTGTAAAGATAACTTGACATGTGGGTCTACAGGGCAATATTATTGTACCAGACACCAGCTACTAATGGCACTGTAATTCTTCCATTCATTTCTTTTTACTGTTTGAGAGGACAACAAGCAGAATGCAATCGATTTTGGAGGCTTGAACAGGAAGCAAATGAATTTACTCTTCTGAAATGCGGCCGAGTTTTCTTTCCCCTAGCCACTTGTGCATGTTTTTACAGATAAAAAATAATAGACAGAAAACAGCACTATGAACTATTCAAATGTAAGATCCACCAGAGAAGCCTAAAACACTGGTCTGAGTATTGGGGTTAGAGAAAGGACTAAAGCATTCCTATGAGAATTGAACCACTGTCCTTTAGCTTTCAAATTTCCTACATGTGCCATTTACAAAATTGAAACATGAAAACCATTGACTATTTTAACTTTTAACCCTAGATAGGAACAGTGGTTAAGACCCTCATCTACTATACTACAGACCCGCTATAGTAGAAACGAAAAAAGGAAGGCTACTTGAATTCATTACTCTCTCCCTCAACACCCCTTCTCCACGCCTATATGGGCATAGATGATTTTAATATACAAGTAAAAGAGAAATAAAACGAGCACGTATCAGCTAACCTTTAGAAAGGAAGGGAGGAAATCATAACCATTAAAATGTGAGCAGCGAGCAATCATGCCAAGACGTTCATTCTTGACCTATTCTCCTCTTTGCCAGCATCTGCGGCCATAAGGCACATATGAAATCATGACCTACATAGCTTTGTTCCTGGGTAAAACCGCACGTGTTTCAAGAATTATCAACCGAGATCGTAAAATCAGCTACAGGTAGAAGTAAAAGAAAATCTTTATTATTGCAGTTAACCATGAAATAAAAATTAAATAGAAGGGTTCTACATGATTATTGGAAAAAGGTGTCCGGTAAAGACGACCCAGTGACATTTAACCACATCATCACGAAAAGATTGGGAGAACAGCTTATCCCCTTCTGTAAGGGGAACAATCTAGCATATAGGAATAAATTTTCAACAAGCTTTACTCCATTAGAAAATGGATATGGGTGATGCTATGAAACTCAAGGAAAGGTGCGCTGGTAAAGAGGCAGAGCTCCCAGAGCCTCACGTTCTGCACTCTCCTTCTTCACCTGCAAAAAATGATAAAAAAAAATCATTTTAATACAGCTTGTGAAGCAGGATTCAGTTAATTTAGGTTATACATTCTTCAAAAATTTCTCCAATTCAACAATTGTTTTGGTATTGTTTATGCAAATTAAAAAATTTAAATCTAATCACATTCCCCAAAATAAAACAACAAATGAAAGCATTTCTACCCCAAGCTTATTTAATTCCAAAAAAAATTCTGCTAGATGATGTAAAAAACCCTCATGAAAGAAAGCAGGATAAAAATCCCGTGTAACAAAATATTGTCAAAATGTATTCAAGCTTATTCATTTGCATAAATTTTTATCTAAAATTGGATGATTGATTTACATTATGATGAAAAATGATGCCAAAATAGGCAAAAAACTGACACAAGATCTTTGTCATAACCAATTCAAATCTTAACAAATGATGTCACATAAACATCATCCGAGATAATGCATCCAGCATGCATGCAAAATCACATTCCTAACTGAAAATGAGCACGTGTAATAAAGATAAAAGAAAAGCCAACTTATATGACATCATACAGGTCAAAGCAGCGGCTTGGGAACCAAACAGTTTCACAGAACAACTCCCATATCATTCAGAAGTGGTCCAGCAACAAATTGAATGAAGCTATAGATCAATAGATGAAAGACTAAAGAACAGTAGCTTGCTTCCAATTTTAGGCAAATCCATCTATGACCAAGAAATCCATGCTAGACATGATACAGTTTTCTGAATATTCCTTATTTATGAAACTTAAGATAGCCTCTATACGAAGCTGATCCAATCCTCTCATTTGCTACCTTCCATTTAAAATATCCATAACATAGGAGCTGGATTAGATTCAATGCAGCAAGAACACAATAGCAATTGATCAATTATAAAATCAACCATCTAGACAAACAAGAAAAGTGTGCACGAAATGGAGCACAGACACAATACCCTGAGCATACTCATAAGTAAAATAAAGTTGAGCACCTAAAATCAATAGGACACTTCTACTATGGACTGAAGGATGCACGGTCCAAAAGTGAAGTCATGTCCAAACACTAGCACCCACCCCAATCATAATAAACTTACAGTACACATTCAGCAGTTCTAAAGGTAAACAGACACTATAATGTTCATATAACATGAATTCACATCACAGAGCTTCAAGTACCAGAACTTCAATAGGAGAATAACACAGCAGCATGTCATTATGGTCCAAATATAGGATAAGAAGGTTAATGCATTAAAGATAACCTGTAGAGAGAAACCTACTCTAAATCAAAGAACTACCACTATCAGAAGAGTAATTTCTTTCATTGCAGAAACATGGTCTACACACAAATTACACAACACCATTCTTTTAAGTAGTAAATCATTCGTTACTAATTTGCTAGTGAAATAAATGCAGGAGAGCAACTAGTGCATTATAAATTAAGAGTCACAGGACAAGTTTTTATGGAAAAGCAACATGATAGTAACACAAGGCTTTTGTTTTATCTAGCATGCAACAACTCTTGATACAAAAGAGCTCAACAAAAGGAAAGTATAGTAAAAATGAAAACAATTATCTACTCATCTATTGATACCCTAAATAAAACAAAGTAAAATTACACACACAATAGACAAGGATGCTAATCCACTGCAATTTATGGACCGTGGGCATAGATAATTCACATCAAGTATATGCATACAGCCACAACCATTTTTTTTTTAAAAAAATACAAACACATTGGGGTTCACCTGCAATCTACAGAGTTAAATTAAAAAGAAAGAGATCTATAAAAAATAGATAGAAATTTATTTACTTCAAACAACACTTACAAGGGTCAACATTTCTTGCAGGTAGCTCCTGAATGGTGTTTGCATTGCCTAAGAAAGTTCAACATAAACACACAAAAACCCATTAGACTTCAAATTACCATCAAATAAAACGTAATGCATATGTTTATAATCCAAATAAAAACAGAAACAACATCATTCACGACAAAACACGTTTATAATCCAACACATATGCCCACACCATCACGCCTCATCATGTAATCACACACGAACATCATCAACACATGTTCGACAACAAATAAGTCTGAAACCATAAGATGCAGGATAAACTATAAATACCTTTTATTTATTTATTTTCTTAAATAAAAAATTCAAATATAAATACCATTAATCAAAATCAGTAAGATTCTAAGAAAATATAAATATCATTTAATAACAAAAATGTAACGGTAATTAGTAGTTAATAAATAAGTAAATAATAAACCTGAAGGTCGTCAGCGAGATACTCGTGCTTCATGGAAAGGTCCATGGCACGCTTCAGTCGCTGATTACGCGCGTCGACGATCTCTCTCGGGAGCCGTTTAAGCGCCTCCTTGATATCCAGATCGTAATACGGGTCGTACAAATCATCGTATCGGAGCCCTAAATAAATCCAATTGAAAAAATATATATAATAATTCTTTGAATTGGTAACTGATATAATGAAGAAAAAACTGATTAGGGTTATGAAAAAAAGAAGAAGCAAACGGAACTGACCGTATCTGCGAAGGCGAGAGGAGACAGATTTCATGTGTTGTTTGGCGAGCCAGTTCTTTCTTGGATCTATGAACGCCTGCAGCAACGACGCCATTTTGGAAGGTTTTCTATATTATCTCTCTCTTGCTTGCTGCTGCTGCTGCTGCAAGTTTTTCAGAGCTCTTCTCTCTCTGTTTTTTTTCTTCTTCTTCTCAATTTTTCTGGAAGAATCGCGTAAAGTCCGTTGGAGATTTTGTTGGCCCGATTTTTAATTTGTTTATATGGGCTGAGCGAGCCCATTAAAGAAAGGCCCGCGTGTAATTGTTTTTGTCCATTATCTTTTCATTAAATACTATTTCTCACCTCCATTTTCTTTCTTTCTTTATTTATTTATTTTAAAATTTTGACATGCTATATTAATTACAAAATGAAAAATAATAACTTTATATTTATTTTAAGTAATGTATTATTTATATTTAAATATGTCATTCAATAATATAATTTCTATACACAAGCAAGGTTCTTTATGCAGAGGTAAATGGGAGTTTCAAGTAGCACATAAGGCAACAACAAATTTTTTTTTTGAATGCGAGGAAACAATATTCTCTGAAAAGTGTACTTCGTGGGTTTAGATAAATATATAAAAACCCGGTTATCCTAAATTTTTATAAAAAATACACACTGACTCGAATTTGAGACTTGTTGTGTAAATTACAAGTCATTTACTATCACGTCACGCCTCTTGAGGACAACAATAACAACTCTTATTAATAAAAAAAAAACTATTTATTATTTTATTAAATCATAAAAATTTATAAAAAACTATTAAAGTTCACATCAAGCAAGCTAATATCAAAGATTAAAATAAATCATTTAATTGAATTGAAGGTAAAAGTAATAAGCAAATCAAAAGGTTATGATAAAAGCATTAAACTTATGAAATTAAATTGCATAAAAGATAAAGCATAAAATATAATTATCTCATAAAATAAACTACAAGAAAGATAAATTACAAAAAAATACCTCTGTATTGAAATGGGGCATTAGAACATGATAAAAAAAGCTACGAGGCATGTCCTTTAAATACTAATTATTATTATTATTATTATTATTATTATTATTATTATTATTATTATTATTATTATTATTATTATTATTATAAAATCTAATTCTTGTCCTGTAATATATTTAAAAATAAATTCAAAATTCGGTGTTTAACCAGAAAATTATCAATTAGAATACTGACTCACAGTATAGAATTGTTATCACTGTAGATCTATTTATTATGAGCTCCTCATGGTTATATTCTGTTGCTGTTCGAGTAAAAAAAAAATAATCATCCTACCTAGAAGTTTAAACTATTAGATGAAATTTTATAATATGATTTATATTATTTTCTAACACATTTTCTCAAGTAAAAATTTTTTGGGCTTGAAACTTGCACAACCCTCACACTACCTTGTGCTTGGTTTTTCATCAAATAGAATGAGAGTGATGAGATTCGAACTAGAGACTGCTGGGTCAACAAGGCTCTAATATTATATTAAGGAATCGTTTCACCTAAAAACTCAAGTTATTAGATGAGACCCCTAATATAATTTATATTATTCTCTAACAGAACCAAGCACATGAGCCACTAAATCGTAAGCCTAAGGAATCGTCTTCCCGTGCTATATCTATTTTTTCAATTTTATCCGTCATTCTTTTATTATTAATATAAAACTTCATCTTCATCCTTTTGATTTCTACCTTTTATATTTTGATTCTTTTCTTGGTTTATTTTATTTTTTAATTTTGTCACTTATTGTTTTATTTCATTTAATTCTATACTAGATTTGGTTCCAATTCTTTTAATTCCTATTTGTTTTGGCCTTTTATTTTCAATGATTGAGAGTTTTCTTGGTGATGTTTTTAAGTTTGCCTTCTATGGGATAATGGGGTCTCGTAAACCAGGTCATATATTTAAAAGATTAGCTTGATTTTATTTAATTTATATTTTTAAAAAATATATTTTTTTCAATTTTATCATTTTATATGATATTATTCAGCCTTCAACTTCGTGAGTTTCATTATTTTGTTTTTTTATGAGATTATCTCAATTTTATATTGGAGTCACGAGGTGATCAGGTAACCCAAGTTGACTCAATTTATTTTCCCTCAAATTTGCATTTTATTATTTTGTTTACCTGAGAGTTGACCTTTATTATTTTCATTTAGTTTTATTTATATAGGGTTATTAAACCCTATATAGATGGGTCGTGAGTTTGGTATGCTGACTAGAATAAGATTTTTTTTTAATTTGTCCTTTATCGTTTAATTTGCTGTTAATGAACTTCAAATATATATTTTTTATTTCTCTTCGTAAGGTTATTCTATTCTCATTTAATTTTTTTTTATCACCAAATAAATTTGTTAAGATCTTTTTAAAAATCTATACAGGGTATAATTTCATAACATTGACAAACCATTTTTTTTTATTAGTCATTGTTTTTTTTATTGCTAGTTTGTTTTTAATTATTATATCATTAAATTAATCAAGCTTCTTTAATCTATTTGAATCAATTACCCGGTTCCAAACTTTTCTTACTCTTTTAAAAACATTATTATTATTATTTATTTTAAATTAAGAAAAAAATTGATTAAGCAGGCTACCTACATAATTATTATTATTAACAAAAAACCTAAAAGGCATCGCACCGTTCACTATTCATTACTGTAGCACCAGACTCATTGCCACTGTTCATTGGCAATAACACTCGGTGCATCGCGGGTGTTGGTCTTTTTTTTTCCAATTTTAAAGCAGTAGTATTAACGAAATTAGCCCCGAAAAGACAAAAACGCCGCCATTTTTCGAGTGCGGGCGGTCATTGACCCGGTCCCGGGCCCGGACCGGTCGGCTCAGCCGGCCGGTTTTTTTAATTTTTAAACATTAAACTGAACAGTGCAGCGACGAATTCGCCCCCCGATAACGACAAAAACACGGCCTGGGGGTGAGGGGCCTTACGGTAATTAGCCAATTTTTTATTTTTTTTTTCGCCGAAAACTTTTGGCGCGTCGAGTCACGCGCCGTCCGTTCCAACGCTCACGCATTTTTCGGACGGCGCGTGCGGCTTCATGCGGCGTCCAAAAATGACCTCCCGGCGTCTAGAACGATTTTAAGGCATGTGAGCTTCCCTCCGGTGCGGCGCGTGTAATACCAAGGTGGCCGTAGACGGTGTAATGGTCGTTTGAAAAATTTCACCCCTTTTCTCTCTCCTCCTGCGCATGCTAACGTCAGCGCAGCTGTTTTTTCTCAATTTTCACTTCGGTCCCTGAACTTCGAATTGTCTTAATTTGGTCCTTATTGTTATTATATAGGTTTTGATTTCTTTCAATTTCATCCTTCAATTGAAATTAAGTATATATTGTAGTTTCATTTCGGTCCTTAAACTTTGAATTTCGGAAATTGGTCTGGAATCTATATTTTTTAAAGTCTCAAAGTTTTGATTTATTTCAATGTTATCCTTCCATGCAAATTAAGTATAAATTAAAGTTTCATTTCGGTCCTAATTCTTTTGATTTCCGGTTTTCTTTCAAATTATTTAATTTCATTAGTATCCATGCTTTGATTTATTTCAATTTTGTCCTTCAAATTATATTTAACATAAAAAACATTTCTCTTCGAATTTTAATTTTGTACTTAACACAATAATAATAATAATAATTATTATTATTATGATAATAATAATAATAATTATTACTATGATAATAATAATAATAATTATTACTATTATTATCATAATAATAATTATTATTACTATTATTATCATAATAATAATTATTATTACTATTATTATCATAATAATAATTATTACTATTATTATCATAATAATAATTATTATTATTATTATCATAATAATAATAATAATTATTATTATTATTATCATAATAATAATAATAATAATAATAATTATTATTATTATTATTATTATTATTATTATTATTATTATTATTATTATCATAATTTAATTGTTTTTCTTGCTTGCTCTTCTGTTAATATTTTTTTCGCTCCGGATAATTTAATAATTTTTATTGTTTTGACAGTAATAGCAATGATAATTTTTTTTTCTTTTATTTTTTGTTAAAAGTTCTTGAATATTTTTAGTCTATCATTAATTATATGTTCTAATATTTATTGAATATTATTGCATAGAAATATATATAGGGAGAAGAAAACATGACCTAAGATTTTTTGAATAAAAAAAATTAATATCATTATTCTTAAATACATTTTATATAATAATATAATGAATTAATCGAATAACATAAAAAAAAAATTATTGAATATTATTGCCTATAAATATATAGAGAGAGGAAAAAAATGACCTAGGATTTTTTCCTTAAAAAAAATTAATATCAATATTCTTAAATACATTTAATGTAATAATATCATTAATAAATCTTATAAAAAAAATTTGTTTAACTTTATTTCTTAAAAAACAAATTTACAATATTTTTCATTTTTTAATATTTTTAAATATAATATTACCCTGGGAAAAAAATTAAACTAAAAAAAAAATTAAAAATTTACTTAGGTTATCTACAATTAAAAAATATACAGGTCGCTTTCCATTTTGATTACATAGATTTTATCAATTATAATTATACTAACTAAATATTAAAATAATAAAATACAATTCATATAAAAGCAATCAATTTTTTACATAGATAAAAAAAGCCGCCGCATCGCGCGGGTATACCGCTCGTCCTATATACTAAAAGACATCAGTCGGTTACTGTGCACTGTGACTACTTTAACTGTGTATTGGAATAGTTGCTTGGGTCAGTTTGGTTTATGGGATCGGTTGAGTTTGTGAATGTTTATGATTTGCTTTTTTGTTTCACACACAACCTGCTCTCGGTTGTTCTGCCATTCCACGTGTTAAGTTTGTTTTTTTTTTTTCCTTTTCATTTCACACAATTTGCTCCTCTCGGCTGTGTCCAGTATTTTTTTCTTTTTCTTTTCCATTTTACACATCTGGCTGCTCTCGGCTGTGTCCACCTTCTTTAATTTTTTTTTGCCTTTTCCATTTCACACATCTGGATGCTCTTGGCTGTTTGTCCAGTTTGTTTAATTTTTTTTTTCTTTTTCATTTTACACTACTTCGAAGTGCAGAAGATATTGATAGTAATAGCAATGATAATTTTACATGTTAAGATTTTGATGTTATTATTTTTATAATAGGATGTAGTGATCTGTTTTGTTACATTAAATTTTGTATTTATAGATATTATATTTTGATTTTTGACTAGCAAATCCTATTAATTTCTTTAATCCCAACAATTATAAAAATTGTTTGCTCAGCCCCTCAGCAACGTGCAGGGTCCATTTTTTTTAATTTCCAAGTCAAATGATTTTTTTCCCATTTAATAATTTTTAATTATGTTTTATCATTTATTTATTTTATTTGTTCTTTCTTTTATGTTATGTTTTTTTTTTCAAGTTAAATGATTTTTTTTTACCTCATAACTTTTTTTTCATCTTCTGTTAAATTTATTAGGATTTTTTTAGCCTTTCATTTATTTTTATTTTTTTTTCATCATTAACACAATAATAAGGATAAGAATAAGAATAAGAATTTCAGTTATTTTTCTTGTTTACTCTTTTGTTAATGTTTTTCAGTTTTTTTTCTCTCGGGATAATTTAATAATTTTTATTGTTTTGACAGTAATAGAATGACAATTTTACATGTTAAGACTTAGATGTTGCTATTTTTATAATAGGATGTGGTGATCTGTTTTGTTACATTAGATTTTGCATTTATAGATATTATATTTTAATTTTTGACTAGCAAATCCTATTAATTTCTTTAATCCCAACAATTATAGAAATTGTTTGCTCAGCCTGCAACGTGGTGCGGTCTATTTTTTTAATTTTCAGGTCAAATGATTTTTTTCCCATTTAATAATTTTTATTTCTATTTTATTTTTTATTTTATTTTATTTTCTTTCTTTTATGTTATATATTTTTTTCAAGTGAAATGATTTTTTTTTACCTCATGATTTTATTTTTATTTTTTTGTTTCATCTTTTGTTAAAGTTATTAGGATTTTTTTAGCCTTTCATTTATTTATTTTTTCATCATTAACACAATAATAAGTATCATAATAAGAATAAGAATTTCAGTTATTTTTCTTGCTTACTCTTTTTTTAATGTTTTTCAGTTTTTTTCTCCTGGAATAATTTGATAATTTTTATTGTTTTGACAGTAATATCAATAATAGTTTTAGATGTTAAGACTTTGATGTTGCTCTTTTTATAATAGAGTGTGATGATCTATTTTATTATATTAAATTCTGCTTATATATATATATATATATATATATATATTATATTTTAGTTTTGGAGCAGCATATCCTATTACTTTCTTTACTATTAAATTTATAAAAATTATTTCCTCAACTCGCAATATAGTGCGATAAATTTTTTTAATTTTCAAGTCAAATTAATTTTTTTTCAAGCAATAATTTTTATGTTTTTTTATCATTTTTTTATTTTTTTATTTTCTCTTTTGTAAATGTTTTTAGGCTTTTTTTAGCCTTTGATTTTATTTTGTGTTTTTTTCCTGTTCTTAACGCAATAATAATATCAAGATTATTATTAATAATAATAATTTTAGTTTTTGTTCTTACTTGCTTTTTTATTAATTTTTTTGGTGTTTTCTTCTCAGGTTTGTTTGATAATATTTATTATTTTAACAGTGATAGTGATGATAATTTTAAAAGTTAAGGCTAAAATGTCATTGTTGTTATAATACAGTATGTTGATTTGTTTCATTGTATCAAATTTTACATATTAAAATATTATATTTTTATCTTAATAACTGTAAAAAATATTTACTCCGCCCGCACTATACCCGCAACGTAGTGCGGGCCATTAACTAGTCAACCACTAATTATAGTCAATCTGTCGGTGAGATATGTAGCTTGAACAGGCACAGCTTTTATGTTTTGAACATGATGCTGCATGCATGAATAACTTTTGCTTTACAATACAAAGAAACGTAAAATATCCATCAGAGGAGTGCTAGGGCAGCCACTCAAGCTGATCCGCCTCTCGTGGCTCCACTGTGGCTCATAAATTGAGCTGACAGCCGAGCCAGATGTCGCTGCTCCATCGACTAGCATCCACACCAGCTCACTGTGACTGAGATGGAGTGGCCGGCGGCTTCTGTGTCTGGATGGAGAGGGGAAATCTTGTCGACGACATGTCTCCCTCCTGATTGGAGGCCTCGGCAGTGGAAGAAGAGCATCACCTTTATCATTGATTTAGGGCCGGTTTGAGAGAGCTATTCTGGTATTTTATCAAAGTATTTTTCATGCGAAATACATCAAAATAATATTTTATTTTATTTTTTAAAAATTATTTTTGATATCAGCACATCAAAATAATCTAAATATACCAAAATATATTAATTTAAAATGATTTTTTTTTGAATTTCTGCGGGACAGCGATTAAAACGCTATGCCAAAGCAGCTTGTCTTCCATTAAAATCACGTTTGACTGAATTCAGACAGCTTTGTAAATTGATGGCCCATGAAAGATTTAAGGATCCGATTTGTTGTTTGCCTTTGAGAAAAGTGTTGCTTCACAGACAAATAATCACAGCAACTATCGACATGGAAAATGGGGGAAGAGTTTGTACTTTGTAGTAAAAAAGGAATTGAATTTGTCCCACGTTTAGACAGAAAGCTCTCTCCAAAGTGTTATCATAATTAAGGGTCATGTGGGGTTTTAATTTTCTTTTTATTTAGAATTATACTTAAGCAACAATGTTATTTTTATATATAATATCGTGTCTTTAGTATTTTGGTGTACTATGCTTTTTAAAATTATTTATGTTAGAAAAATATATAAATTATATCTTGGAATCTCATCTATCATAAATTTTTAGATGAAATAGTTTTTTGATATGATATCAAACCCTGTTGACCAGCGATCACAACTTCAAATCTCACAGTCCTCATTCTATTTGATAAAAATTAATTACAAGATAGTGTGTAATATACAAATTTTAAGCTCAATGGACTTACATTTGAGCCATCTCCTAATAATTTATATATATAATTATATAATTTTTAATATCAACACATCAAAGCCTTCTAAAAACATCTAAAATAAGTTAATTTAATATTTTTTAGATGAAAAATACTTTTAAAAAACATGTTATAACGCAAAAAAAAAAAATCATCTTGGAGAACTTTATAGATTTAAAAAAATTAAAGAGTTAATTAAAAGGGCATGCTTTAGACACAACATCGTGCAATGAAGTTTCATATAATTCAACATGCAATGTCTTGGCTTGGACCGGCATGATAGATTTCGAATCAACATCTATTTGATAGATGTTTGGAGAAAATAATAGTGCTTACTATTATTATTGTAAAGCAAGTTAATGATATGAGAAATTATTGTAAAGCTTTCCATTGAGTGCATTACTTCAAAGCTTCTTTTGCTTCCTATTGAGCCACGAAAAAAATATGATTTGATGGGCAAAACTTTAGTACTAGTTGAGAATTTGGTCCATCATTCCATTTTATTAGTTGTTGGATTAATTGAAAAACTAAAAATATATCTTTTGTTGTGAACACATGGAAGGTTGGAGTAGAGTTCATAACTCGACTCAATGAGTTGATTTAGGACTCAAATGAATGTAGTCCCTGTTAAGGAACCATCTCACCTAAAAATTTAAGTTTGTAAGTGAGGTCTTATAATATAATTTATATTATTCTCTAACACCCCCCTCAAGTGAAAGAACATACTTAAGCATTGTTTGACGTTTTAAAGGTTTTTTTTTAAAAAAAATATTTTTTTTACTTTAAATTAAATGTTTTTGATGTTTTTAGATCATTTTCATATGCTGATATAAAAATAACAAAAAAAAACATTATTTTGATGTATTTATAAATGAAAAATACTTTAAAAAACAAAATCAACGACACTCCTAACAATCACTTAAACTTCCAATACTCACTGCCATCTAAATTTATCTATTTCGAGTTCATAATTTTTTTTTTTTATATTTTATGAGTTAATTTTCAGGAGTATCCAAAATATTAATGTAAATTGGGAGTTAATAAAAACTCTTTATCCTACTAGACTTTGTTGATCTTGCAAGCTCTGTATTTTGCTTCTAATTTGAATTAAAACACGGCTTCGATCTCTATTTAGTATTTACATAAACTAATCCTCATCTATCCACACTATTTTCGGGAAGATACCTAATTATTTAATTATAACCATTGGTAATAAATAAATTACTGTAATTGATTAATAGTAAATTTAGTCACGTTCAAACTCTATTATTGATGGAGGACAATTAATTTTGGATATATTTAAATAATTTCTTGTGATGATTTTGTTCTTTACATAAATGTTTAATAATAATAGCGTGATAGTAAATTCATCAAATCCAGTTTAAAGTTTAAATAAAATATTTAACAAATTAATTTCGATTGAATTAGTTATGATTTTTTAAAATTAAATTATATTTTAATTTGATTTGCCAAAGAACTAAGTGTTTGTATGATAATATGGTTGGATTGTATTTGAATTTTTTATTTATTTAGAAATGTATCGAAATAATATATTTTTATTTTTTTTTAAAATTATTTATAACATCAATATATGAAAATAATCTAAAATATTATTTTTTAATTTACAATATATATATATATATATATATATATATATTTATTTATTTATTTATTTTTAAAATATTTTTGAAACACAATAAAAAAAAATAATGAATTAAGTTAAACTTAGACTATGGGCCTGTTTGGGAGGGCTGTTGCGGCTGCTTTTGAAAGTACTTTTCATTTAGAAATACATCAAAATAATATTTTTTTATTTTTTAAAAATTATTTTTGACATCAACACATCAAAATAATTTAAAAACACTAAAAAAAATTCATTTTAAAAAAAAATGACATTTATACCGCCCTCCCAAACAACTTCTATGAAGAAAATAATCAATAGAATAACAATATATAGGTGTTAAAAAGAAAATAATTAATAGAATATAAGGCCTTAAGTTTAGAATCTGGAAAGGAAAAGTATGGGCGGCCAAGCGTTTTAAGTGCGGGAGAAAAAGAAAGATTTCCGGTCACGTAACAGAGGGCTGCTGACACCGATCCAAAAAACACTGAGAATACAGCACACAGCCACCCAAAGTTAGGAAGAGAGAAAGACCTGTAAACAATAACGACAACAATGGAAGCTGCATAGCACAGATCGCTGTACCTGCTACGTACGTCTTTGCAGGAAAGAAACAAAGTAAAGGGCGTTGCTGGGCTCTTGCTGTTTTCTTTTTATCTGCAGGTTAAGTTTTCTTGATTTTATCGTAATTTGAATGACGAGGAAGAGGGTGATGTTCTGTGGACAAGGAGGGCTGGAAAATGGAAGCTTTTACGGAAGTG
Source organism: Salix viminalis (assembly GCA_029228465.1). Classification (NCBI taxonomy): domain Eukaryota; kingdom Viridiplantae; phylum Streptophyta; class Magnoliopsida; order Malpighiales; family Salicaceae; genus Salix; species Salix viminalis. The sequence goes on from CM055443.1 coordinate 8,039,287, forward strand.
AACAAGGGACTAATGGAGTACGTGACAGAGAACGTGATGAGTTCTCGGGAGACGATGTCAGCCATTTTAGCCTTACCGGCGAGATTCTCCCTTCTCTAGGTGCCACCGCCCGTAGCAACCGCCGTGTCATTCTCTGTCGCTACATTCTCTCTCCATTCGACCCTCGCTACAGGTTATGGCATTAGTTTTTTTTTTTTGAATTATGATATGATAATGAGAGAGGTAGCTGGTTGTTTTGAATCAGAAAAAAAGATGGCTTGGAATTTCAAACTCCATGATGATAAAAAAAGAGAGAGAGGTTTTGGAATTCCCAGATGTGTAATTAAAACCATGGTTTTGCAAAAACAATCCAAAACCATGATGGTCCTACACTTATTAAATCTCAAGAAAATATGAAGGCAGACATATTCATGCATAGGATATAATTTGGACTAAAACTTTTGTTGCAATGATTCGAGTAATGTGATGGGTTTAATTGGTTGATCTACCTGAACAAGGTCGGCTCATCATTATCCTATCACTAATTTTGAGATATTATGTGGTTGGAAAGTTGCTCTAAATTGTGATCTTTCTCAATGTTCTTTAATTGCAGGTTTTGTGATGCCCTTCTCCATGAATTTTTTTATGACAGAACACTGATGTTTAATGTTTGATAATGCAGATTATGGGATACTTTCTTGGTATTTCTAGTTTTCTACACAGCATGGGTGTCTCCGTTTGAGTTTGGTTACCTTAGCAAACCCAGTGGGGGTCTGGCCATAGCAGATAATGTTGTCAATGGATTTTTCGCCATTGATATTATTTTGACCTTCTCCGTTGCATACCTTGACAAAAGTTCTTATCTACTAGTTGATGACCGAAAAAAGATTGCTTGGAGGTATACAAAATCCTGGCTGGTCCTTGATGTTATCTCTACAATCCCATCTGAGCTTGTCAGGGAAACATTGCCTGATAAACTTCAGTCATACGGGTACTTTAGTATGCTTCGCCTCTGGCGTCTCCGGCGAGTTAGTAAATTCTTTTCAAGGTAATTAAATGCTATCTTCAACCTTTTGCTTCTTTTTACAGCTGCAATTGAATATATTAAGCACTGTCCTCATTGTTCTCATTACATCAGACTTGAAAAGGATAGGAACTACAGCTACTTTATGGTTCGATGTGTGAAACTCATATGCGTGAGTATATATACTCATTAAAAACTCAATTTGGTAATTTTCATAAAATATTCGAGCTTCTTGAAAAAACTATCCGTCTTATAGGATCATGATGTAATTGTAGGTTACTCTATTTGTAATTCACATGGCCGGTTGCTTCTTCTTTCGTGTTGCTGTAAATAACAAGGATCCAAGTGAAACATGGATCGGATCCGTTTGGGAAGATTTCCATGGAGAGGGCTTGTGGATTCGCTACGTCAAATCACTCTACTGGTCCACAACCACGCTCTCTACCACTGGATATGGTGATTTGCATGCTGTCAATCCGCAGGAGATGATATTCGTCATGCTCTACATGATGTTTAACCTTGGCCTGACAGCGTATTTGATTGGAAACATGACCAATTTGGTTGTCCATGCCACCTTCCGAACAAGACAATTTGTGAGCAACTAACTTATCTTATGATCTGTGTTTTGATTCCTTAGCAACCCTGCAGTAGATTTTGTAACTGATTAAATGAATTATCTCTATCGTAATCATTTGGTTTTCAAGTTTCTTAAGAGTTTTTTAGGCTATTGACATTACTTTTATGGAATTTTTAGAGAGATTCTATCCAAGCTGCCTCAAGCTTTGCACAAAGGAACCGCCTTCCGATTCGGTTACAAGAACAGATGCTTGCTCATTTGAGTTTGAAGTACAGAACCGACTCGGAGGGATTGCATCAGCAAGAGACCATTGGTTCTTTTCCTAAAGCGATTCGATCGAACATTTCTAACTATCTCTTTTATTCACTTGTGGACAAGGTTTACTTGTTTCGTGGGGTATCAAATGACTTGCTCTTTCAACTGGTAATTCTTTTACTTCATCTTCTTGATGGATTACAGAAGAGATTTTGAAGCTTTTTCCTGTTTTGGAGGTGGAGGAAGCCGTTAAATGTGTTCTTTTGATGTTTATTTTAAAAAAAAACAACAGAAAGATTATGTCCAATTGTTTGTTTGCCACTCATATTTGTATATCTGATTTTTAGTTCTCTCTCTGTAACATGAAATTGTTTAATATTGAAGGTCACAGAGATGAAAGGTGAGTACTTTCCACCCAGAGAAGATGTAATTTTGCAAAATGAAGCTCCAACAGATTTGTATATATTAGTCACTGGCGCGGTGGTAATAACTTAAGATCCCTTTGTGCGACTTTTTCTGGAACTCAGATTTCCATTTTCTAGGGGACATTTTTATGTACTTGTTCACAATTCTACTTTTCAGGACCTTATCGTGCACAGGAATGGAATAGAGAAGGCAAGTTCAGTGATTTAAACGTTTCTAATTTCTTTCCACCATTCCATCAGCTGTATTGAGCTAGAAATTAAATTGGAGCATGCTTACCATGATAAATAATCTGCAATTTTTCTAATTGAAGATTGCAGGTTGTTGGTGAGGCTGCAACTGGAGATGTAATTGGTGAGATTGGTCTGCTATGTTACAGACCACAATTATTCACTGTTCGAACCAAGCGGTTGAGTCAGCTCTTACGTTTGAATCGAACTGCGTTCTTAAATATTGTCCAATCAAATGTTGGAGATGGGACAGTGATCATGAACAACCTTCTCCAGGTCAGCAAAAGTTCTTAAAAACAACATATCTCAAGCACTGTTACCATACATAAATATTATACTGTCGTTTTCTAAAATTCTAGCTATCTTTAGTCGTTGGTTATTTTTCTTTAACCAACCACCTGTTGTCATAATTAAGAATAGGAACATGGCGCACTTGAGGTCGTGGCCTAGCGGGAGAAGGGACTTGTTCCCTTCCTCTGCACTCGGGTTCGATCCTCTTTATGCATGCCTGTCATCCTCGCGGTGCCTTACCTGCCCACCGGGCTTGCAGGGTGTTCAGTGGGTCCGGGGATTAGTTGTGGCGTGCATAAGCTGACCCGGACACCCTAGTTATAAAAAAATAAAGAATAGGAACATGGTGCTATTTTCAACACCATGGAGCTACAACAAGCATGCATTTTCTGTCATAATTATCTTACGTATCGACATTCATAACTTCTTTCATTATTTGATGGAATGAATGAGATTATGGTTTTCAGGCATATTTAACAGCATGATTTATGGTTTTAAACCTTGTTTCCTTCAAATATAACAGAAAAATGCATGGGGAAAGCCATTTGGTAATAATTTGCTTCTTGTAAAAAATCTGTCATGTTTTTTGTGACGTGAAACGTAATTCAACATGAACATGAGTGCTTCCATTATGTTAATTTGGGTTCTGTGCTGAAATAGGCCATGATTAAACTCCATTCCAAATGCTTTCATGATATAACTCAGAAATTTGAAATTCAATACCACATGTATTATTAACAGATGCTAATTTTTAAGACAGTTTAGGTACTCGTTGTTTGATAAGAATAGATTGTCTCAGTCATACCTCCTTTTGTGGTTGATGCAGCATTTGAAAGAGCTGAATGATCCAGAGATGGAAGGAATTCTGCAACACACAGAGCACATGCTGACTCAGGGCAGAATGGATTTGCCTCTTACTCTGTGCCTCGCAGCAATGAGGGGTGATGATCTATTGCTGCACCAGTTGCTGAAACGGGGTTCAGATCCAAATGAATCGGATGAAAATGGAAGAACTGCGCTGGTGTGAAAATATTCTTTCATACACATTACATGAATCTTGTACTCATAACTTCATTGTCTTACCCTGGTTCCTTTATTGTATGGACTCGGAAAGCACAGCATATTGCAGCTTCAAATGGGAATGAGCACTGTGTAGTCCTACTTCTGGAGTATGGAGTGGATCCTAACATAAAAGGTATTGTCCCGACTCATGTTTCCTCATCTGGCAAAATAAATTTAACAATAATTTGATTTTATTCATGCAGATTCAGAGGGCAATGTTGCCCTATGGGAAGCGTTACAGGGGAATCATAAATCTGTATGTAAACTTCTTTCAGACAATGGTGCAACAATAACTTCTGGTGATGTGGGGCAATTTGCATGCACAGCTGCTGAGCAAAATAACTTGGATTTGCTCAAGGAAATTGTCAAATATGGTGGAGATGTAACACTGCCTGCAAGCTGTGGAACTACTGCTCTTCATACAGCAATCTCTGAAGGAAATACTGAAATGGTTAAGTTCATCTTAGACAAAGGAGCCGATGTTGATAAGCCAGATCTCCATGGATGGACACCAAGGGCTTTGGCTGATCATCAGGGCCAAGAGGAAATTCAAGTTTTGTTCGAAAATAGGATGCTGACGAATAAGAAAACGGTTCCCACAATTCCAAAGCATCCAGGGGTGTCATATTTTAGGAAGCCCTTGGCAAAGTATAATAGTGAACCTACAATACCTCCATTTTCTCATTCTTTGCGTCATGATGTTATGCCACCAGTCCCTGAAGTTTCATGGCCTGATAGACCTCGAAGGAGAAGGGCAGACAAATTCCACAACTCTCTTGTTGGGATGATGTCAGTTGCTAGTTCTGGTAAGAACGCATCTATTTTTGCAATCCCTTGAATTTTTTCAACACTAACACATAATTAAGATTTCTGGATGTAAAAATTATAGTGGTCAAACATGGAAACCATGTGTTCACGTCAGGAAAATCAGGATAGTTGTGAGGGATTGAATTGCACAATCAATTGGGAAGTTTGTAATTAACTTAGTCCTTGAAAAGACAATTAGAAACCATCCAATTGCTATACACTCTAGAACAAGCAAGTCTCTTTCTTTGCCAACTTTTACTCAAAATAAACTCTAAATTTCAAATTTTGCAGCTGAGAATGATAAAGTTTCATCTCCGGCCAGTTTTACTGGCCTCCCAAGTTGTAACTATAGTGCTAGAGTGACTCTCAGTTGCCCGGAAAAAGGTGAAGTTGCTGGAAAGATTGTTGCCTTGCCGAATTCACTCCAAGAACTGCTTGATATTGGTTCCAAAAAATTTGGTTGCACTGCCTCCAAGATTCTAACCAAGGAAGGTGCTGCAATTGAAGAGATAGAGGTACTTAGAGATGGCGATCATCTTGTTCTTGTTAGTGATGCTGGCACTGAAAGTTAAATATGACAGATGGTTTGCGTTCTGAAGGTCAGATTACCTATCCAAGATACCTTGCTGTAGTCTGGCTTTGTCTTTATATCTTCCAACATATTTTTCCGGATCATGTTGTATACATAGAGAAACTGTGATAGGAAATAGGAGATCATGCATTATACAATCTGAAAAGTTAGCATAACATTTGTCACCCAATTTCAGCAATATTAGAATTTGCAGAAGTGTTTTTCAGAACTTTCGAATTAACATATTACAGAATGATTTTGTTCAGATCTTTATGAGTACTAGAGCAGTTATCCTCATGTGTTCTTCTATTCTCTTCTGTCATATAGAGTAAATATAGTGCATCAAGCAAGCCTCATCGCGGTAGTTTTGAAAAAACTCTTCTGAAAATAAGTCTCTGCAAAATGAAATTCAAATCTCCAGTCACCCACTGACCTTTGGATGCTAAAAATCTGAATAATGGAATGGAATATGCTCTTCATTCTGGACAAGAAGTGATCTGTGTTAGAAATTATCATTATGCCCCTAATGACACACCCATGTTCTTGTTTATTCAAACCCATAATCATGGGGATCAATCCATTGATTTTCTCCTTGATGAAAGGAGAATATTAGCTAATAAATTAATGAGAAGGGTCCTTGATCTACCTATAAATAATAGTCTGTGTACTCCATCTATGACTACTGGTAAGTATAGATCAAAAGGTTTCTCACATAATTTTTTTTCTATTATTTTGAAGTTGTGCTGCTGTTGCATTGAGAATTTCATTCGAAGCTTGAGCAAAAATGATGGGAGATATTTATAATCTAATTTTTCCATCCTATGTACATTTAACATTCGATTAGACAATTTCTTTCTTCACTTGCTCCTTTTCAGAAAACACAATTAGGGTTAACAAGCCTCCCAGTCTTACTATAATAGATAGCCTTTTCAAGATGGCTAACCAAGCCTGATCCCTCTTTTGCAAATCTACTCCAGTAAGCTTCTTCAATTGAAAAATCTTCAATTGAAAATTCTATTAGGAGAAGGTTTCCAAAGTACAGAATCATCAATAGAAAATGGGATAGACAACACCACAACTACCAGCAGCCCGAACACTCTTAACATTTCATCAGACCTATCATTCGGCCAGTTTCAATCACCATTGGAAATAACATCACTAATTTTAGCAGTTGAAGGCAATCTCATTTCCTGATTCAGGTATAATCCAAATGATCCCATACAATGTCTCAGTTTCAAAATTTTCCTCCAATTCTAACCAAGGTTGTCAATACCGTTTCGGTTGATGCTTTGTTTTTTCAATTGAAATAGAATGTTTTAGTTTCGAAGCATTTCGGCGTGCCATTTCGGGGTTGTGATGTTTAGCTCTCTCTCTCTCTCTCTCTCTCTATATATATATATATATATATATATGTATGTGTGTATATATGTGTGTAATTAAATATATTAATTCAAATAAAAAAATTAGTTCAAATAAAAAAATAAAATTATTTAGAATTGTGCAATTTAATCTAAAAAAGACACAATAAAATGATTTTTTTCTGAACAAAATTATGAATATGTATAATATTACGAGAATGCTATCATCAATCTTGCAAGGTCATTATATTATCTGATTACTCTGAAATTTTAACATAATATATATAAATATGTCAAGAGACTCCTCGTAAAATTTCATCTCAATCTATCTTTGGTCGGATTAAGAGATATGATTGATATTGTAAAAATTATTCATTATTTTTTAAAAAAACACTATTTGGCCGAAACGGAATATGTGGAACGAAACGGAATATGTGGAACGAAACCGGAACGTTTCGGCCAAAAAATACAGAACGAGGCCGGAATTTAAATTGAGGTAAAAATGACATCGTTTTGTCTTGCTTTTTTTTAACTGATACGAAATATTTTGGCCATTTCGATCAAAACAAAATAAAACTGACAACATTAAGTTGGAATGCTCACATTCCAAACACTCCCTATTCTCAAAAGATACACATGGCACCAAGCAACCCAAAAGGAACTTAACTTTAACAACAAACACCATGTGTTCCAAGCTACACGGCAGAGTTCCATTCTTTAAGCTTTTTAACAAAATTGAATTACTAAAGAAGATGAAATGGCTGTTAGCATTGGACATTTCTAGTGTTCCCCAATGGGGCATGAAACAAAAGACATTTCTAATGTCCCCAAGGGACGTGGGCGTGATAACAAAAGATTTGAGATCTATATAAGAGATCTTGAGTTCAAGTCAGGACGTGCACCTCTTATAAGAGCTTGGAACAACCGGGGTTTTATTCGCTCATCTGGACTGATAAAATACACTTATCCGGGAGATGGAGTTTCCTCGAATTAAAAAAAAAGGACATTTCTAGCAGTAATCTTCTCTAGAAGTAGGTTTCGTTCATCATAAGCGAGTCCCATTAGTTAAAGAGGCACCCACATATATATCTGACTGGGTGAGCAAACTTATTAAAATCAGAGCTCTCTTTCACCCTCACAGCTTGACTATCAGAGACACCACCACAATAGGATTTACTCTTCCCGGGTTGGTGCAAGACACTCTTAATAACGACATTAGCTTCAGTTCTTGCCTTTTGTTTTAACAAAATTTCCTTGACATGAAGTCCACTTTGGGAGAAAATCCCTCCTGTGAGCATGGGATAGACCATGAAAATCTAGGTGAAAAACCATGTCATAAGCAAAGTTGTCAATACCGTTTCGATTGGTGCTTTGTTTTTTCAATTGGAACGAAATGTTTTGGTTTCAAAACATTTTGGCACGCTTTTTCGGGATTATATTGTTTATATGTATATGTGTGTATATATATATATATATATAATTAAATATATTAATTCAAAAAAAAATTCAAATCCAAAAATAAAATTATTTAGAATTGTGTAATTTAATCTAAAAAAGACAATAAAATGATTTTTCTGAACAAAATTATGAACATGTATAATATTACGAGAATTTCATCATCAATCTCGCAAGGTCATTACATTATCTGATTACTCTGAAATTTTAATATAATATAGATAAATATGTTAAGAGATAAAAATAACGCTATGTTGTCTCGTTTTTTTAACTAGTAAGAAACGAAACGAAACAGATAACTATGATAGTAAGGGAGAGATGCTGGTGAGATAGGAACTCGTTTCAAGAGATATTTTCACACTTTATAACGAGTTTTCTTTTTTCTTTTTCGTTTTTCTTGAGCATATCAAAGTCCATGCCAAAAGCGGCTTGAAGCATGGAGCATATCAAAACAGCCTATGAAAGCACAAAGCAAGAATCTAGAAAGGTCAGGCCATTGTATATCTATGTCTAAATGAATACTGATTCAGCTTAATGTGATTCTGTAAATTGGGAAAACTAATTATAATGTAAAGTGACCTTAAAAATATGTGAAAGATTTCTACAATATCTGATTATCAATCTGTTCAAGTAAAAACAATAATAATACTAATAATAAAAAAATTTCACTAATTTCGCTTGGATGAAATGTGAGGGTTTCTGCATTCCTAATAGTATCCTAATTGTTGTTGAGGTAGTCCTTGTATTCAAATGGCATCCTTATCCGTGTGGATAGACCTGTCAAACACCATATCATACTCCATCATAAGCATGAATTATTAAGAAACAAAGAGAGAGTAAACCAGATTATTTAAAGGGGATAGGTATTTCTTGCCTGATATTGAAGCTTAAAGTCCTGAGTTTCAACTCGCCTCTGTTGGTAGTCAACTCATCCAGTATCTCAGCATCATAGAAATCATCTTCACTCTCTTCAGAATCCACGTCAGGTGGTGCTCTTTCCTGCACCAAGTTATCGTATGCATTAATGTGGATAGTAAGCAACCTCCACATCAAGGTTGTAAATTTCCGTTTTCAATTGGAACATAATATTTTGGTTTTAAAGTGTTTTGACCAGTCGTTTCGGGGTTTGGATAGGGTAGATATTTAACCAAAAGAAAATTGGGCTATAGGGAAAGAGTCTATTTCTAGAAAGCTCATCCGAGTCATTTCAAGGTCAAATGAGCAGAAATTCAACACAAGTCAAGTCACTTGCAGCATTCAAGGCTTTGTCATTAGTAAAAAAAACAAATCAACTGAAATAGTAAGTTAATCGTTTTCCTAGACACTAAAGTAATAAGCAATATATCAGGGCATAAGTCTAATCCACCATATATAAGAAATTAGAAGAATGTACCCTGATGGAAAGGCTTCGGCTTCGTGCTGGAGCACCGACAATTTCTTCATACTCATCAGCATCCAGTTCTTGCAGATGATTAGGTTTGAAAAAGCTGGGGAAGGATGTGCTGCCTTATGCCAATAAGAAGGAAGAATGGTAGGGGGAACAATATTCCAGCTATGGGTATCCATGTCACTCCAAAACAGATCAAAAAGTAGACAATTTGAAAAATTGTGAAGATAGCAATTTGCTTGAATGGCACCAACTCCACAAATGAAGCATGAACACCTTCCAGGACTCTGCCCAACAGAACAATACCAGAAGCTAAGAAGTTAGGATAATGATGCAAAACTATGATTCATAGATAAATTTAACATCCTTCCATAACTTTATGATCCGGTAAGTATCTATTGTTTTCATAAATTTAACATCCTTTCACTTTGTACTTCATATAAAATCTTTTTGACCAAGCACTTGCTTTATATTGTCAGCTGTGACTGATATGTTGAAAAGTATTCTCAGAACCAAGATGTTTTTGATTGCTATGGATGGAAAAATCAAATTTTCTTAGAACTAATATTGTTTCTTGAATCATTATCTTGGAGTTAGATAAGCAGTACTTATCTTTCAGCATGCTTTCTCTTCTAATATCAAGTTGTATAACTTACTTGTAACGCCGGCTGGGAGTGATGAAGAGCAACAACATCCTTTCCCAGAAACTGATTCCCTGGAAGACTATCGATAGCCATGTAGGCGAAGTATCCCCACAGAACCGACGTGGGTATGCTTTTTATCAGAGGCAAAGCACACATTGATACTCCAACAAGGATCGACTGTAACAGGTTGCTCATTCTCTGTTCATTAACTCTCACAGGCAAATAAGCATCAATGTGTTTCTCAGGATCAAATTTTTTTTTAGCATCCTCTTCACCATCAGATTTCATGACAGCCTGCTTCAAGTTCTCCAACTCCTTATTTACTGAAACATCCTGCAGCATGATTCCTGATAAGTTCAGAAAGGAACACACTTGCATACAAACAGATTTCAAGACACTGGCAGGGAGTAGGCTGTAAACTAGCAAGCCGTGAGCACTTACTGGTGCAGGCGCATCCATTTCTATAAACACAGCATGCATTCTTCCATAAATTTCCGAGTTGCTTGCCTTTTGGCCTATGCATTCCTTCGCGCTCTTTACCATTTTCTTTCGAATCAACTGTAGATCAAGCTTGTATCATCTAAGAATCTAAACAAACTGAACTTGATACTGACATGTAACTTGAAAATGTTATCAGAAGGTGCGCCATACCTGACTCTTGAGAACTGCAAGACTCTTGGTGTGCATGGGGGATTGGGGGAGGACACCATTTGAAGGAGGGAGTCCAAGTAGCCCACAAATCAATGTCTGAAATCGTGATAAACAGGTAGCAAGTAAGCCGAATATATAGATAGGCTACAGAGGCTAAACATTAGAAAGATGAAAACAGTCTCATGAATCTATCACATACCATGAAACCAAGCAACAAGACATCATAATGGTAAGAAGATGGATTTTTGAGATTGAACTCCTTCTGTTGTGCCATCTGAGAAGCTACGCTGTGGTCAAAAAAGTACAATCCGGCTATCATAACAGCTGGTATAAAGGCAGCAAAGATGTATGTCAAAGGGAACCTTCCCCATGTCCTGCAATTTGAGTGTGTGAAACACATTATTATAGATCACACCGGTAAGTTAAAGCTGGATTGAGGTTTCACCAAATACTAGGACAAATAATTGTTCTGTCAAGCACTCCACAGGCTCACAGCAAGAGAAGCCCCACAGCTGAGGATATGAATCCTGCAGTCTGAAGACTTCAAAACTAAACGTTTCCGAATATCCTCGGAGATAAACTGCCCAAAGGAAAAAACTATTCGCTTGATTATTACCTTTATTACTGTCCAATGGTACACTGTTTCGGCATCCCAAAGAAGCGGGACATGAACTCTCCTAGGAACCCCAGAAGGAACTTCGTTGGGTGTGGCATAAGACAAAGCTGTCCACAACAAGACCATTAGGGGGACTCCATAATCTGCAATAAAACCTCGGAGCCACACTGCAAGAATGGAATAAAAGATTAAGATAAGTTAATGAAATCTTAAACTAAGTTACTTCTGTTAATCATCCACCCACCAAGCTGCAGCTCATTACCTGTGCCATATCGCCATGATCTTGCCCTTCGGCTTTTAAGGGAAGTGAACAATACACCCAATGAGAAAATAACAGAAAGCAATCCATTTGCATACCGCCACTGAAATTGGTACTTCTCTAGTTTTGAACTTTCATTTTTAGGAATATTGAATTCACTAATCACTCCCTGTAGTATAAAAATTAACACTGTCAACCTCATTGTACAGCAAATTCTACCATGAAAAGAACAATCACAAACCAGTACCCTAACAGCCTCTTGAATGAAAAGAACCGAAATCAGCATGCCAAAAAGCTCCCCTGCTATCCTTGTAAATTTAGAGATGATGGTGGCTGCATTAAAAATTGCAAGAAGAACTAGCAGGAGTGCTGTCCATACACAAACCCTGTGAAAACAGTTAAAAAATGAGAGAGAGAGAGAATCAATAACAGCACATATGCATATTCAATGACTCTAAACAACCCTCAAGTTTGTTTGTTTTAATTCCTTACCAACCAGCCCAAGCTAGAAACAATTTCTGCCCCAGCTCTTCCCTTCCTTTGCTAAAATTGTACAGATAGGTGTACATTATGACAGTAGGTTCTGCAACCCCTAGAATCAACAATGGCTGTCCACCTAAAATTGAGTGGATTATTCCACAAATAGCAGTTGAAGCTAGGGTTTCCACAGTACTCAAGCTTCCATCTAACATAAAACAAAACAATCTTCATCGTTATCACAACACATTATGTACCTTAAACTATCCTCAGAGTACATAAAATACATACATACGCGATTGCATATGCTACTATGACTAATTGGTTTTGACCCTATTGATTCTATAGCTTTTAAAATTAATCTTCCAATTTGAAAAAAATAAAAAATTATTAGAGAACAATTACCTGTGTCTCTACTTAATTGCTCTCCAAAGGCAATCACTGGAAGTGCAGAAGCAAAGAAGATATAGAAAGTTGGAGCCAAAATTCTTAATCCTGAACACAGTCCACTAACCCAATCATCCTTATAACATGCTGTTCTCCCCCTTGCATCTTTTATTATTCCCTTGAATGGACTCTTCATGTTCTCCATTTTCTAATGCAAAAATCAACCAAGGTTACACTCATCAGTTTTTTATATATTGAAAGAAAGAAGATGAAAAACCAGTTGAGCACACATGATAAATTTGAATCAAATTGCCATAATAAATAAATATAAATCTAGAAATAAAAGAAAATCAACAAATCTTAAAATCACTTCTATAACAACCTCATTAACTCTCAAAAATAAATAAAAAGCATCCCTAAATTCACTAGCATTGAGTGCATTTTGATGAAATTCTTCAACATGGTCAAGAAAATATTTATCATGGCATGTATGCAAACATGCATTATATCGTAGTGTTCATCACTGTCTTTTATAAAAACCAAACCATGCATGAAAATAAAAAAGATATACAGTAAGCCATTTTTACCTGCTAAAGAAGCAAGAAAATTGAAGAAAACGAGGGGAACTTACAGTTCCGGAGGAGAGTTGGTGATCGGAATGTTGTCAACTGGGGCCTCGTTAAATTTTCTCTCTAAAACCTTATATTTTCCCTCTCTCTAGAGAGAGGTAGTAGAGAGAGAGGCAGTAGAGAGAGATTTGAGGCGAGGTGACAAGGGAAGAAGAAAGGAAGATGTTTTTAGTTCCAAAAACCTCTAAGAGTTTGATAAGGTCCAACCTGGTTATGGGCCCTACAGAATCAGAGCGATGGCCTACGTGGCTGAAACTCATTGGTTGTGTTGTTCGACCGGAGGAACTGTGTTTTTTTAGCTCGTGTCGGTTTGTTTGCTGCTCTTCAAAGAAAACAGATTCAACAAGGATTTGACTTGGTAGCTCCGAATTTCTTTTTTTCTTTTTCTTTTTTTTGGATTACCAGTCATCTCATCAAGTTATAAGAAAAAAAAGAAATGATTAACAATTACCTTAACACTGCCAATTAAAAATATATATTTAGTACTGTTATGCAGTGAATATTGTCGGTCCATTTACCTTTTTTATTATTTTTTTCTCCCCGAATATCAAGGTGAGGTTTTATGGATGATGCTTGTGACTTCTACCTACGATGCATTAAGTTCCTTGCTTTTCTTAAGCGATTATTTCCCTCGTAAATCAAAACAAACACGATAGAAAGAATAATATAAATTATATTTTACGATTTTATTTAATAATTTAAATTTTTAATTAAAATTATTATGTAATATGATATTAGAGCATTGTTGATCTAGCAGTTATGAGTTCAAATCTCATCATTTTTATTTTATTTGATAAAAATCAAGTACAAGATATTATGGATCTGTACAAGTTTCAAGCTCAAAAGATTTTTATTTGAAAAGATATTAAATAATAATATAAATCATATTTTAAAATTTTATGGCATGAAATGAAGCGAGGAAGAAGACTCATGAAACCACGTGAAATTGAATCATTGATCAAGATTGGAAATATTGTAGAATGTGGAGGTAGGTTTGTGCTAAGAGCTACCCATCTTGGGATGTTTGTAACTTTGTTGGACAAATGAGAGAGATGACAAAGAAATGGAGGGTCCTCGAGGGCATATTTCCATATGATTTTCAAACCACAGACACATCTATAGACATATTTCATGTGCTTAATCAAATTTCTTGTTTGTTTTTATCTTCTTTGTGCATTGTCCCCTAACAAAAATGAGCTGGAAAATCTGGATTTTCTACCTTGTAGTCATTGATTTTTCCATTCGAAGTGGATGGAGCCATGAAAGGTCTGTTTGGTAGTGCGGTTGCAAATATATCAAAATAATTTTTCATTTAGAAATACATTAAAAGGATATTTTTGACATCAGCACATCAAAATAATTTAAAAACACCAAAAAAATTTCATTTAAAATAAAATAAAAATTAAATTTTAAGCAAACAACGATACAACCTCATAAACAAAAAGCCCGTAGAATCATAATAGATCCAGGGTAGCTATAGGGCTAACAAAATACCTGGACTTGCTTGGAACCTGGAAATGATTCTCATCCATGCAAGCTATCGTTCATGAAATGACAAGAAAACATTAAGATAATGGTCTAGAATAGTTAAAGTGAGAGAGTTTAGGGAATGAGAACTTAGTACCTGTCAAAACTCTTAGCTAGAAATCCCTGTTTGATGAAAAAGGAGTGAACAAATACACTGATCCTATATTATTTTATTTGAGAGTGTAATTGTAATTTTTTATATAAAAATACATTAAAACATTTTTAAAAAATAATTTTTGATATCAATACATGAAAATAATCTAAAAACATCAAATTTTTTTTAATTTAAAGTAAAAAATAAAAATAAAAAATCAAATTTTCTCAAAAACATTCTTGAAAGAGAGTGTCAGACAAGTTGTTAGAGAATAACATAAATCATATTCTGGGGCCTCATCTAACGGCTTAAACTTTTAGGTGAGATGATTACTTAACATGGTATCAGAGCCTTGTTGACTCAGCAGTCGCTAGTTTAAATCTTACCACCCTCATTCTATTTGATAAAAATCATGTAGAAAGTAGAGTGGATATGTGTGCAAGTTTCAAGCTCAAAGTATTTTCACTTGAAGAAAGTGTGTTAGAGAATAATATAAATTATATTCTATTATTTTATTTAACAATTTAAATTTTTAGATAAAATAATTCTTTAATCCCAAGCAAAACGAGGGTTTCTTTGTTGTGGGTGGGTGTGTCGCTAGCATCAAGTATCGTCCCTGTTTTTTAAATACGAGGTGATGAGTAAACCTAACCCTGTCGCCCACCGGCCAGCATTCATGTTTTCTCTATGAACGTACCTAATCTTGCAGCTTTTGAAAAGCTACTGGGTACAGATAGTGATGTGGTAGGGTTTGGCGTATAAACCTAACCAGATTTTTGCCACTTCATTTCAGTGCTGGCTGACCTCAAAAGTTTATTGCAGGCCAGTACTTGTAGCTTTCAAAGGATGATTTATTAGCTAGGAAGAATCATTTCCCAGCGAGTCTTTATGATCTTTGCTGTGCTTTTTTTCATGGAATATCTTAGAGTTTTATCCTAACAGTTTAAGTTTTTAGATGAGATAATTCATTGATATGGTATTTGAATGTTGTTGACTCGGCAATTACGTGTTCAAATCTCACTATTCTCATTCTATTTGATAAAAATCAAGCACAAGATAGTATGAGTCTGTTCAAGTTTCAAGCACAAAAGATTTTCACTTGAAAGGAGTATGTTAGAAAATAATATAAATCATATTATGGGACCTCATCTAATAACTTAAATTTTTAGATGAGATGATTTCCTTGACATAACAAAATTCAGCATTACTGTGAATTAATGCATAGATTTGATAGTCATCAATGAAAACTCAAAGAAGATTAAAGTATAAGAATTCAACATACCATGCATCCTGCTGGTTCTCCATTGCCAAGTTCTGCACGTACACTGATTTTCTTCAGTTATCACATGTATCAAGAAAGGACCTATTGATTGAAGTCTTGGAGCCCTCTTCAATCTGAGGGTGTAAGGAGTGTCGGCTGTCTTTTAAAATCACTATCATATTTGAGTCTAAGAGGGTGTGGAAGGTCCTATAATATGATTTATATTATTCTTTCATATCACATCCCCATAAAAATGATAGTTCTTTTAGTTTTTTAAAAATTATTTTTGACATCAGCATATCAAAATGATTTAATAACACCAAACCATATTTATTTAAAAAAAAAAAATGAAAAGCTGCAAACCGGCTTTGAAACGTCATCCAAACAGGCTCTTGGCCTGCATTACCCATTGCTTCATAGACCTGGCCAGTCATAGTTGTGCCATTGCCAATGACTGCAACAATACATTCCCGCTTCCCTCTAATATCTCGAGCAACTGCCATGCCTGGTGAGAAACTAATTAAATTCCATGTTCTAAGTTTATTTCTAATATATAGTAATACTGAAGCATATAAACAAGAGATTTTACAACTTGATTCAGAGCTAAGTACAGCATAAAAGCTAAAGTCAGCATCCTAATCGTGGACAGTTGATTTCATTTGCTGACAGGACAGCATACTTACTAGTAATATTTCCAGGGTAATAAGCATGATGAGTGAAAGAGATGTGCTCTGTGGATCCATGAAAGACAACTCTCATCGTACTTCACTAGCTTTTAGTTTCAGTTCCTGCATAGACCGATCCTTAACAGGTAAAGAAGCTGATACGTCGATGGTAAAAAACCTGTATTAGCATTATGTTCGGATCAAAAAACCTGTTGAACTGATACAAGAGAGAATGCTAGCTCCTGTAAGTATTTAGTCTCGATCGGCAGCTTAAGGGTTAAGTGGGATCGATGAGCCATGTAATAGCAAACGAACTGGAAAACTATATGTTGCATGAAAAAAACAATGTAGATAAGAACTGTTGCAGGGTGGGAAGTCCTAGAAGAAGAAAATCCACAGACACTGAAGGTTCGATTGTGTTGCTTGAAGGTTGTGAATGTTAAAGAATAAAATAAATTATATTTTAGGGTTTCATCTAACAGTTTAAGTTTTAGATGAAATAGTTCTTTAATATGATATCAAAGTCCTGTTGACCCAACGGTGACGAGTTCAAATTTCACCACCCTCATTTTATTTGATAAAAATCAAGCATAAGGTAGAATGAACCTATGCAATTTTCAAATTTAAAAGGTTTTCACTTGAAAATGTATGTTAAAGAATAATATAAATCATATTCTAGGACCTCATCTAATAGAAAAGCATCGCGGGGTGATTTAAGCATCCCTATCTCATGACTTGAATGAGAATATTTTGCATTGGAAGATGAAGACGAAGCGTAGCCCATCATTGCAGGGTGGCAACGCTCATAACTTATGAAACAAGCAGTTGAATTTTGTGAGGAATATTAATCATGATTCCTATTTTCCAATAAAAAAGGATAGTGTAAGAACATTTGTGCGAGAACTTTGTGTTCAAATTAACTTTATGTGTAGAATATTTTTGTGTTCATATTCTTAATTTTATTTTCTTTACACTTTAATTTGGTGGAATATAGGTAAGGTAACTAGTTCTGTATTATTTTATGCTCCGAAAAAAATAAAATACAGTAACAACTGAATGTAATCAGATTCAAATGGATAAATAAGAGATCGACTGAATTTAAAAGATAAAAATAAATAAAATTAATCCTTTTGATTTCTCTCTTTCTAGTCTCCCCAACTTCAGGACAATTGTAGAATTGATAAGGAAAACATATATGTAATATTCCGTGATTATGAAACATCGTTTTGATTCTAGTAATCGAAGAAATGGAATATCACTGGTATGTTTTCCTTTATCTATTCGACAACAATAAACGAAAAAACATGAGTTAGGTTTGAGATCTTATCGAAATTAATTGTTTTGACGCGTACATATAAGAAATATCTTCCTTGTAAGAAACTTCTTGCAACAAACAATGGCTTTTAAGTCATCGATCGTTGCCTTGCGGGCAACATGGTTGCTCATAAGTAATTATCTTAATTTGCGTTTGGGAATGGAATGTCTTGAAAGATATTTAATTTATGCGACTTACAAATTAGAACATTCTGCTCGCCGTCGAAGATTCTATCTTAGGGAGGCGAGTTCACGTTATCATGGCAAGATTAAAATTAAAGTAAGGAAAAAAAACACGAAAATGGAAGGTAGATTCACTATGTTACTACGTAAAATCATTGTTGTTCTTCTTATTATTATTATTTTAATTATGTGACAAAGGTAAGGTTCTTACGATTGTTGACTCTTCTGTATAAAAACTAAATTGTTCCTTTAACGTAAGATTTGATTTGAGTGCAAAATCATGCAACTTGTTTTCTATATAAGGCATATTTCACTAAATCAATAAATTTGCCATATAATTTCCTATATTTAGCCTCCTCCCTCCTTCACCATAGCCTCCAACCTCTTAATTTTAGATTTACTTTCCTTAATTTCTAGATTATTGTGCTGTAAATAGCGTATAAATTCCTGCGTGTATATATATAACTTGGGTTAAAAATTCAGAAACCTTCAATATTTTTGTTGCATGCAGTGCCCGTCCCTTCGATCAGTTTGATCATTTCAGGTATTCTTTTCTTCATGTTCTCCTTTCTCTTGATGTTTCTGCTGGTCATATCACTTCTTTGGATCGTTGGTAATTAGTGTTAACTCTTTAAATTTTCTTGCACAACGATGGATATCTTTGCAAACCCAGACATGAATAGAAAAATTCATCCAAACGCGAAGATTATTTAGGACAAACCATATAGACATCCACAAAATTACTCATCACGCTCGATCTTTTTATTTTTATCTGTTATCAAGAAACGTGATGTCGTGATAAAGGACTTGAGATATATATTATAAATCTTGAGTTCGAATCGAGTCAGAACGCTTTCATTTTGTAAGAGTCTGAGACCGTCATGGTCTTACTCACTTAACCCTAGGTCCACAAAAAATGACTAAAAAGATGGAGTTTTCTATAAAATTATTTTATTTTTTTTATGCAAAGAAATGGCACCAATGACATTGAAAACTTCTTCCCAGGGACGGCAAATACTGCTTCGTCTCAGGCACCGGAGCTTGCACCTAGCAGAGAGCCGGCTGCTAGGATCTAATTAATTTGTTCTCTTGACGTGAATGTTTTCAGAATTTATCTGTAGCTAGACGACGAATAATATGCCTTCGAGAAGGCGGCACCCTGACTTGGTTGCATTACACGCAAATAATTACTTCTGTATATATATTACTGTCAAATTGCATTTTCTGTGACATATTTGTTTGCTTTTTCCTACGTCGCCTCACGGCTGTTTTACAAAAACATCTATGTGTTTTTAGGTACTACTAAGCTATATAAATCCAGTGCCAAAGATGTGATATAGGATTTGTGATTGTATAGGAGGTTTTGAGTTTGATTTAAAACATGTATTTTTTGTGAAAAGCTGAATATAGGATTTGTGATCAGAATAGTAGGTCTTGAGTTTGATTTAAGGTATGTATTTTTTGTAAAAAATTAAAATAATTGAGGTTTTATTTATTCAACTAGACTAACAAAGTATGCTTTTTAAAGATGAGATTTCCTTGCATCCAAATAAAAAAAGTTATATAAATCCAGAATTACACTAATGGTTAAGAAAAGAAAGATAATATGATTTCTTATAAGTTAAAATCTTTAAAGACCTTAATAAGAAGATATCAAAAATGTTTGAGAATAATATAAATTATATTATGGGCATCACCTAAAAGCTTAAGCTTTTTGATGAGATGGTTCCTTAACAAAAAAATATTTAATTTTTATTTTTATTTTTTTTAGATTCGAGGAAACCTCATCCCCTGGAAAGCATACTTTGTGGGTCCAGGTGAGCGAGTAAAACCCCGGATGTTTCAGGTTCTTACAAGAGGTGCATATCATGACTCAAACTCGAGACCTGCTATGCATATCTCAAGTCCATTTGTCATCACGTCATGCCCCTTGGGGAGACTTTTTGCTAAAGAGTTATTATGATTTCTTATATAGAAAAAACTAAAAAAAGAAAAACTTTCTAATAATAAATAGAAAAGCCCTAATAATACTAAGTAAAAAAAAATGAGAGTCTAAATATAGTTTCAAATAAATAAAAAAAACAAAATAGAATTTTCTTTATTTTATCTTTAGCTAGAGTTTATAAGTTTTTAGTTTTGACCACTAGGCTCGTATATATATATACTACTACTAATGAAGTACTCATGATGATATTTACAAGGTTTCTTTCCTTGGTCTGCAGCATGCCTTCTCTCCGGGAGATCTCTCCATTTCTACTCTCACTGCTCCTAGCTACACTCTTCCATCTATCCCATGGCGATGTTGGCACTTCTGCCCACTACAGACCCCCATATTTACGTGAGTGCCCAGCGCAGCTACGTACATGAACAAGCTAATGGCTTCCATTACTGAAATTTCAAAACTTCTCCCTCCTTCCTAACTTTTCTTTTTTGGGTGATTGTAATGAAGCCACTGCCTGTTACGGGAATTCACCGTCACAGTTCCCGTCAAGCAATATGTTCGCCGCCGCCGGCGAGGGAATATGGGACAATGGTGCAGCCTGTGGAAGACAATACCTGGTGAGGTGTATCAGCGCAGCCGTCCCGAGAACTTGCCGTCCAGATCAAATCATTCAGGTGAGGATCGTTGACCGTGCACAAACATCACGGTCGAGGCCCTCATCAAACGGAGCCACCGTGGTCCTTTCCTCCACCGCGTTCGGTTCCATCGCCGACCCTTCTGCAAGGTTGATTAACGTAGAGTTTCAACAGTAAGTCATGCTGATCTCTTGTCTTTCTCAATCTTAGATCTTTTCCTGTTCGAATGGAAGATAACTAAATCGTGGCTGTTTTGGGGTGCAGGGTTTGATGAAGAAGAAGAAGAAGAAGAAGAACAGTAGTGGTTTCTAGATAACGCGCACGAGGTCGAGAAGTCAAATGCAATGAGTTACGTGGTTAACTAGCTAGCTATTCGTATTTATATGGGATTTGTTCTTTTCAACTTGTTCAATGAATTAAATAATTAATTAATAAATTACTTCTTTTTTCTTCTTTTTTTTCTTCCTGGAGAACACTTCTTCGTTCCCAGAATTGAAGAGAATACCTCTGCCCCCGGGCAGTGCGGCGCCCACCGATTGATTCTTTGTCGTTGATGTTTACTTCAACAGAAAAAAAAATGAAGGAAACTTTTTTTCTTTGACAAATTCTAGTGTAAAGATTGTAATAACTCATTCTTTGCTCGAATTTCTAATATATTCTTAAGAAATCAAAAGAGGAGAATTTAAAATTTAGGGAGTGAAATAATAAGTGGAAGAGGAAAGAGGGATCAGAATAAAGTTTAGAACCATTATTAAAATAGTTGGGAATGATTTGGAATTAAGAAAAAAAAAATTGAAGTTGAAGTTGAAAGTAAATGAATATAAAACTTAAATCTAAATTGAATTAGATGAATATAGATTTGAAAAGATTTTAAATTTAAAGTATAATACTATGTGCTTGTTTAGAAAGTGTGGTTGAGATTGCTTTTGAAAGAGTGTTTTTTGTTCAAAAATGCATCAAAATAATGATTTTTTTATTGTTTTTAAAAATTATTTTTGACTATCAGCACATCACAAATGATCTAAAAATACCAATTTTTTTAAATTTAAAGTAAAAAATAAAAATAAATTTTTTTTGTAATCTCAAAACACGCCTCATAAGCAATCGGACACCCCCAAAGAGAAAAAAAAATTTTGAGAGAAAGAAAGGGAAGGAGGGCCAAAGAAAAATGATAAAAATACTTGAGAGAAAAAATCTAAAAAAATCAAAGATTCCAACTAGCTAAAAAATAAAATAAGAAAATAAAAACCAACACGTACACATGCATCAATTCAGACAATTTCTTTAGCAAGAGAGATAGTATATTTTAGAGTCATTAAATTTTCCTTCTCATAACTAGATCCTTTACCAAAAAAAAATTCTTTGAAAACCAATTAGAATTTCAAATTACCATAAAATTATGTAATCTCTATTTTATATTTAATTCACTATGATTTATCTTGCAATAAAGATCATAATTATTAAACTTTTATTTGGAGGTTTGACGTGGACCACGACTCAAGTCAAAAGATAAGTGCGTAGAGTTGGGTCAAAAAAATATGAAGAAGTAAAACAACATCTTTTGAAAAAGCAAATTAAAAAGTTAATCATTTTTTAATTTGGATCAATCAAGTTAGCTTTTGGTTGACTTGCACTTGTCATGACCTAAAAAGATAACTTAATTGATTCAATGGTCAATACACCAAGTTGGACTAGGTTTAATAACAATAGTAAAGATCATTTTCATTAATTTACATGTAATTTATGGTGATAATATCAATATCTTATTAACTATATACTAAAAGAGATCCTATTTTCACTATAACATTAAATATTGTCCACCATCTCACACATCCTTAAAGATTGGAGGAGTGATTTTCTCAAAATTTCAATTTAATCCTTCAACTTTTTTTATTTTTTACACAATGGAGCTTTTTTTAGTCAAAATTAGCACTCAATTGCATGTTTTTATGTGAGCGAGGATTGAATTGAAAAATTCATGACTAATGTGAAAATACCTAGGTAAAATAGATAGTGAGTTTGTAATTTATTTGAAAAGTTGATTTTAATTCCTAATTTTTTTAGCTATTAGGTGGCATGTCTCTTTAGTTTTAGAAAATTAGATTTTAGTGCTAAAATTCATTTCTCTTATTTTCAATCCTTTTTTAGTTGGATGAGAAAGATGGACCCATTGCATTCTGGTGAAAAGAGAGAAAGTTGTTGTTGCAATAATTTTGACCACCAAAACGATCAATTTTTATGTTAAATGGTTTCATATGATTATGGGATTCCAAATTAAGTGTTTTTTTTTAACCTTGAAAGCACCTAAAAAATATATTTAAGCTCAAAAAAATATTTCAAGTTAATTTTAGAGTTTGAGGCTTTCTTTGCATTTTTGGAGCTTATGAATTGGTTTAACAAGATTTATAGGGTGTTGTTTTAGGTGTTTAGTGGAAAAAAAACATGAACCTTATTTTTTACCACTTTAGTAACCGAAAATCTTGAGAATCCAAACGACGTGTTGTCCATATAAAAAAAATTTTAGTATGGATAACATATTGTCTTCCCCATTAACTAAAAAAATATATTAAAAGTTTGTGTGTTGGCTATTTTTTGATGGGTTAGACACTTGGCCTCGCTTACCATATATATAGTGTGATCTTATTTTTTAATTAATATCTTTTTTTATAGATATTTTTTAATATTTTTAAGCTTTATATTCTAAATTATGATTTATTATATATGATTGTTTTTTATTAGTTATTTTAATAGTGATATTTTTTTAATTCATTTAGGTGGGTTTAATTTGGAAAGAGGTTAATATGATTTAATTATATTTATATAGATTAAATTTATTTTTATAATATTTTTAATTTATGAATGAAATAATGGGAACGGTGCAAAGAAATTATCATGTTTCTGAGATCAGAATGTTTGGGGGTTCCATGCAAATGCCAGCACAAATGAACTGATTGCGTGACATAATAATCAATAATTGATAACGGCGCCGATACCATAATTGATAACGGCGCCGATAAGATAACTGATATATTTTTGAAAATATTTTTTGTTTTAAAATATATTAAAATAATATTTTTTTATTTTTAAAAAATTATTTTTAATATCAATAAATAATAATTTAAGATAAAAAATAAAAAAAAATTTTCAAAATTATTTTTGAAACAAATTCTCGAACAACCCCGATATCTGATCATCTGAAGGAGGAGGAGACATGACAACGGCACGTGCTTGATGATGCTACTACCTGACTTTTGACTTTTCTTAATTGAAGAATCAGCGCCGTCGAATATGGAATTAGCTCTATTGTGAACGTGAACTAAAAGTCCGAACCCCTAAATCACCTGGGCCATCCAGCTAATCATGGTGTCAATCAATAGACCATACACCTTGGCTAAGTAGACTTTCTTATTTATTTATTTTTTTAATTGGGGTGACAAAATCAGCTTGTACATATTTGGATTAAATTTTCACGGCTTTTGTGTTTATGTTTGTTTGGAAGTATGGTTGTGATTTTTTTTAAAAGTATTTTTCATTCAAAAATATATTAAAATTATATTTGTTTGGATTAATTTTTACGGCCTTTTTGTGTTTATGTTTATGGGCCGGTTTGGGAGTATGGTTGTGGTTGTTTTTTAAAGTGTTTTTCGTTCAAAAATATATTAAAATTATGTTTTTTTTTTTTAAAAAAAATCATTTTTGACATCAATACATCAAAATAATTTTAAAACACCAAATTTTGTTAATTTAAACTTAAACTTAAAAATAATTTTTTTTAATAAACTCCCAAACACCCCCTATAATTAGTCATAGTAATATAATATTATCTTCGTGATTCTATTGAATGAATATGGAAGAAAATGAGATGTTCATATGGTGATTAAGTTATCACAGTCTCGTATGATGGGACAAATATTAAAATTATTGCGATAAAGGGCAAATTATGTTTGTGATGATTTTTATATTTTGGTATGACAAGTGGAGTATAGAAGAATAATTTTAATAAAATATCTATTCAATTGTTAGTTTTATAATTAGTCATAGTAATAAAATATTATTTTTTTATTCTATTGAATGAATATGAAGAAAATGAGATTTAATATGACTAAGTTATGAGAGTCTTGTATAAGGGGACAAGTATTAAATTACTATAGTAATCTATCAAATCAATATATCTCAACAAACATTTGAGTCATTTTAAAACAGACAAAACAATTTATATTCATGTGAGGATTTCAAATTTTATTTAAAGAACATGGTTAAAAAGCACATTTGAGATCAAATTACAAATAGTCCATTTACTTTTAAGGTTATAACTTTATTAAAATTTATTCTATCATGTATGTTTTTTAACATGGAATATTTATATGATTTAAATAAATTATATGTGAATAAAAAAATGGTCTTAAAGAACCTTTGGTTGACATGTTTTAGTGAAACTCAAAACTCTCAAAACTTTATCCTAAATAGAAATGAAACAAAAAATTTCTTGGTGTTTATAAAATGTAAAGTTAAAAAGTCAAAATTAGGCCCAAAACACCTAAACTTTTAGATAAAAGATGTTTTTGAACTTAAGACTATATATATATATATGTTGGCCCAACCCGATATATGCTCGAACCTATACTTGAGCCTTAGGTTTGATATATTATGAAATAATATTTTGGGCCACAAAAATTATTTTGTCATCAGAGATTTGGACGTGGGGTTTGTCAATGAAGAATGATTTCTTCTAGCCTTTTGTTTAATCAAGTCTAGCCTATAAATGTCAACATTATCTTCTGTAAGCATTTCATACAAATATAAGTTATTTTTTTAGCTCAACAACAAATATAAAGCCATTATGTTCATATTTCACTCTTGATTTATAGTGGCTAATAAAAGGTTAATAATAATAAAATTAATTCTTTAACCTTTTGGTTTTTAAAAATTCATTATAAAAAAAGTTGAGGGAATAGTTGAGATCATGACTCTTCCTCACTTCATTTTTTAATTGTTTTTCTCCATTTATATGCTTTTATTTTCCTTCCAAATTTAGATTTTAAATCTATCTTGTTGATATGTATTTAAGTTATATATTATTTAGTTCTAATACCTTGTTTATATATATATATATATAAACTAAAGTGGTGATGTTGAAATATTAGGATGTTTATTAACATCATTTGCACTAAGAGATGAGTAATACAATATCAAGAAAAAATGATTTATCATTAAAAATAACAAAATTTCATCAATTTTAAAATGTTTCAACAAGTACCTTTATCTTATCTTGGTATACATGCTAGAATTATTTTTCAATCTCTCACACTTCTTTGAATGTATATTTAGTATGCTTGTTAAAACTTTATACATCTTAGTTTTTGAGAGCATAATATATCTATATATATATATATAAAGTTTATTACATATTTTTAAAGTTTCTACATGTATAAACTCTAGGTTTTCCTTGGAGCATTATTATATTTAACATACTTTTTTTTTATTAAACTAAATATTCTTATTTGATTTTTTAATTACAATTTTGAGTTAGGTTGAAAAATATTTAAAAAAGTTATTAAATGAATCTAATTGATTATACTACATTAATTTTTTTCTTGATCTATTGCATCAAACAATTATAACACAATGGATTCTATTGGTAGCAACATTTAAAATTGTTTTAGGTCCAATACACTAGATTCGTAGAATTACAAACCATAAACAAACAATTGTTGATTTGGTCACTTTGATCCAATGAGTTTAAGGGAAAATGAGAAAAATATTAAGTTCATGAGTTGCTTGTAACCTCCATTGATCAAAAACTATCATGATGCAAAAGTTAAACAAGTTGATATCAGAAGTGGTTATTCAAGCTAATTCTATAATCACCAGTCAACACATGTATACGATATATATATGAGCCAAACAATTGCATTGAAGGTATTTGAGAGTGTGATAATGGTTGTTTTTTAAAATATTTTTTTTCTTGAAATACATCTAAATAATATATATTTTTTATTTTAAAAAAAGCTATTTTTGATATCAACACATTAAAACTATTTGAAAATACTAAAAATATACTAATTTAATTCACAAAACTAAAAAAAATAAAACTAAATTTCTTTCAATATTATTTTTGAAATGCAACAACAAATGAGCTCTATATCACCTCATTAATGTTGAAAAAATAAAATTTTAGGTCAAAATCCACCTATTAAATTCCTAACATTTATGAGGGAGAAAAATAGTGGTTAATAAAAAATAGCTTATGGACCTGAGTTATATCTTATATGAATTAATTTAGTTGTTTTAATTGCATTTAATAATCGAATTTCTATGGGAAATTATGAAAGGAAAAAACAATCGATGAACTCTTTTTTTTTATGTGGGGTTCCTAGCTAGGGGGTATTGACTATATATTTAACTGTTTTTTATTTTACAAATAATTGTTGCAAATAGTACAACTTCACATCTACTCTCAAGGTTGTCAAAATCGAGATTTTGACACGAATTGGAAAGGGCTCCGAAAAATCGGATCGTAAGATCGTACCCGAATTTTTCCGTACAAAAATCGTAAAATCACAGCTAAAATCGTGTAGGTAGAAAAATCATAAAATCATAAGTAAAATATTTTCGAATATAATATAACATAATTATGACCATAAAACTTCATTAGTTAAGGTTCATGCATGATTCAAAATAATTGAAAAATACATTACAAAACAATTATGTCCATAGAATTTCATTAGGTAAAAATTACAAACTAAAAATAAATATTTTGTTGATGTGAAATATAAATTAATTAATTTTATTTATTATCTTAAATTAATAGGATTTTTTTTTAAAATATTTTTTATGCTAATTATTATTATTATTATTATTATTATTATTATTATTATTATTATTACCACCCCTCCCCTGTATAAACCTATTTATTATTATTATTATTATTATTATTTATCCCAATTTCCTCCCCCCCCCCCCCGCGCGTAGAAACCTACCTTTATTATTATTATTATTATTATTATTATTATTATTATAATAACTAAATATAAAAGCCCCTCCCCCCAGTTACATAACCCTAAATCCCAATTTCCTTCTCCCACGCCGCCGCCCACCCTCATCTCCTCTTCTCCCACCCCCTTTCCTTCCTCCTCATCCTCTTCTCCCACCCCCTTTCCTTCCTCCTCATCCTCTTCTCCTTTACTCTCTTCTTTCTCATCCTCTTCTCCATTTTTTTTCTTGGTTCCGTTTGAAATTTTGAATTAGCTTTGAACTGGGGCATAATGAAAAACCCGGATCGTAAAATCGGACCGATCCGGTCCTATTTTACAAGTCAACCCGATTTTGACAGGGTTCGACCGAGTTTGACCGGTTTCGATTTTTCTTTTCGGTCCAACCAGGTTTGCTGAGCCAACTCGCAAACTCGTACAAGTTTGCGAGTTGGCTCGCGAGTTTGATTACCATGTCTACTCTCTTTCACACGCACACGATTTGACTGGCCAATAGTTATTTAATTTAAGTTGACTAACATTATTCTTCTAAATAAAAAAAGAAGTTGATTAACTACGGTAGTATGATTGCCATTATTTTATAAAATATGTTTTATTAAAAAATATATTAAAATAATTTTTTTAAAACTCGTTCAAATAAAACATAATTAATTCTCTTTCGTACTTTCAATTACATCCTTATAAAAATTTCCCCATATCAAGAACATAAGCACACTTGCATCTCGTATCTGGATCCTGTGCACGAGTTGTTGCTCCCTGTTGTATTATTCTTGCATTCTTCCTGGTACCGTCAAAGATAGAATCATCATAAACAATCACATCAATATTCTCAAGTTTAGGTAAAAGATTCCTTAAGATTTTTTATATGTGCTTGTTTTTTTCTTCAATTTGTTTTCATTTGTTTTCAATTTTGTTTTCAACTTACACAATTTATAGAACTTTTTTTTTATTTGAGTAAACCTCACCCTCTAGAAAATACACTTTGTGGACCCAAGTAAACGAGTAAAACCTCAGTTGGCTCAGAATCTTATAAAAGATATACATTCTAACTCAAACTCAAGACTTGTCCTTTGTCATCACACCACACCCTTAAGGACCATAAAAACTTCTTCAATTAACAAAGTTCCCTAAGCCCCTCTTATGGTTAGCCTAGTATGATCAATTCTCTATCTATTCAATTACTTCTTTCATTTCATTCATTTACATATAATTTAATTATAATCAATTTAGTTCTTGACACTTATATGCCTAAGAGTTTCCTCCTGACATGTCAAGATTTTCATTCCACTTCTAATGCAAATAACATAAAATTTACTTATTTAACATAAATTTAATTCATCATTTGTTTTGTTTTCATTGATATACATTATAAAAACATATATCATTATAAATATTATATCAAAATCCTACTCTCCCTCCATACCCAAATCTAGTTGACCCTATATATATGGATTTTCCTTGATAATTTTTATTTTTTCTTCTCATAATTCCTTTAGTTTACACCTTTTCATTGTTAACTTAACTTTTTTTCTTTAAAATACTTGTTTTATAAACCCCTTTTAATAACCTTATAATCAAAATGAGGTTGCCATTTTTTTTATCAAATATTATTAATAACTCTCAGTGATGTTTGACCTATTTTTTCTCTATTTTGTTTGTGGTAATTTTGACTTTCTTAAATCAACATGCATTTTTAGGTATTTTTTAAAATAAGTTTTTAGATAATATTTACTCTAATACATCTTCTCTCTCATTTTTTATTTTTATCCTTTTTTAAATAATGGTTGTTTTTAAATTATTTTGTGTATTTATTTTTTAAAGATTTTTTTCTAATTCATTTATGGCTTTGTTTATGTTTTATATAATTGAACTTTATTTTTAAAAATAAAAATTATTTATTTTTGGATAGTATTTTTAATAAGTGAAACCTTGCAAGATATTTTCTTTCTCTTTGATTTTATTCAATCAATTTTATATATGTGTTTATTTATACCATCATTTTATTAAATAAAAAATAATTTTAATAAACATAGTTATTGACACAATTGGATAAGTAGTCCATGTTATGAGATCAAATATCTTGATCTACTCCTGACTTTTCTAGATATGTATCTAATTATCATCAATGACCTTTTTTTTTCATTCATTAACATAGATTATTCTTAATTTATTTAATTAAATGTGTACATAATCTTTTCTTTTCATTTAATACTTATTATGTAAAGCAAAAATGTTGAAAAAACCTGTGGGTCAAATAGCTAGAAAGAAAAACTAAATGGCATGTGGAATTTACTATGCAAAATCACTATGGATCCCCTCATAAATTATTGTAGACTCACTATTTTTTTGTTTTTTTATTCACCAAATTGTAAGCCAATTTAGGCTAATTTTTCAAGAGATGATATGATTGAAAGACAAGATACCAAAATGAGAAACGTTTAGGAAATGGGTGGTTTTATAGAGTTTTTAGGTGAAATACCTATTTTGCCATTAAAAATGTGATTAAAGGTAATTAAGTAATTTGACAATGGTAAGTTTATAATTAACAAATATAAAAGGGCAATAACACCTTTCAATTTTATTATGCATAATAAAATGATTATTATACTTTTACACAATCAAGAATTTTAAAAGCTTAGCTTACACGAGGTTTTATATTTCTCATTTCTAAGTAATAGTAAAATGACTTACATGTCTTTAAATGTGAAGTTTTCTATAACTTACATTCAATGTAATATTGTTATTTGCACTTTGTTTTTAATATTAGGTAGGTTCATGAGTGATTTTGTATCTTAATGTGTGTATGTATAATTCTCAATCAACTAAATATTAAAGAATAAAATTGAAAAAAAAATATTCGACATAGTTAACTCGTTTTCAAGCCATAATATTAGGATAAACTCATATACAATGTAAATTAAAAATATATATGAAGTTCAATCCCTGATAAATATTATATGGAAAGATAAAACAGGAAAAAATAGTTTTAAAAAATTATATAAATTGAAAAAAATAACGCAACTGAATTCCCAATAAATTTAATGTTAAATAATAAATAAAATAAAATAAAGTAAAAAAAAAAAACTATTCCAATAAACAATATTTTGTTTCAATTTTTTTATAACATTTAAGTTGTAATTATTGACATCTTATAAATTATATAATGTGATCAACTTCAAGAAGAAAACAAACACAAATAAGAAAAACAATAAAATTCATGATTAATTAAAAATAAAAAATAAATCTCATTGAGTAGTGAAGTATATAAACTTAAAATTTCTCATTTCCCTCTCTTTTATAATAATAAGTTTTGTTAATAAATATAAATCTGCCATTTTTTCTTATTATGTTGGGAATCCCACGAATATAAGATGATGTTTCCATTCCTACCCTCAAAAGAATGTCCATATATCTCCCACAAGGCCAAAGGCATTTCAGTAATTTACAAAAACATCAGGAGCATTTAACTTCCGATACTAATCATAAGGCGTCCTTTTGGTTTCCCTCACGCTGTCTCGAAAAAAAAAAATCTAGCAAAAGAAAGCAAAGTCTGTGCGTGTTTAGTTTTCGGAAGAGAAGATGTCAGGGAAAGGAGCAAAGGGATTGTTGACAAGCAAAACTCCAGCTCAATCTAAAGATAAAGACAAGAAAAAACCCACGTCCCGCTCTTCTCGTGCTGGTCTTCAGGTTTTTTTTTTCTTATTTGTTTTGGTTCTTTTGATGGGGGTTTTGCGTTCTTGATTTTGTTTTAATCTTAATCGCGTACGTGCTTGAAGGGTTATGATTGTTTAGTGATTTTCATTTATTTTCTTAATAGTTTTTTTTTATTATTATTATTATGGTTCGTGTTTCTGGCTTCTTGCACGGGTTTATTATATATATAGTGCAAGATTATTTTTTTTTGAATTATTTGAGCCACGAGGAATTACGGTGATTTTTTTCATTTAATTATTTCGTGTTAATATGTTTATTTCTAGGCGTTGTAATTAGTAATGAGTTTGTAAAAGGGAAAGATATATTGAGTAATCAGTTTTTATTATAGTTCTTGTTTTTGGCTTCTTGCATGGATTTATTAAATATATAGAGTGCAAGTTTTTTTTTTTCATTATTTGAGCCATGAGGAACTACGGTGATTTTTTTCATTCAATTATTATGAAATTCTGTGTTGATATGGTTATTTTTAGGCTATACAATTGAGTAATCAGTTTGTGAAAGCAAAAGATAAATTGAGATTTGTGAAAGTTGAGGGACAACTATTGTTTATTCGAGCTTGGGTTTTACAGTTTGGAAATCGAAACTTTCTGAAATTTGAGAGTAAATGTAGGGTTTTCTTTATTTTCCTTCAAGTTATCACGCTAGCTGAATTGATAACTCCGAGGATCTGGTATGAAAGTGAGAACTAGAATAACAGGCATATGGTGCAAATAGGCTCAAAGGAGAGTAGTAAAGACTGTAATCCTGTCCTTCGCAATCTTTTGAATGTCTAGTAAAGAGTGTTAATTTGTTAGGGCATTTGGTTGGTTCCTTGAGATGCTCAACAAGGAATTTCATGAGCTTGGACTGCTATTTGTAATAGAGGAGCTGAATTCAGTCAAATGAATTGAATATATTTTAGTGTGTGTGGCGGTGGAGGTGGTGGTGGGTTACCTGGTTTAGCAATATAGTTTGGTTTTATATAATTTGAGAAAGGATGATGACATTGTTGAGTAATTATGTTTTTCATAGGGCATGCAGTTGAGGTGTTTATTTATGTTTTACAAATTGACAGTTAAGTGTCCTGTTTGAGAATGTGGTTGAGGTTGCTTTTTGAAAGTGCTTTTTTTGTTCAAAAATGCATTAAAATGATTTTTTTTATATATTTTAAAAATTATTTGTGATATCAGCATATGAAAATGATCTAAAAACACTATTTTTTTTTTAATTTAGAGAAACAAATAAAAAATAAAAATAAAATCAAAATTTTTTCAATCACGTTTTTGAAACGCAATGCCAAACATCCTAAGACTTGAGTGTTACAGATGGTTCATTCGTTTTTGGTCCTGAAATTTTCATGATATTTTACAAATGTGAATAAGCATGAAGTAGTGAAACTAATCGATTCCAGGCAGGAGTAATTTTAATTAACACATAATTAGGAGAGATTCTTTTTGGGTTAATCAAAGATTAAAGACATGTCAAGCAGTCATTCAGATATAGGGAGCCAAAAGCTCTTCTGGATATCAGTTGTCTGGTAATCTTTTTGGATCAATGATGTCATTTGTTTCAGTGTGGACATAATTTCCTCGTCTCTTGCACTGCCTGTGTTGCTTGCCTCTTTGACCATCAGAACTTTGGATTTTTATGCTCATGACCATTTATTTTCCATTTCATTTGCTTGCATCTCATTGTGCTCTTTCTTTGAACTTTGTTTAGATCACACATGTGCAGACAGATAAACATGGCTAGAATACAGTTGCTTCTTAGCTGTTTGGTTATAGGTCCTAGTTTTGTTCTTGGCTACTACTGTGGAGTGGCAATTTTGCATTACTACAGATTGTACTATTTATGGCACTGAGGATTGGTTATTGTTGCTGTTATGTGTTTTATTATATCAAACCTTGCATGTATAGATGTTATATTTTATTTTTGAACTAGCGAAACCTATTATTTGTTTCAATCCCAACAATTATAAAAATTGTTTGCTCAACCCGCAGCGTAGTGCGGGCAATCTAACTAGTAGGTTCTAGTTTTGTTCTTGGCTACTACTGTGGAGTGGCATTTTGCATAACAACAGATTGTACTATTTATGGCACTGAGGATTGGTTATTGTTGTTGTTATGTGTTTTATTATATCAAACCTTGTATGTATAGATGTTATATTTTATTTTTGAACTAGCGAAACCTATTAATTGCTTCAATCCCAACAATTATAAAAATTATTTACTTAGCCCGCAACGTAATGCGGGCAATCTAACTAGTAGGTTCTAGTTTTACTTGTACAAGTAGGGTGCATGTTCTAGGAATATGCAGAATTCCTGAATAATGATCGATGACTTGCAAGCTTATCGCTATTATTCAATCTTTCTTTTCTGTCCCCTTATACTTGTCTTAAAGCATAAAATATTTGGCCATCTATTTCATTCTATATCATCCCTGCAGTTTCCGGTCGGGCGTATCCACCGCCTTCTGAAATCAAGAACATCTTCCCATGGAAGAGTGGGCGCAACGGCAGCTGTTTACTCCGCCGCCATCCTGGAGTATCTGACTGCAGAAGTGTTGGAGCTGGCAGGAAACGCAAGCAAGGATCTGAAGGTAAAACGTATTGCGCCAAGGCATTTACAGTTAGCAATCCGAGGTGATGAAGAACTAGACACCCTTATAAAAGGAACCATCGCTGGCGGCGGCGTGATCCCTCACATCCACAAGTCGCTGATCAACAAATCCTCCAAGGAATAATGCTCTGTCTCGGTGCTTTGTAGATTGCCTCGAAAAGGAAGACAGTTCCTGCTGTTTGTGAGAATGTTTATAAGAAAGCTTTCGATTATTTCCTGTTAAGGGGTAAAATCCCACACAAAAGCTGAATTTCAGGAATTATTAAAATCCCAATAGCAATATTGTGTGGTCAGCTGTCAGCTTCTATTACAATTGGCAGTCAGAATCAAATGTTGTAATCAAAAGAATAATGACTGGAAAGAGAAGGTGAAGCTGTTGCGTATAGAATGAAAATAAAAAAAATCGCTCAAGCACGGTTCTAGTTTTCTTTTTTTGATTTTTTTTTATTATTAAAAATTAAATAAACTAATATATATGTATATACATTAGAATAATTAAGAAAAATATTTAGATATTTTTTTATTAAATTTCATTTTACTTTTACTTTGTTCTCTAACCCCATAATAATCAAAAAATGAAGTGTCTTGGAGAAATTATTCATTTTGTTGTAGTAAAGATGAAGTCTGGTTTTCAGAATTTGTGATCTGCATAATAAATTTTGAGTTCGAGTCAAATATGTATCTTTTTGTAAAAATTTAGAATAACTGAGTTTTACTTATACATATTTCATAAATTATATTTTTTGAAAGATAGAATTTTCTCGCTTCAACAAAAAAAAATGATGTTTAGATTTGCATGTTTGCAATATAAAAATTGTGGCTGAATTTATTGTGCTATTTAAAGTGCTTTGACGAGATGGTGTTGTAAAGGGATTTGGTTGGACATCAAAAGATTTCTACCCATGTTTTGATTTTTTTTAAATAATAAGTATATATAAATATATTTCTTTTAATATTTTTTATTTCAAAACAGTATTCAAATATTAAATAGATCTAACTATATTAACTCCAACCCTACCAAATCATCATTTTATTTTTTTAGAAAACAAATAATGATCTTTAAGTGACAAGATCTCTAAAATCCAAGGAATTAATTGCCTTCCTTAAGAGTTAAATGTGAAAAAAGGATAATAGTTGTGGACTGCATGCTGCTATTGAATGGATACAGAGAATTTATTTTTGTGTTTCAAAATTTTTTTCGAAAGAAATATTTTTTAATAATTTTTTTAATATATTAATATTAAAAATAAATTTTCAAAAACAACAATACTTCAGGACCAAAGGTAACAACATCCAACAGCTGACTGGGTTGTTCTTGCCACATCATTGGTCCAAGAATAAAAGTTGATGTTTCCATTCCTACCCTTTAAGAAATCCATATATAACTCCACAAACCATTGGCATCCCACATAATTTTATGATTCATTCAGGGTATTTACCTTAACATCCTCCTTTATATGAACTTCCTGTTTGGGTCATCTAACGTTGCCCGGGATAGAACAAATCTAACAAAACAAGAGCAAAGTCTGTGTGTTTGGTTTTTGGAAGATGTCGGGGAAGGGAGCAAAGGGGTTGTTAACAAGCAAAAATCCAACTCAATCTAAAGATAAAGACAAGAAGAAACCCACCTCTCGCTCATCGCGCGCTGGTCTTCAGGTTTTTTTCTTCTTCTTTTGTTTTCTTTGACGGG
Source organism: Salix viminalis (assembly GCA_029228465.1). NCBI lineage: Eukaryota > Viridiplantae > Streptophyta > Magnoliopsida > Malpighiales > Salicaceae > Salix > Salix viminalis. The sequence goes on from CM055443.1 coordinate 8,074,983, forward strand.
GGTTTTGAATTTCTGCTTTTGTTTTAATTTTAATCGCTTATGTGCTTGAAGGGTTATTATTATTTAGTTTCTTATAGTTATTTTCTTAATGGGTTTTTATTTTGGTTCTTGTTTCTTGTTTCTGGCTTTTTTGCTGGGGCTTATCGAAGATTTTGAGTGCAAGTTTTTTTTTTTTTACTTGGGACATGGGAAATTATGATGATTTTGTTAATCAATTTTATTGAAGTTTAGTGGTAATGGACTTATATATATATATATATACTGTTAGGTTTTGTAACTGAGTGATCAATTTGTGAAGAGAAAATAAACATATATTTATGTGAAATTGAGGGCAACTTGTGCTTAAGCTGACCAAGATAAATATTGTGCCTAGTGGAGCAGGGATTTTAAAGTTTGGAAATCTAAACTATATGAATTTGAGAGTAAATATTGGGTTTTCTTTATTTCTCTCAAATTACCATGTCAGCGCATTGATTACTCCGAGGATTTTGTAGAAAAAGTGAGAACTAGAATTATAAGCAAATGTAATGTAAATAGGTTCAGAGGAGAATTCGTTATTGTTCTTAAATTATCATGTCAACCATATTGATGACTGACAATTTGGAAGAAGAAGTGAGAGCTAGAATTATAAGTGAATATAATGTAAATAGGCTCAAAGGAGAATGTAGTAGCCATTGGAGAGAAGGTGAACAGAGGAAGAATTTAGTTTCTTGAAAGAAAGCTAGCCTTGGTTTCCTAAGAATAGTTTCTTGATTAATTCACATTTTCCAGAAATCTCTTTAATGCAAATGCAATCAGATGCTGGTAGAAGTACTTTCCATTAAAATGTCACAACTAGATGTTATAGCTCGGGATGTGGCTGTATAAACAAAGTTTGTATCCTTCCTTGTCCTTGACAGTCATTTGATGTTTTCTGAGTGTTTACCATGATTCAGTATTGATTGGTTTTGATTTGTTAGGGCTTTTGAGTGGTCCTTTGAGACACTTAAATATGGAATTTCTTGAGCTTGGGTAGCTTGCGGTAGAGAGGAAATGAAATATGTTAAATTGAATACAAGTCAGATGGAGTATGTGTGATATAGGAATATAGTTCGGTGTTATATATTTTAAAATGGATGATGCGAATGTTGAACAATTATGTTTTTTCACGGGCATAAATTTGAGGACCTTAGGGTATCTATTTTCTGCAGAGTAACTGGGTGGTTGATGAGGTACTGAAGAGTTTTTTAGGTTTGTACCAAATGACTGTTAAAGTTTAGTATTACAGGTGGCTCTTTTGGTCCTGTAACATGCATGATATTTCAGAAATGTGATTAGTTTGGAGTAGCTATGGCATTATCACATACCCATGAAAGATTCTTTGAGTTAGTCAAAGATTAAATAATGACATGTCAAGCATTTATTTACATGAAGCAAAAAGTTCTTTAGGTCATCAGGTATTTGTCGATCTTAGATCAATGTTGTTATCTAAAGCTGATATTTGCACTCCTTTTGTGTTACCCTATGTTGCCTGCCTCATCACAAATTCACAAAAAGTTTTTGGTTCTATGCACTTTTCATGAGCTTGTCTTTGACATGTCTTATGCAATTTGTTGTACATGCATCTCATTAACCTGTCAAGCATTTAGTTACATGGAGCCAAGAGTTCTTCAGGTCATCAATTATTAGTTGATCTTAGATCAATGATGTTATATAAAGTTGAGTGGATATATTTGCACATCTTTTGCGTTGCCTATGTTGCTTACCTACTTCACAAATTTGCAAAAAAAAACCTGGTTCTATATGCTTCTCTTGAGTGTTGTCTTTTAGACATCTTATGCTACTTGTTGCACATGCATCTCATTTTGTTCTAACTTTAAACTTTGTTTTAGATCACATGTTCAGAGACACAGTTGAGAAATTTTATGGGGCTCAAGCTGTAACTAGCTGCAACCTATTAGTTACAGCTTGGTCCCATTTATTAGTCATGTCATTAAAAAACCCATGTCAACAACATAAAAAAAAATCTTGAGATACTGCACTTGCCGGAACAATCATAAATACAGATTGCAACTGCAAACCACCAAGTTTCTTCAAAACTCTGACAGTTGTGTTAGATTTGCCTACTATCTCGAAAAGAAAACAGGAATGCTTATATGGAATTTCGTGATTCCTATTCTAGGCCTAGAGAAAACTAAGGCTTAATTTATGAGATGTGGACCCTTGAGAAAATGTACCCTCTTTACTAATCCTTTCCCAACTTCACCTACAGCCTTTAATACATCAATTTGGTCTTCTTCCTCACCTGCTTTCTCTTGTGCCTAGCTTCTGGGAGAAGTAAACAAAGGGATCAGGTGAATCTTTTTAATAAAAATTTCTAAGCTGCACAAGAACAGATTATATCATTGGAGTACACTATTAGAGTTTTTGAACATTCCATATGCCTTTTAAGAAGATATCTCCCATGTTAGCACAATACAATATTACTATTTAATCAATTCAAGTAAATTTTTCCAATCAAATTAGATTCTCTTGACACTTCAAATTTCATCAGCAACCCACATTGAATTTCAGACAATCCTCAATAAGCCAAGCAGATAAAAATACCATGTAACAATCTAATCTTTCAAATTGTAAAAATTCTTGCATATTGGACTTGAAAATGCAGGAGCAAGAATCAGTTAACTTTTAGGGATTTCTAGTTACATGGATGAAAAGGAGACGATAATTTTTTTCTATGTTGCTGACAGGGATTTTGTAATGACATGACATGCTAATAAATGGGACCAAGCTGTAACTAATAGGATGCCACTAGTTACAGCTTGAGCACCACAACTTCTCTAACGTAGTTGCTTCTTGGTTGTCAGGTTGTAGGTTCTAATCTTGACATTGGTTACAACTATGGTGTAGCATTGTGCATGACTACTGATTGTAGTATTTTTGCTATTTGGCCATATGGCGTTGAGAATTGATTATTGTTACTTTCCGCGTGTACTAGTATGGGAGGAGGGTGTTCTAGGAATTTGTGACTTTGACCCATCACTTGCAAGCTTATGACCCATTTTCAGCAAAGGTTTTCGTTTTAGAGCTAGCCATTTGTAGTTGTCCATAAACATAAAATATTTGACCATCTCTTTCATTCTATATAATCCCTGCAGTTTCCTGTCGGGCGTATCCACCGGCTTCTGAAGTCAAGAGCAACAGCCCATGGAAGAGTGGGCGCAACGGCAGCTGTTTACTCAGCTGCTATCTTGGAGTACCTGACTGCAGAAGTGTTAGAGCTGGCAGGAAATGCAAGCAAGGATCTGAAGGTGAAACGTATAACACCTAGGCATTTGCAGTTAGCGATCCGTGGTGATGAAGAGCTAGACACCCTTATAAAAGGAACCATCGCCGGTGGTGGAGTGATCCCTCACATCCACAAGTCGCTGATCAACAAATCCTCCAAGGAATGATACTGTTTCGTTCCATTGTGTTATTCAAAACTGAATCCGCAGGATGGATTGCTGTACTGTGTACATTGCGTGATAATTCTTAGTCCATTTTCATTTGGACGGTAGCTGGTTTCCTTTTCGTCCTGGTAGGAACTGAACAACGTATGGTTTCGATTGTCACAGTTTGCAAGTTGCGAGACATTCCTGTAGGTTTAACATAAAGTTGCTAGAATATATTCAGTTACTGTTGTGTTCTTTTTTACTCAATCAATGTTTTTTTTAAGAAAAATGTTTTAGAAGATGCCAGTTTAATTTCCCAGCTAGTAAAGCTAAGATTGCCACGATCTAAGGGAAGTTCTGTTTGTTTAAAAAATCTTTACAGCCATGTTTCAGTCAGTCCTGGTTATTCCGATACATGCTTGGGATTTGGGGTATAAGATGCTAATTCTTTGATATCTTCCTGCCTGTCGGGAATCATTATAAAAGTGTTTTTCTTTTAAATAAAAATTTAGATATTTTAATGTGTTAATATAAAAAATAATTTTTTAAAAGATATTAATTTAAAATATTTTTAAATAAAATAATATTCTGAAAAACATTTCAAATACTCCACAAGCATGTTGAAACTCAATTTCAAAGAATCTACATCACTTCATCGGTGCAAACATTCTTATCAAACGTTGAATGATCTGAAAGCAGTAGTCGAATGTTGTGGTAAAAATCCATGTCTTGAACGAGAATGAAAATCTATAGTAATGTCATAGTAGATTTCTCATTCATCACAAAGGGAGCTAGAACAAAACGAGCAACGCCAGAAATGAAAAACATAAACTGCAACAAAGAGGATAAATGAATTGTATAGAAGTTACATTCTGCTCAAATGGAGGATAATCTAATTTCTAGTCATGAGCAAAAAACTTCATAATAGTCAGTCAAGAGTTCAAAGCAGGAACCATAAATCAGTCATAGTTCTCTAATAAATCTGCAGCAAAGGCAAAGACATGGTAAAGGCTTTCACAACTCAAAGACTGTCGCTAACACCACTGGAAACAGATCCCTGTGAAGCAATGAAAATGTTGTACTTACTCTATGACTGAAAACTTTGGAACATCCACCGGGAACTGGTCAATCTCATCCATCCATGGATTCTTCTCCTTGGCTGGATTTATGGTCCGCAGAGCCTTCCAGACAGCACTGTTACACTTGAATCCAGACCCAAAAGCAATCTGCCAAGTTCTGTCTCCCCTCTTTATCCTCCCTTTGGCTTCTGAATAAGCCAGTTCATACCAAAGAGAGCTACTTGAAGTGTTGCCAAATCGATAGAGTGTCATCCTGGAAGGTTCCATATGCCAATCTGAAAGGCTTAGGTTTTTTTCCAATTCATCCAGCACAGCTCTCCCCCCAGCATGTATACAGAAATGCTCAAAAGCCAATTTAAAATCTGGGATGTATGGCTTTAACTTCATCTTAAAGAGTTTCTTTCCCACCAATGTGGCAAAGAAGAGCAGCTGTTCAGACATTGGCAAAACAAGAGGGCCAAGGGTAGTGATATTAGTCTTTAAAGCATCCCCTGCAACTGCCATCAAGTCTTTCGACAAAGCAACTCCAACTTTCCCAGTAGAATCCTCTTGTTGAGTAACGCAGGAGAAGCACTTATCATCAGCACCCTTGTTTGTCCTAACAGTATGAACCAATTGATATTTGGAACGCCACCAGTCAGATCTTTTATTTGAAAGCAAAATAGCAGCCCCTCCCATTCTAAACAAGCAGTTTGAGAGAAGCATCGACCTATCATTCCCAAAATACCAATTCAAGGTGATGTTTTCCGTGCTAACAACTAAAGCGTAAGAATTAGGATTCACTTGAAGAAGATGTTTGGCTAGATCGATTGATATCAACCCCGCACTACAACCCATTCCACCAAGATTATAACTATGAATGTTCCCCCTTAGCTTATAATGGTTGATCACCATGGCAGATAAGGATGGTGTTGGGTTAAACAAGCTGCAATTCACAATCAGAATCCCAATATCTTTCGGTTTCACGGATGTCTTCTCAAGCAGCTGGTCGATTGCACCAAACATTACAGCCTCAGCTTCCTTCCTTGCTTCAGCCATGCACGGATTTGGAGGAACTCTCAAAACAGACTCGGGGAGATAAGTTGACTCCCCGACGCCGGACCTCTCAAGAATTTTCCTTTGAAAGTCCATGCTAGTCTCAGTGAAAGCACCTGTCACCTGCGACCTGTCCATAAAAATTTTCCTAGTACATTTCCTAGAATCCTCAGGCTTATAGCATGCAAAATCCACTAGGTAAACAGGGCAGGGCCGAGTAAGGAAATAAAGGGTCAATAAAAACACGAGGAGGGTCGAGCACAGGATCACAGATATGAGATTGAATTTAAGATGGTCCCAAAGGTCATGTAGATCTTGGATGGAGAATGTGGATAGTTGGGCCGCGATAACGACAACAATGGGGGATAGAAACAGGAACATCCCATGAGTAATAAGGTAATGATAACCAAGTTTCACATATTTCAGCTTCACTGACTGCTTGAAATCAGGGAGTTTCCTCAAAGATGATGGCTGGATCAAAGGTGTGGTTTGATTCGATTCAGACATCGTTGTAAGCGATTAGTTCAACAAAGGTGGTCAAAATCAAAAGCAGTTGCAATCTAATCGGAAATGGATTCTTTGAGGTTTTTCAAAGGTCAACAGGAAAAGGATTTAAGCTCTAAACAAGCTTTAAACACCAATACAAAAGATCAAAACACAAACTTCTGCATCACAGTAACCGGCAATGCAGTAGAAAGAAGTCAAAGATCCTCAACAACCCTGCAGAATAAGAGAAAACCCATCACCAAACTACATCATTTACATTCTCAAAAGCACGAAAATGTTCAACCTTGTTAACATAAAAGAGATGTACAGGAAGTCTTTCTTTATCACAAGAAAATGACAGATAAAAGGGCAAAAAACAAGTAAATAGTAAGTCATTTCCAGCAGCGCAAAAGGACCCGAATATGGTAATTCCAATTAGGAAGTAAGACGAGAAAAAAAAACTGACCTTGCTTGGGGAAATCTGAGTAGAAATGGATGCCCTATCTCATGTCTGGGAAACCAATGAACATGAGAGAGGGAAATCTGAAATACACGTTGTCTGTGTTTTTTTTTCTACAACAAAAATAGTTTTATGCGCTTTGTTTTCGTGTTGTGCTCGTGTTTTTAAGGTGTCGTGTGGCAGAACGTTGTTGCTTGTGGTGGGCCCCGTCTGCTCCTTCGAAGAAGTCCACCTGTCTTAATTGACGAGCGGGATGCCGACACGTTGTGGAACTCAACAATTTAACGGTCAAGAAGAGCAGCAAGTTTTGAATGTTTGGTCTAAGATGGTGTTCTAGATGGATGATAGTTAATTAAAGCTTAATATTTATTATTGATTACTAAACAAAATTATTTAATCCCTATGCTAATTAAAAAATATATAATCTTTTAACGTGGGCTGATTATGCTTCCCCACCCTTATGTTTTAAAAATATTTTTTTAATTTTAATTTTTATATTAAATTAAAAATAGTGATTTTAATTTTTTTAATATACTGATATTAAAAATATTTTTTAAAAAATAAAAAAATATTATTTTAATATATTTTTTAAACAAAAAATATTTTTAAAAACAATCTCAAAATAACTCTTACACATGCCTGAATTTATTAGCGTTTTATCCCAAAAAATGATTAATTATAATTATATAGCAATAAAAGAGTCATCATTAAAATATCATTATCATTAAAATATCATTATCATTAAATTGAGTGGGATTTAAATAAATTAATCAATGTATTTTACTAAATGACGAGAAATTATATTTAAATCATTCTAGGAAGTGATGACCAAATTTGCTTTTTGTAAAATGAGAAAAGAAAGAGAAAGAAAAATGAATTTCTGATAATGATGGGTTAGTTTGGATTTTTATTGTATAAAAGTAGTTTGAAAAGGTAATTTTTAACAAAGGAGTTCAATCATGATGTTTCTATCAATCCTATAGAGATCAGTTTTTTTTTTTATATATATATATACATATATATTTATTTATTTATTGCCTGCAGGCGTAGGGGTCTTTGTTGTGCATGATGAAAACATGTAAGTTTTCTTATTTTAAGTCAAATAAAAAAAAATAGAAAAATCAAATAAGAATAAATAAGAATAAGAAATTAAAAAAATATTTATTTTTTAAACAAAACTCACCTATTGAATATTGATAAATACGTAATTGATAAAAATATAAGAGATAATACTGTTTTTGAGGGATGTTAAATAAGTAGAAAATTTTGGATAAGAGAGGAAAGACTTGAAATAAATGAGACTTTTTATATAAAAAGATCAATTTTGAATAAAAATGAGGGGGGAAAACTATATATTAAAACACAAAAAAACTTCCATGGATATTAATATATTTTCTCAGGTCTATTTAAAGAGTATGATTGAGTTTGATTTTTAAAAGTGGTTTTTATTCAGAAGTATATTAATTTTATTTATTTTTAATTTTTTTACATTAATACTTGAAAATAATCTAAAAATATAAAAAAAAAATTAAAAAAAATATATTTAAAGCTGTACAGCTCAGCACTCACATGCCCTTCCTCTGAAGAGGGAGAAATTGCTTAGCTAGCAAAACATCAAGTCATGAGCTGTGTTGTTCACTGAATTATTCTGTGGGTCCACCCAAAGGTGTCACGTTACAGACTTTGCTGGACACCCCTCACATGGTTATCAAAATTATAAACATCGATATGATTTTAATTTGTTTTTATTTGAGTCGGGCTAATTTTATTTTTAATTTTAAAATAGTATTGTTTTGAAAAAAAATATTGAGTTTTTTTTTTAATTTTATTCTTATTTTTGGTTCGATTTGTTTTTTTTTTTAGTTCTCTGGATTTTGTAGTCATTTCTACATTAATTTGTGTGCCTAATATATTAAAAAAATACAATTAATTAGCTAAAAATTAGATCTGGACAAATTAAGTCCAAATTATCTATTCTTTGACTTCTATATATATATATATATATATATATATATATATATATATATATATATATTTTCTATATTAATTTTGGATAGTTTGAGTTTTATTTCTGAATAGTAATAATCTAGTGATCATTTATGAAATAGTTGTTCCATGCATAAAAAAATCCATATTCTTACTAATATTGTGGATATCTTTGTTTTAAAATTCAAAATTGCTTAATCTGGAATTCCGACTAATCTGAGTTTTCGTCCGATATGATTTAAGAAAATAATATATATATATATATTTTTTTATTTTTTAAACGAGTTCTATTCTTTGTGACTTGGACTTGGATTTTGCCATGCATCAAATTCTGAATTGAATATTAAAATTATAGTGAATTTTAAAATAATTATATATATATATATATAATTTATGTCTATATGGAAGTATACCATAGAAAATACATTGAACCCGAATGTTCGGGATATAGAAATCAGGATGTTCCTTTTAATAATCCCCACTTGTATTTTCACGTCCAATGTTGCCATTGCTTGTGATTTCAACAAAATAAATTATATATATATATATATATATATATATATATATATATATATATATATATATATATATATATATATATATATATAAATAAAAGCCAATGGGGGATTTAAAACCCAGTGGCCACTTGTGTTCATGCTGCAAAGGAAGAAATTGCCTCCTAAAATAAATTAAAAAAAAGAAGTACGCCAGCTGTTTTCCTGCTGGAATAATGTGTATTTTGTGGTTTAAAAGGTACGTAAACTCAAGAATTTTGTTTATTAAAGATTACAATTAATAGCTAATTTTGATTTTAAGAGAAGAAGGGTGATCACGTGTCTTTTGAAAATATTAAGGAACTGTTTGAAAAAAAAAAGAATTTTTATTTTAAATTAATTTTTTTTGTGTTTTTAGATTATTTTAATTTGCTGATGTCAAAAATAATTTATTTTTTTTAAAAAATAAATTATTTTGATATATTTCTTAACAAAAAATCACTTTAAAAAACAATCTAAATCATACTCTTAAACAATCATTTAATTATAGAATATTTGAGATCGAACCAATTCACTGGATTTTTCTATGTTTTGACTGTAGGGCGATGCGATGGTAGAATATTTCAAAGCAATGTCATGAAGAGGAAGCATCAATTGTCAAAAAGTTGAATGATTTGCGTGGAAATGATTACATTCACTCGGTGGAAGAGAACCTAATTCCAAGTCAAAAAAAAACCCAAATACATCAATCAATTAACAAAAACTAAGAGGTGCTTTTAAAAAAGTATTTATATATATATATATAGAGAGAGAGAGAGAGAGAGAGAGATCTTTAAGTCAATTTTCCAAAGTTCTTGAGCCTTGATTTGTAGTGCAACTAATCAAGATGGGATTTTCTGAAAGTTTAATTGCATTCATACCGTTTGAGATAAAAACTTGGATTTGATCTTAAAGAGATATCTATAATAAGCCAGCATTCTAATGCTACAATAACAATCATTCTTGACTCTCACTTTGTTGATGCATTCTTTACTTCTTTACAAAGCTATCTTATGTGAACACAAAGTCTACAAATTAATATAATATAATCGAGGGTTATTTCGTTTTATGATACAAAACAAAGTTTTGGAGCTACCTCCAGACAACCTACATCAAATAATTTTTTTTTATTTTTTTTTGGAAGTAGCTCTCTCTCTCTCTGAGTGTATGTGTGTGTGCGCGGGCGTGTCATGGCAACAAGTAACAATGTAAAGCCATATTCTCTTATCACACCAGCAACAAAACCCAAAGTTAAATTTTCTGCAGAATAAAAAACCTAGCGCTAATTTGCAGAGTTATTATAGTACCATGATCAGAATAGGAACACGATTCTCTCTTGGTAGAAAAACATGAAAAAAAATAATCAAAACTATGACTAAAAAACATAATACAGAGAAGTAATGCTTCATGAAATTGTTAAGAGAACCGTTTGAACCTCATGAAGATCTATAATTTACAAATGCTGAAGGAAAACTATAAGCCAGCCGGGAGCCGAAATGGTATTTCTAAGTTCTTTAGATTGCAACCACACAAGCCAATTTCTGAGCTATTGAATTTCTATGCTAATGTAGCTCACATCTTCTGTGAAAGCAAATTCAGAAGCCAATGCAATGTGATCACTGCCCCATTTCTGAACAACACAGCCAACAAAATGTACCTTGAACTATTAAAAAGTGCATTCCAGATAAATCAAATAATTAAACACATTCCCTCAGATTATAGGTAACCACTTTGCCATTTCTTTACCTAATGCTTTGAAGGATGGAATCCCAAGAGAGACAATAAAGAAGATGCTAAACATGAATCCCTCAAAAACTCAACTCACCTCATTTTAGCCCTAATTTGAACTACTCAGGCCAGTTGATAGAAAATCAGGAATGCCTTGAAAAAACTACCACACAACTTATCTAACTTGTTATCATGTGATGCTTATTTGAGAATTTAATGGCTTGAGTGAGGGGGGATTCGAACTAGGGATCTCCTCATCAAAGGAGAAGTGACTTGCAATTAGACTGCGTCAGCAACAAATCTAATAGAAAGTTTGGTACAGGAGGCATTTGGATTTTTTATGAGGAAGAAAAAAAAAGGCATTGAGAACCTAGATGTATTGGAGTTTTCATGTAAATTAATTTCCAAACTCAGCAAATTTTACTATTACCCGTCTTAAAAGCAAACTTATACCTTTGTCGGGAATCCTTCTGTCCACTGCATAGCATGTTTTGTCATTGGAGCAAGCACCTTGACAGTTTGGAGACCTTCTGAATACCTGCTTGTTCAATTAAAATATAATATTCACATAGTTCAGATCTGAAATGAGAGAAATAAACATGAATTTTCCCCTCACAACCACTGGTTTTTACTACATGGCAGCACTTTGCTGAAATTTTGAAATAATAGCCCTCTCAAAAAGTTCATAATTAGACCTGAAATTTATAATTCATTCTATTAAATATCCCATCCCTCCAGTTTCAGCCACTCCACTTGGGTCACTAGGCTAGATGTGCTTGCCACACCACAACCAATAGCAGGGCCCATACGAACCCTTCCTTGAGTAAGTTTTTCCATGTGATTATTCAAAGAACAAAGAGAAAACTATATGCAGAGTAGAAACAAGGAACTACAGAACCTTTTTAACTTACCATATATAATCAACTGTGCCAAAGAAACACCTGTTGTAGCTGGTAACCAAGGGTTCTCCCATTTGGGTCTCTTGTCCCATAACAGTCCTGCAAATATGCATAAATACAGAACTTTCAATGATAAGTTATTTTACTTCCCTTGATAAGATGATATTGTCCCCCCTTTCTGTATCGGTCCTGTAATTTAGTCCCTTTATAAATAAATTTCTTTTATTAGACTTTTATTCCTTGCAGATACTGCACCAACTTCAAAAAGCCAAAACCAATCAAATTCTGGGAGAACTTGCAAAATTGATATGTATGTAGTGGTGGCTAGTCACAGTGCTTTATGTTGTTTATGAGAATTCTGAGCTTTTTCAAACAGTAGAATTGACATCACATGCCCTTTTCATCAACCTTCCTACCCCAACCCTTCGCCTTACTGTTTTACTTCTTCCTCAATTACCCTCCCTCCAATCAAATTGAGTTTTAGAGGAATCAACGGGTGAAAAACAATAGAAAAAGAAAAGGTGTAAGATCATGCTATTTACCTCAACTTGTGTATATGTGCTTTTGAGCTTTAGCGGATGTTCCACAAACATGCAGTCTACATTGCCTGTAGCGGTCGCTATTTCCATGGGGGTCCATAATGTTGGATCATATTCACTTTTCCCCACACCAGCACCCTTGGAATCAAGTCTCATAGGAAAATCATCCAGAACTTCATCATTAGGTGAATCCAACTGAGTCTCATTTGGATCACATGCAAATCCTTTCGGGGAGTAATTAGGGTAATGTGACAATGAGCCCTTTACTCCATGTAGTGCAGATAAAAAAGTACTTTGGTCTTCTCCTATTGTTCTACTTTCTGGAAATACGTCATTTAGATCCTGAAGAGAAACATCCTCCAGTAGCTTATCATCTACATTTCTAACTGAAGCATCTGAGATGTTGACTTCATAGGAGGATGAAAGGTCAGTATTCTCATCATTAACAATTGGCTGAGATGAAGGATATGCTGAAGTAGAGACTTCATGATCATCAAACTTTGCCCTTATATTTTCTGTATCTGTACGTGATGAATGCTCACATGATAATTCTTGATTTAGACAAGTAGAATTTCCTCCTTCTCTTTGTTCCCCCTTGTCAGAGTAGGCATCTTCAGGATGGGAGGTCAATGGAAGAATTGATTTGTTCATCTCATCACCCATTTGATCAACAGGCAACTTGCCCTCACCATCTAATATTGTTGAACTTTGCTCTACTGCTTTCTGCATTTCACCTCTCTCTTCAACACTCAGTTCTCTATCTACACTCACATCCAAAGCATCCATCACAGTTCTTGTATGTTTGGGCTGAGAGTGGTCATTAACAGAAGGAACATCCCCCAGTCTCTCACGTTGATTATTCTGCTTCTGTGTGTTTAGGAGTGTATCACTCTTCTTGCAATCTACCATTAATGGAGCTTGAAACAAATTATCAGAGGACTGAATCCTGCAAATAGTTTGCAGGATTTTTTAGGGTCAATGGTCAGAAGTTCACAAAAACATTAGAGGTTGCAAAATTTTAGTTGACTAGTGGAAACTTACCCAGAAGTAGTATTAGGATTACGACCAAAATCATATGGCCTAGAATTGCATATTTCAGCAGAAGCTTGTCCTGATACTTTATCCCTACCAATTCCTGAGAAATTCAACTGCCAGGCACCAAATGAAATTTACATGTTGTTTGCAGTTCATCAATCATCTAACATGGAAGTAAATAAAAAAAAGAACAAAAAGTTACCTTCTGTTCTGAAATGAAGTTGTATAACGGGCTCTGAAGCAAAAGCAGAAAACATCACTGTCATAATAATTATTACAGATTAACATGACATAAAAGACCAAACACACCAGATCTGGACTTTTAAGAAATTCTGAACTAGAAGTGACCTTTGGAGTACAATTAAAATCGCCACAAAGAATAACCGGGGCATCATTCCAGGTTTTTGAAACAGCATGAGCCCTATCTAGAAGCATCCTGACCTGCTAGGCAAAGGCATGCTAATTAAAGACCTAACTTAACAAATTCATAAGTGTCTTTGACTGGCACACAAGAACTGAAATTGTAAGCAATTATTCACAAAAAAAAATAAATCCATGTGAGACTAAGCATCTGATGAGGGATCAGCTGTAATGCTAAAAACCGTTCTGGTGTCAGTATGAGTTCCCATTTTGGGTCTTAAAGAAAGAACTGGTGTGTGTGTGTGACAACAGAGCAAACCAACTTCTAAGCCAGCAAAATATATTACCTCCCATCCCTGGCTATACCCACATATCAATGATTATCATTGAATATTAAGCCAACTCATATTCATATTAAATCAAAATGAATTTTCTAAGCATACTTGCAAAAGCAGGAAGAAATAACAATATTTGATATGTAATGAGAATAGGGAAGTAATAGGAAAGTAAATGAATTAATGCTTTGACTCTTTGATAATGGACATCGGATATACTTTGTGATAGACTAGAAACAAAAGGGAACTCTTTGAAAGACAGAGAGTGCATATCAAAAGACTAACACATTAAAGAAAACTGTATTGACTGCTCTACAGATGGTGAATACCTGGCCGAGCTTAATATCTCCTCTTTTGGGATTGTAAAGCACATGAATGTTACATATGACAACTTTATTAGAACTGGTTGAGCTGCAAATACAGAATGCTGACTTTTATTTATAATAAACCAACGAGATACAAAATTATCATGTGTTAGAATAAACACAACAAAAAAGCATACAGTACTGTGTTGGAAATTGATATTACAAAGATCTAATTACAAACGAGTAAGACTATACAAACAGAAACATTGCACCAAAATACTTGCTACACTAATAACATTTAATGAAATAGATTTATAGATCATTTATATGGAAAGTAAATCACTTAAAACATCATTCATCACTTGCCACATCAGTTTGTAAGATTGCATGAATAACTCTTCCATTTATATAGATTTTTCCATTGCATATAGAGACGGCAGAACTTTTACCAGATCTGCATGAGAAAATTATGTTGCATACAAAATTTATCATAAGCTATTACCAGTACATCTGAACTCAGGCAGGAATGGTGTGTATCAATTCAAAGCGCAAGTGGTTAAGGTGTCGAGGCTACAATTTTTTAAGAGGTAGGTATAAACTCTTGCATAATTGCAGCATATACAGTTCTTTATCCACAATCACTAGAGTGAGTGAGAGAAATTCAAATTGATCAAATAAGAGATTAGCTACAAACGATGCCATTGTCTTGAGTTCAAAATGCTCACCATAAATACTTATAAACCTGTCATCACAATCTCAAAAGACACTATGAACAAGCCCATCAACAGAGCACATTCATAATAGCAGATAAAACTTGCCCGAACTTATGCGATGTGCAGGGTTCACAGGATAAAATCAAATTCTACATGATGCTTAAGATGAAGCAAAATTCTAAAGGACCAGAAAAAAGAAAAAGAAGGCCAAGCATTATCTCTAGATGTGTTCAACATAGCTACTAAGAAACTACAAAATACAGAGTTAATATCAAGAAGAATGAAAGAATTTCCTTTTTTGCATTGAACCTTCAGAATTTTGTACTAAAAATTCTCGAGTTTTTATCTTTCATGCAAGCTATTTATTGATATTTATCATAATGTAATAAATGTCTCAAACAAGATTTGTTAACCAGTACCTTGTATGTAGAGTTGATGCATCTGCAGTGTTGTCTTGTCTTATTAACTTCTAAAAGAAAAGAAAGTAAAAACTGACTCAATGCATGAAAAGTCAAATGGCCCAACTTATTCAAGAAACAGTAAGAAAAGACTTGAGGAGAGAGTTTCCTAGATATGAAGACATGATACCTCTAGCACACATATCTGTGCAACATTATCCCGAAGTCCATGCTTATTGAACTTAATGGATTCTTCATGGATCAATCTGAACCTAGCATAAACAGAAACAGAAAAGCTTTAATCCCAAATTAGTTGGGGTATTAGACTACATCACCACATGATATTTTCTCGATTCTATCAAGATGAGTCATCAAATAAACTTTATATAATATCTCGGAAAAAGGAGCAGAAGAAATATAAATAGAGGGAAATTAAACACTTAAACAATTGATTCCCTGGAAAAGGAAAGGAAGGAAACGGAATAAAAAAATGTAAAGAATTTTGATATACCTTTCCCATCTGACAGAAGCTAATTTTGAAATAAACAGCCTCAAAGAAATAAAGCAGTACAGGGTCAGCCAAAATACTATGCCACTTGAAATGTAAAGTACAATCAAGACAATAAGAAGTACGAAATGTGTGTATGCTTGATGTATTTCAAATTTGAGTTTCTTTAAAGAGATGGTATATATAGAACACTAATCATCTCAGATTCTCATGTTATGCAAGGGATCACTCATAGACCACAAAATATAGAGTTTTTTTCATTTGAATGCCGACTGTTATGTTTCATGCTAAGTTTGATGAAGATACGTAGAGACACATTTATGTAAAGGTAGAAGCAATATGGTGATGTGATAGAGGACCCAACCTAGAAAGGGCCGGGCTTCCCAATGATAGAAATTTCATGACAGTGAAATCTTGCAAAACAGTTTCCTGATGTTGACTTGTGAGCACTTGGCTCTACGCTCATAACTGAGAAAGAAGGTGCACCAGCGAAAATGCAAAGAAATGGTACCACAGAAGCAGAAGAGATGAAGGATAACTTTTAGAGAAGAAACCCAAAGTAGACTGAAATTGAAAAACCTTCAGTGCAGCAAGTGAATGAAACAATAGCAAGAACATCAAACCATCTTAAATAATTGCCACTATGCAGGTGTTAGCATGATAATTTATCAACAAGCAATGCTGTTAACGGAACCCATGAATGCGACAGATCAATGGCCACTAGAACTAGCTGGGATTTTACCTTGATGTTCTCCAAAAGACTGCACAACCATCAATTGCATTGCCAGTCCGCATCTATATGTGAAAGAGAATGCTGTCAGACCAAATTCATAAGAGAAACACATCTTAACATTTTGAACAAACTGAATAACTGTCCTAAAATGGCTAGCCGATATCTAATTCAAATTTCTCAGGGTACTGATCAATAACATGTTGCAAGCAAGAGTTACAGTTTGTAAGGATATACTGTTATAGTCAACTGAGTCATGCAAGTCCCATGAAAAATAGTAATGGCAAACCTCATTATCAACCATCACATGAAAACAGAAAATTACAATTACAAATCTAATGATGTAGAATAATTAGAAACAGAATAGCACGTTTGGGGCCACAAAGACATTGATTCCTTTGTTTGCTCTCACTTGACATTTCTTCTCGTCTTTTAAGCTCAATTCCTGCACTTGAACTCCTTAAACTATGAATCCTCATAATCTCAGAAACAAAACAATTCACAATGCACATAAAATACATAAACCAAACAACTCAGCAAATCGAAACACAAACTGGCTCATAAAAACACACAGACAAATTGCACAATTCCGCATTTCATAAATAAAGGAACTGATTTCATTGCAAAAAAACCCACCTTCCAAATTCCACTGTATCCCCGGACCTTCAACGCCTCTTCCAAGTCCCCAAACCTATCAACCTCCTAACAACAGGTACAACCAATCAAAATCAAAGAACATAGAAATAACCTCTATTACTATCTAAACCAAATGAGAAAAATTTAAACATTAAATTAGATCAATTACTATTAATTAAACCTGAAAACACATTATATCAGCAGACCATAAACCAAGCTCGAAAATTATACTCCTCTTTCGCCATTCCCAATCTAACATATGCCGTGGTATATGATAATAAAGTTTGCTTCTGTGATTGATTGCTAGATAATCAGCTAATATATTATAAGACAGAACTATAAATTTTTCAGAGTCACGAGGAGGCGCCGTTTTGGCATACTCCCAATTCCTATAATCCAACGGCTTAGCAGGCCTCTGCGGCCTGTGATTCTGGTTGACGAACTGTCGATTGTGATTTTGATTGAACGGTGGAGAATACCAGAATATCCGGTTTTGATCAGACAGTTGTGGTGGTGGTGGTTGGCGAAATTGTTGGTTTTGGATAATAACGCGGAGGAGGCGATGAAGAAGGTCGTGGACTGAAGTGGTTTGCTTCTCCGTGGAGAAACCCTAAATTAGAGTCTTCCGTGTACGGACGGTTCGAAAAGGTTCTCCTTCCCCACTGATTTCTGTTATTGCTGCCACGGTACTGCTATAAAAAACAGTTAGAATTAGTGAAAAGTGTCAAGTAACTAACTCTTTAACAGATTTTTGAGAGGGAGAGGGAGTACTGGAGGGCGACGAGAAGACATGGAGGCGGAGGCGGAGTCGGCGGTGAGAGTGGCGGCGAGGAATTGGACAGGAGGAGCAGTGCGCTTCATGGACAGAGAGTGTCACTGTGGGGAAAGCGTGCTCCCCTTCAGTCACGCAAGTGTGATAATAATAATAATAATAATAATAATAATAATATGTGTAATATTTGTATTATCCATCCTGAATAATGTAAATATTGCACGTGATAAGAAGTAAGAAAAATCCTAAAAAATATATATTACAGATCGATCGGGCCGGGCAGCACGTAAAATTTTTTTTAAAAACTATATGAATCCAACCCATCTATATATTCTATATTCAATAATTTTTAAATTGAATATTTTATTTTTATTTTTATTTTTTGGAAATATTTTAATTCCAATAAAATTGTAACTTGCTTTTTATTAATTTTTTAAAAACTATATGATTCCAACCCAGTCTATATATTCTATATTCAATAATTTTTAAATTGAATATTTATTTTTATTTTTATTTTTTAGAAATATTTTAATTCCAATAAAATTGTAACTTGCTTTTTATTAATTTTTTAAAAACTATATGAATCCAACCCAATCTATATATTCTATATTCAATAATTTTTAAATTCAATATTTATTTTTATTTTTATTTTTTAGAAATATTTTAATTCCAATAAAATTGTAACTTGCTTTTTATTAATTTTTTAATAAAAAATAACTCATTTCTTTGTTAGATTATAGAAGAAGTGAAATTAACTTAGATCTTATAAAAACTAGACATAACTTAGAAAATTAAAAATATAAACTTCACTTGTGGATAACTATAATTTCAAAAAAAAATTTAATACAACTCGCTTGGCTTTAAAAATATTGAATGAATCAGATTTATAATTTATAAAATATTAAAAATTAAACTGGATACAATTATAAACCAAAATCCAACCCAAAAAAACCTTTTTAAAATGTTTTTTTTTCTTGAAAATACTTCAAAATAATATTTTTGTGTTTTATTTTTTAAAATTTATTCTAAACACCAGCACATCAAATTGTTATTTTTTTAAAAATCAACTTAAAAGAAAAAACAACAACTGTAATGAGCTTAAATTCTTATATCTAGATCTATTGCTATGAAGCTATAGTCCAGGGGGATCTGCTTTGAAGATGATTGCGAGACTGTGTAGGGTTTAAGATCAATGGTTTCATCCAGTCATTTTACTGAAGAATAATAATGCAGAGCTTTCAAAATTAATGATTTAATATAAATTATATTTTGAAACTTCATCTAAAAATATGAAATAATACCTTGACATGGCACAAATTTGAATTTCATCATTTTCATTCTATTTAATAAAAATAAAATATAAATTAATATGAATCCATACAAGTTTTAAATCCAAAAAACTTAGGTGTTAAAAAATAATATAAATTATATTTTAAAACTTTTCACTTAATAATTTAAAGTTTTTAGATGAAATAATTTCTTGATATCCTGTATCAAGGCCGAGACTTTTTCAGCATGCACAGGTTGAAGATGATTGCGAATCTTGTAAATATGTGAATGGCTTGGCATAGCCATAACATTCAGCACATTCAGATCCCTGCAAATGCAAAACACCAAGACAAGCTGCCATTCACAGTATGAAATCACAATTTAGATAATTGGATCTTTGATCCGTACTCTGAAAGACAGTAATCAGAATCTTATTAACTGCCAGATCCTTCTTCGAGCCTCAAAAAGTTTATAAAACTGTTTCGAACCAAACTCATTTGGTCCACGGGTTTTAGATGGTGAACTTTTTGCCCATCATTTCACCAGTAGCATCTATAGAATAGCCTCGACAGTAGAGCCGAGCCAAGGTAAAGTTCTATAAATAGGACAAAAAGCAGAGTTTCCACTGAACTATTAGCTCTGTGAGATTATTTCTTTGTTTGAGAGATGAATTTTGTAAGAAGATAGCAGTCAGGCGGGGTAATGTTCGTGTAATAGTTCTGGATGGTGTCCGTGATTTCAAATCCAAATTTCTTGTAAAAGTTAATGGCATCTTCATTGTTTGTCTGTACGTGCAGGTAAATCTCAGAAATATTTTGCTTCGAGCAGAGATCAAGAACATGATTCAACAGCTTTGTACCTGCACAATCACACAAATTTGATCGGTAAATTCATCTTCCAAGACTTTCTTTCACAAATATATGCTCTCAGTTCAGACTTGGATGAATAAATCCAAAACCAGAGAACTTTTCAGAAATGGGGTTTTGACTATTCACAAATGTAAACTACAACAGAGTTCCTGATACTTCATGGTTCTTATTTTATATAGTAACTTTACTGCTAACAGTTTGCAAAACCTGTAAGGCCAGTTGGGAATCAGAAACAAGGAGGCAGCATGCAAATGGATAAATTATGTTAAAAATGTTTTCAGCAATAACTGCTTCAGGTTCAAGGAGTAGGCTTTCACCTTTTCTTTTCGACACATTTACTTGAGCATCATTTGTGTGTCAGGACCAAATTCATAATAAAAAAGCATAGAGGAATATAAGTGGTTTGCTCACCAATGCCTAGCCCGCGATATGGTGCTAAAACACCTAATGTCATGATGTAAACGTGGACAGCTCCATGTTCTTTCTTCTCCAGCCGGCATGCAATTGCACCGACACAGATGTCACTGTAATATGCTGGAAAAAAACACAGAAGCTTAGCATAACTAACTTATCATGAAATGTTGCACTCCAGCATTATATACACCAAGATAAGGTGAAGAATGACACGATTCTTGTTTCTTTAAGTGATGTGTATACCACAATTTCACTCATCTGTGTGGTAGGAACAGTTAATTAATTAAGGAGCCCCGATGTTTATTCTATTGTGATGAATCCATAACAGAAAGACATGTTCTACATATTTCAGAACATAAAGCTAAGGCATACATATTTGGAAGTGCATGAACTACATTATTAATTGACATAATGTTGCACAACAGTTATCAAATAATTATGAAACTAGTGGCTCTAATGCATCTCGTGAAACACAATACAAGATTTCTCCAACTGATATAAAAGTTGACAGCTAGGGAATTTCCACAATACATGAACAACTCTTGGCACAAAATTGTCTCCCAGTCAAAGGCAATGAAATTCACAAAATTAGCAATGATTCCATGCACTTAAATTCATAAATTCATGATCTATTGAAAACATCAGGATAGCGAGAAACTACAAAACAATGCAATATAAATAGACTTGTTACTTCAATCAATGAAATTCAGTAACATATACCATTCAAAATATTTGTTAAAAATCAGGATAGCTGACAAACATATTGTGAAATAATCAAAACTACAAGAAATGTTGATTTCTGTTTAACAAAGCTGAAATGTCAATCCTAAATATCGGCGTTCCACCCCATAGGAAATGGCTACAAATTGAAAACAACCACCCAAGCAAGGAGACATAATAAACAGATTTATCAACAATTATAATCTTGAGATGATAAGCAGCTTTACACACAAAAGAAGTGGAATACAGACTAAAAAAAACATTAACTGAACCAATAGAAACCCATAAATGAAAAGAAGAATGCGATCAAAACATTTATATGGTTACATCCTATGCACAACAGCCAACAAAAGATTGCAACAAGAAAGGCAAGTTCAACTAATTTAAGAACCCAAAAAAGCTACAAAAATACACAATAAAACCAGTGCCAAGGTGGTAAGAAGAAACTAAATTGCCTATCATGAGTTCAAGCAGAAATAACAAAAATATCAAAGCCAGCACGGAGGTCCCTTGTGATGGGTTGTTTCTTTAACTTTTGTCATTCACATTTCACATGTATTAACATAGTCAGCAAAATTCAATAATAAAAAACATGGAAACTAGAACTAGAACAAACACAAACACAAACACGAGGTTTTGAATTAATTAAAATTTCCCTTTATTGACAGCAGCAGAAATTCAAAGCATCAGCGCTTTATATGTTAAGTTCAACAACAAATAATCACAAGCAACATTAAAGGAACATTTTAACAAACAAAAACACTTTCTCACAAATTGAAAGAGTCCCAAAAAATCAACAAGAAAACCCACAAAATAAAAGAACAAAACAACAAACCCATTAAAGAAAAACCAAAACACACGAAACCCAGTAACCCATTTCACAAAATCAATAACAAAAACAAATTGCAGAAAGACACGCACATATATGTGGAAAGAGAGAAACAATCACAAACCTAGCTTGGTGAAATCGCCAGAAGCAAGGGCATCAACGTAATACTTGTCATTATAACAAACAGGAAAAAGAGCAATGTTTAGCTTCTTGAGCTGCATCACGTTCTTGTCTCTTACTGCATCAAGGGATATTGATACTTGACGCCCTGCCCCCATTTTAGATTTCCAGAATAACCCAGAAGATACGAAGCTCCAAAGATTTGTAATCTGGGATATATAAGGCTACGCTACTTCTGAATTGGGGTTTTGACAAGCAGTTATTCTCCAGTTGATTCGCTTGAATTTTTCTGTTCGGCTAGCAAGAAAATTTTGAAGGTCCAATGGGCTTTATTAGCCCGCCACTAAGACCCAATACTAGACAAGAAGCTAAGAGAGTTATAACAACGCTAGAGTCGTATTTAATGATGTTTATTCTACTTCTGTCTTTATTAACTTTGCATGCACAGGGCTGTGAATTTTCCATTGAAGTTGAAAATTTATAATATTATTTCGATGAAAAAGCTAAAAAAAATCATTTCCCTTGCCAAAATTAATCATGAATAAATATTATTCACATAAAAATTAATAATTTTTATTTTATTTTTATACACATAAGAATGTGGGTGTTGTGTAAGGATGAGAAGAAAAATAGCAACTAATGACTCACTAGCAAAGTTGACAAAGACAGCCATTTGATTTTTCGAACTGATCAGACAGTGTTGTCACTTAGCCAGGAACTTTATCATCCACACAGCCCATATGGAAATCTAAGCAGAGAAAAAAATGGGAGAGAAGAAGAAAGCCAAGGCAGTAATAGTTGGAGGGAGCACAGCAGGGGTTTCATGTGCACATGCCCTCATTTCAGCTGGCTGGGATGTGGTGGTGCTCGAGAAATCAAGCCAGCCTCCTAGAGGGAGCCCTACCGGTGCCGGCCTCGCACTTGACCGGCAGTCTATTAACATTATTGAGTCCTGGCTTCCCCAGCCTCAGCTTCTCCAACAGACCACCTTGCCTCTAACAATCGATCAGGTTTGCACAGATTCTTACTCCCTTTTTCCCCTTTCATTGATCCATCTTTTTCACAGATTTTCCCCGTGTTGAAATTAATTAAGAATTACCTGGCCTTAAGCCAATCAAACTGGGATCGAATTTCACCTGAATTAGAGGAGTTAAATCCTGAGGAGGGGGGTCACCGTAACTGGGATCAGACTCTTATGTTTAGAACAAGGGGGATCGAATCCTGAGAGGGAAGCACCTCATCAGCTGTGAAGCAATACTGAATGGCACCATTAACTTTTTTTTCTTGGGATTTTTGTTATCTTACAGAATCAAACAGCAGATGGAGAAAAGGAAGCCAGCAGGATATTAACAAGAGATGAGGATTTCAATTTCAGAGCTGCACACTGGGCAGATCTTCATGGTCTTCTGTACAATGCACTACCAGCAGAAGTATTTTTGTGGGGTCATTTGTTCATTTCTTTCAGGACTTCAGGAGACAAAACCTCTGTTACAGTTGAGGCTAAAGTTCTTCAGACTGAAGAGATTATCGAGATAAATGGGGACTTGCTTGTTGCAGCAGATGGATGCCTCTCTCAAATCCGAAAGACTTTTCTACCTGACCTGAAATTGAGGTTTCTCATTACTGCCTCTTGTATTTCAGAAAATGTATTGCTGGTATGATTTATACTAGCTGATGGTAAGTATTACTTGTTCTTCAGGTATTCAGGTTACTGTGCTTGGAGAGGAGTTCTTGATTTTTCAGGAAATGAGGATTCAGAAGCTATAAGGAGCATCCAAAGAGTGTACCCCGATCTTGGAAAATGCTTATACTTTGATCTGAGAACTGGAAGTCACGCTGTGCTTTATGAACTTCTTAGCAAAAGGCTCAATTGGATTTGGTATGTTCATCAACCTGAGCCTGAACAGAAGGTGATTCTCTACTCTCACCCCATTCTAATTCCCATGTCCTGAAATTCATAAATTTAGTTTTTATCTGCCTGTAATCCATGTTTCAAACTGAGAAAACTTTCTAGTTTGAAGATGGATTAGGGGTGGTGAAACCACAGTTTCTAATTAACAATGGGATGATGTATTGAAACTCTTTCAATGTTCTGACGCATTTAAAGCTGCTGGAGGCTAGAGTTGATGTTATTATTTACTTGAAAAACTTTCAGGGAAATTCAGTGACCATGAAAGTAAGCAGTGATATGGTAGAAAATATGTATCGAGAAGCAGAGAAAATCTGGGGTCCTGAATTGGTGAGAGTCATGAGAGAAACAAAGGAGCCTTTCATAAATATCATATATGATTGCGATCCTCTTGAGCAAATCTTTTTCGACAACAACGTGGTATTGATCGGAGATGCTGCTCACCCTACAACTCCTCACGGCGTCAGAAGCACGAACATGTCGATATTGGACGCTAGCGGTTCTAGGTAAATGTGTTGAGAAGTGGGGAGCAGAAAATATACCTTCAGCTCTTGAAGAATATCAGCAAATTCGACTACCAGTCGCTTCAGAACAAGTCCTGCACTCGCTCAGACTGGGTCGCATCAAGCAAGGCTTAGCTCTTCATGATCGTAAGCCTTTTCGATCCGAAGACGGCAAGTGCAGAGGAGTGTGAAGAGCTTCAACAGAAAAATATGCCTTTCTTTTGCTAATGTTCCTTTGTCAGTTGATTGATGTTATGCTCCTCCAAAGACAAGCCTCATTCTCTGCAGCAGAAAACTCTGTGTTCTTCTGCTCTTCTCTATTTCTTAAATCCAGTTCTTATGCTGGATTATTCGTATAGATTCATATATCAATGGAATACAAACAAGAAAGCCTGGGTTTCAAGAGAATATAGGTTGCATGAACATTTCTGAAAACATTTAGCTGTTCAGTTCACAAGATGGCATCTCTCTCGCAATTTGCGAATCATTTTACGAAGCATAAGAAAAATTCTGATCCATCGTCGAGGGAAATTCTTGCCAGAACTTTGTTGGCATGCAAATCATAGCTTTTAAATCTTCCACGCCAGCAGTGACAAATGTTTTTAGTATCTTGAACATGGCTGATATGAATCTCGATGCCATAATTAGCAACAAAAAAAATAAGATAGAACAAACAGAAAGTGAGCCTTGTTATCGAGAAATTGAAATGAAAATTCACCTGAGGCCTTGATTGACAATAAAATTTTAGTTCGTGCTTACAGAAAAAAGAAAACAGTGATGCCTTGCCCTTATTCGTATGCTGCTCAACTGGAAAAATCACTTCCTTTACAACTCTACAAGGCAAATTCCACGACCGAGTGGCCTCCACGACCTGGAAAAACTCATATCAAGCAGAAGAATATTGAAATGACATTGTTAGAACACCCCTCCTTTTCAAATGGACAGAACTTAAGATTATGAGAGACAGCATTACATTTCCACTCAAGTTTATACAAGCCTGCTACCATTGAATGAATAAAATACAAAATTCATCTAGGTTACACCACATGTATCGATCCTAACTGATTTCTGCATTCTGACAAGAAAAACAAATTACACTTATGTTGCAGGCCAGGTTGCTTGGGATGACATAATAATTCCAACAATCACTGCAAACAACCCGAGTGCACTACCAAAGATCTCAATCACCAGAATCTTCACAAAAAAGTGAAGAGTTTTGGGCATCAGACAGAGCATAGCTGCAGACAGGTGAAGATACTGACCCGCAGACAAGGTTTGCAAAGCCCACAATAATCCCAGAGGCGAAAATTGCATGCCCATTATTCTTAACAGTTGCATGAAACTCAAAAACCACCTAAGGACCTGTTTGATATTGCGGTTGCTGTTGTGATCAAGGTTTAAAAAAAACAATTCATGAAAAGCTACGGTTCATAACTGAAATTTAAGTGTTTGGTTAAAACTATGGTTGAGTTGAGTTTAATGAAAACCAGTTTCATGTGTTTGGTTACCATGTGTTTCATATTGTTGTCAACTTGTAAAATTACTTTAAAAGACATGCACATACATACGTATAAGGTTGAAGAGAATAAATTAAAATTGCAAGAACTTAGATAAAAAAGTTGCATAAACCTGTAAATTGAAGAATGATATTTTCTCTTGCAAAGTTGCTCTTCAAAAAATATTTTTGAGATTGTAAATGTTTTGGGAATCACTCCCATTTATATAGAAAAATTGATATATGAATTGTGTAATTTTTCACATGCTATTCTGCAACTTTTGGCTTTCATTTGTATTATTTTCTTGTCATTTACCCAACAATAATCACAATTTTCTGCATGGTTTGTACCATTTTTTTTAATGCAAAACATGTGAGTGAACAATTATGGTTTGTCACAATTGTAGAATACATTTTTTCCTATGTAGAAGACCTGATTTTGGTACATTGAGGGTCATTTTTTGTTGTTGTATGTGAGTGTACAATTCAAAATAAACAGCAGAACAAATTATGCATGGAAAAATTGCAAAAACAGTAACTTGTGTTTATGAGATGGAGCAAAAAAAAATTGACCGAAACAAAGAAAATTAAGAGAAACACAAAAACACAGATGTTTTACAATTGAAATACAAATTAAGAGAAACACATCTCAACCAATGATTAAAACAACAACAAAATGCATCTTCAACGATGCGGGGATTGCAAACTCATGCTATCAAAACTATCCGCGCAATAATTCTACAAATCTAAACATATACATAAATTATTAAGCTATGATTACAATAATATCACACATTGCAAAACAAAAAAATGATTTACAGTGTAGAAAATAGTCATATCTTCGGTTAATTTTGTTTACTACATTTGTGCATCCTTTTCAACTATTTCAATTTTTCTTCAAGACTTCCCATAGTAGTCCACATTTCTCGCCTCCTTCGTTGTAGCAGAAATTCTGATGCGAAGTCATGAAACTCATCGTCAACTGAGATTCCAGGAATTGAATGGAGCTCAGCCATCACCTCATGAATACTACACCCTTCATGATCCATATGCATAGAAGTCGAATCACTCCTCGTCGATATATTGTCAAGTAACTGGTCCCACTTTGACATTAGTTGAACCTCAATGCCAATTGTTTTCTTCTTCTTCGTGCGACCCTCTTTAGCCTCCTCTTTTCTTTTTCCATTCTTCTGTGTGTTTCTGTTACTTGATATGTTCACCCCCAACTAACTGAGCAATGTCATTGTCAGACGCATGATTTATATCCTCTTCTAAATCACCACTTCCTTCCTCTAAATCAACCGCGTCAATGTTCGCATCGTTAGTGTCAGGCTGAAAACAGTTACCACCACCTTGCACTCCTGATGACGGTGCCTACACGTACTCTCCAGTAGCCACAACGTTGGAATACATTCTATCATATTTTAACTTCAATGCAGGCTCAATTTTCCACCACCTTGCACTCTTGATGACGGTGCCTACACGTACTCTCCAATAGCCACAATGTTGGAATACATTCGTCATATTTTAACTTTCAATGCAGGCTCAATTCCAGCATGTCTAAATTTTTTGGCTCCTTTAACTTCCTACATAAACACATAATTCATACAAATATTTGTTATAAAATATTCAGAACCATGGAAAACAAATTTAAATATATTAGATAATGAAATTGAATTTTTGCTTTCCACCACTCATCTGTTGATGAGATTGTCCCCAATTCACTACTCCAACCCACCCCAGTTTCAGAAATGAGCTTCGTCCATATTCTCCAATCTTTTTTGCAGCCATCCCAAATGTTTTTTAATTGTGTTTTGGTCAATGAATGACCAGTTTGTTCTTTGAATGATGTGATCAGAAATTTCCAACCTGTTTTATCAAAATGCGTTGTAGGTCGCATTCCCAAATCAATTGCCCTAATACATATGTCGCAAAAAGTATGCAACATTTCCTTTGTCCAGGCAGCCTTATCCATATATTCACTACCTTCCATTCTATATTTTAAATTATTTCGCAACAATTAACAATTTGGAATTATAATTGCAGAAATTATAATTTATTTAATTAGCAAGTATATTTCTTGCAGTTTTTGTTGTTACACAAATTGTTAACTCAATAATCTAGACCTTTTTTTCTGGTCGGTAGTCTGATCAAATTTAAAAACTATGATCAATACTAATAAACTTCTAGTTTAACCATGTACATTGGATGTGAGTCTTGTTACATGCAGTCTGTGATTATTAATTAATTCGTGTAATAATCAAGGATAAGTATCCCACTACGTAATCTAATCAAATAGTTTTCATGAACGGCTCATGAAAAAACCATTTCCACAAATGCACGAAGGTTGTTTTTTCAGGCAGCCATGAAACAAGGAACCCCCCAAAACTCCATCGATCCCCACCATCTCTCGATCCCTATAAATCGCACTCCCAAAATCTACCAAAACTCACTCTAAATCTCCACCATCCTCGCTAAAAAATGGCCGACATCACATACATTTGCAAGCGCACTGTTGTTAGCACAAAACCAGTGCAGCCAGGAAAACACTTCTCCCTTTCCGTTTTAGATCGTCTGATGGAACAGAATCACCTGAGATTCGTGTACTATTTTCGATACCCCAGGAGCGATCAGGGAACCTGGAGAGTTGACCGAGAAGCTAAGAGAATCCATGTCTGAAATGCTCACGAGTTTTCCTAACGTGACAGGCAGGCTGATGAAAAACCCAGAAGGTCAGTGGATGATCAAGTGCAACGATGCTGGTGTGAGAATGGTGGAGGCCAGAATCAAAGGAAGCGTTGAAAACTGGTTAAAGGGTGTGGATAGAGAGAAGGAGCTTAAGCTAGTTCACTGGGAAGAAATGGACCATAAGCCTTATTTCTGGTCTACCTTCTATGTTCAGGTAATTAAAAAAGAATTTGTCTCCTAATCAATGGCTAAGCATATGCTCCATTTTTATTCTTTTTACAATTTCATGCTAAAACCGGAAGAGAATAATATAAATCATATTTTGAGATCTTATTTAATAGTTTAAGTTTTTAGGTGAGATGGTTCATTGACATGGTATTAGAGTCTTATTAACTTCAGCGGTCACGAGTTCAAATCTCATCATCTCCATTTTATTTGATAAAAATTAAGCAAAAGGTATTGTGAATCTATGCAAGTTTCAAGCCTAAAAGGTTTTCACTTGAGGAGGTGTGTTTAAGAATAATATAAATTATATTTTAAAACCTCACCTAACAATTTAAACTTTTAAATGAGATAGTTTCTTAAGAAAAATGTTGTCAAAAATTAGGGTTCTGTTAATTTTTTATTGCGTTTCAGATAACTGAGTTTGAAGAGGGTGGAGTAGCAATCGGCTTGAGCTGCTTCCACCTGCTAGCCGATCCCACTTGTGCCTCCATGTTCGTCAAGGCCTGGGCCGACATGACACTTACCGGAAAAATGCTCAATAACCCTCCACTTTCCCACCAGCTGCCGCCTCGAGGACCCGCCGGCAGGAAAAATCCCAGCCACGATCAGCCTAGCATGGAGCTGATCAACTGCTATAAATCCATTGCTGATAAAACAAATCTGGTAAGTACTGACACAAAACATGCAACCATTGCTCTAGCATTCTCGGACCCTATGGTCCGAGCCATGGCCGCATCAGACCAGTCAAGCCCGTCACCATTTGAGGCACTGGCCGGTTTATTCTGGGTCTGTATAAGCAAATTGAAAGGGGCAGGAGACGGTCTGATAGACATGTCTGTATGTTCAGACATGAGAAGTGTGCTGAACCTGGATAGTGGATTTTTCGGAAACTGCATGGTGTATAACAGAGTTAACTCGAAAGAACTTGAAAGGACAAAGGTTACCGGACGTTGCAAAGGTAATCGGAGAAGTCATGTCGGAAATGGACAAAGATGGGATCATTGACTTGATCGAATGGCTTGAACATAACGACCATCAATCTCCTCCGACGATGAATGGTTGTGATCTCATCTGTGCTAGTCTGGAAGCCGTGGACCCCTACTTAGCTGTGTTTGAAGAAGATTTGATCCCAGTTCGTGTCTCCTGCTATTTGGAACCAGTTGTCGGGGTAGGGCATGTTCTGGTTCTTCCATCGCCACCAGGTGAAGGTCCATTTAGCAGGGTAGTCATGGTTACACTCCCAGAAGATGAGGCGGTTAGACTGTGTGAAGATGATCTCATCCTGAGTTTCTCTCCAACTATTTTAATGGGGGTGAATAATTAAATCCTTAATTTATAGAGAGGTTCAGCCATCCTTTCTTAATCAAATTCTTGCTCTCCAAGTCCAACCAAATCTAAGAATATATTTAGCAATTCGTTTACTTCTCTTGCCTCTCTTTTTTATCCTTTTTTTTTTGTCATTTAATCATGTGTCGGGTTTGTGTTTTGATCAATGTTGTTAATTTTATTTCGTTTCAGCAAAAACATTTCATACTAATTAAAAAAATAAGATAAAACAACGTAGTTCTTACCTCGCTTAAAATATCAGCTTGTTCCGGAAAAAATTTCATCCAAATTTCTGTCGGAACGTTCCTGTTTTGTTATATTTTGGCCAAATAGTATTTTTTTTAAAATAATGAATAATTTTATAATATCAATCATATCTCTTAATCTGATCGCTAGATTGAGATGAAATTTTACACGAGGAGTTTCTTAACGTGTGTGTGTGTATATATATATATATATTAAAATTTCATAGCAATCAGATAATGTAATGACCTTGCGAGATTGATGATGACATTCTCGTAATATTATACATGTTCATAATTCTTCTTAGAAAAATAATTTTATTGTGTATTTTTGTAGATTAAATCGCACAATTGTAAATAATTTTATTTTTGGATTTAAACTGTTTTTTAAATTAATATATTTAATTATATATATATACATAAATAATACAACTCCAAAACAGCACGTCAAAATACTCCAAAACCAAAATATTCTATTCTAATTAAAAAAAAAAACATTGATCGAAATAAAATTAATAACCTTGGTTTTGACGAGTAAATTTCCTTTCTAACATGTTTAGAAAAATGGGCAAATTACCGCTATCCAAAAGTGTGAGTTGAAAAATAGAAGCTACCGATAAAAATAAAGAAACCGAGCTTAATCGGAATGTTAAATGGGCCTGCGTCGATTCAGCCCATAAGCTAAAACGACGTAGCTGCGTCTGCCGGGAGTCGAACCCGGGTCTATTGCTTGGAAGGCAATTATCCTAACCGTTGGACTACAAACGCTTCTCTTGTTGTTAGAATGAAACTTATATCTAAATAAAGTCTACAATGTGGATACATATAAAATAACAGTCAACGCACATGCATGGGCTCCTCCAAGTGAGGAGATGGAGCATGGTCCACATGCATGCCATAATCAAAATGTTACGAGTATTTGTTACTTTTTATAGACTTAGACAAAATCATTGCATTTTATTTATGGATTAATATTTTTTATTTGCTTATAATATGTTGGATAATTGTTAAATATTAATTAGCGTGATGTGGTTAATCTTCATGATCTCTCGATGATGAAGTTGCTCGCTATTATACATATTATTGGTTCAAGAAATGTTGTGTTATGCTAGAGATGTTAAGCATAAATGATGTTGTCTAAAAGGATGAGACCGCACAAACAGGTGGAGCTGAACCATCTACTTATTTTTGCAAAAGATATAAGTAGGTATGAATGTATTATTTTGTTGTGTCATTTGTTTGTTTAGATTTATTTTTATTATTATTACTTTTTGATATTGTTTTAGTTTATTATCATGTTGATTTTAGTTTTTTTCTTACAAGTTATGCATTTTCACTCCTATTTTAGATAAACATGAATTAATAAGTGTATTTATAAACATATTGTTTAAAATTTCAAATCATCATTTTACCAATTAAAAAATACATATCGTTCTGTTTTGTTATTTCCATTATCAATTATCTTTAAAAAAATTAAAAAAATGTTTAAAAATAACATGTATTAATTTAAAATTATAATTAACAAATAAAAATGATATT
This sequence comes from Salix viminalis, assembly GCA_029228465.1. NCBI lineage: Eukaryota > Viridiplantae > Streptophyta > Magnoliopsida > Malpighiales > Salicaceae > Salix > Salix viminalis. The sequence continues at coordinate 8,107,081 of CM055443.1, forward strand.
AAAACATCGAACTATCAATCATAGGTTTCAGGTTTGGTAATTTATGGGTTTTATTGGGCTTCAATTATGGTGTATTAAGATTTCTTTACAATATAATATTTTGAAAACATGTGATACCAAACTTTCTTTTCATCATCTATATAATAAATACTTTTGTTTTATTATTTTTTTCAGCCAAAGAAAAGAAGGAATGATGTTCTCGGGGGAAAAAAAAAGGAATGATGATGTTGTGGCCACAAAAACACACATATATAAAAAGGCTTGTGCGCCAAACTAATGGACTACAAAAATGGGCTTGATTTAATAGCCCAACAATAAAAATAATCCCTTGGGCCTCACAAAGAGAGAGCTAACAGAAATTTGGAAAAGAGAGTGAGAATTATGTCCAGCACAAGGTGCAGCAGCCCTTATGTTTATCATCTATATTGTAGGATTTCTACAATATACTGTATGTAATATATGGTATAAAAATACATGAGCCAACTAATTAAAAAAGAGCTTAATTAATTTAGAATTTGAATAGTAAATAATAATATAAAATGACTTGAAGATATTCACTCCATAATTTAAGCTTGAAAAGGGTTTTTTCTATATAATATTATAATTTTAATTAGCAAACATGTCATGAGTTCAAAGCTCACTTGCATCTTCATTCTTCTGAATTACATTTAAAATTAATTTTATGCAATTTTTATGTTTTTAAAACAATTCTTTACGTAAGAGAAATTAATTAGTATATGAAATCAGAGTTAAAAAAACAATGAAATATAATGACCGTTTTATATTATGAGGCAAAGTTCATTTTGATCCAAAACTTTATTTTATTTTGTCATTAAATGAGAGAGATTTGCTGGGAAATGATATTAGAATGAGAAAAATGTTGATTGAAATCGAATTTAAAAATGAAAATATTATTTGACGAACATGGGTTTTGCCTCGGAATTTTTTTCTTGCACCAATGTTTTTGTTTTCTTTCAACCAAAAAATATATGATCTCTATAATATTTTCTATGTATTTCTGGCACCACTACGGTGGAAAACAATGATTACCGAACTATTTAGTAGGTGATTTAGTAGTAAACTAAGAATTTATTTTTTTTTCTGTGGTCTCATATTTGAAGTCTTGTAGTTATTAATATGATAGTCACTGAAGACTTATATAATCATTAATTTCAGTGACCCTATAAAATTAGTCAAGATATATGCAAGCTAGTTCATGTACACTCATATTAATCACAAACAATAGTTAACGGGTTAAGAATACATGATTTTGGGTAAAATAAAAAACTTGGACATAGATGACCCATAGATATTAGTAGTTGAGTGTTCAAGGTGGAAGTGTATGTATGATGTCACTTGGTTTCCCCTGAAAGCAACTTGGTAAAGTGGAAATATTAAAAAAATGAAATTAAAAAAAAATAACAAACTTAGATTGACTTCTTAAAATCATGACATGAAGTATAAAACGAAGATAATCCCATGATAAAAAAATATATATAAATTTTAAAAAGAAAGGGAAAAAAAAACATTATTGCAATAAATATCATCTACAAAGCTAGAAATTAAAAAAATATATACATTATATTAAATTTTTCAATATTTATTGCATGAACTAAACACAAAAAATTATTTTATCATTTTCTTCCAAGAATATTATTTTTACGTGTCTTGCAAAAATGTCATATTCATTGAAATAGTAGTTTTTCAATTTTTTTTTATCTCCTTTTAATTATTTTTCAAATCTATATTCTTTAGTTTGTTTTCTTATAAAATTATTTTAATTTCACGGTTCGTGTCATGATTTTGACAAGTTTATAAGTTATTTTTTAACTAATTTTTCTTAATTTTATAATTTAATATTAAACTAACCAAGAATAATCCATATTATTTTTAAATTTATCTAGTTAGCAGTGTTATTAAAATAATTATATATCATACATATTAAAATCTTCTTACTTACGAGTGCATATATATATATATATATTAGAAAGAGACGAGGGGAATCAAAATGTGGGGATGGGGCTCATTTTAGCTTCATTCAACCACCACTCGGATGCATGCATATACCTAGACAAATACAATGATGATTTATTAGAGTCAAATAAACCGACATTATTTATTTATTCTTTTATTTTTATTTTTCCGGATCTATGGGGATTTCGCACACATGGTTCGGTCTTTTGTCGAATCTAATCTTCTTACAGCCTAGGCTAGCTACACATAGATATAGCTGGATGTCTGCTGTGTGCATGCGTGGCATTTAAGGAACTGTTTGTTAACGTTTGAAGTTATTTTTAAAAATAGTTTTTATTTAAAAATAAATTAAAATAATATTTTAATAAAAAATTAAATTAAAAAAAATGTTTTTAAAATTATACGCAAAACACCCATCTTATCCCTCATTAATTAATCACTTTTTTTTACTTCGTTTGTTTCATGGCCTATGGTTTCATAAAACCACTTTTTAAACGTCTTAGATGATGTCGTAAATATTATATTCTTTTTTATTATATTAGATTTGGTTCTTTATTTATTGATTGCTATGTGTTATTTTAAATTATCTTTAAATTTTATTTTTTTAAATTTTGTCTCTTTATATTTAATTTATTTGGTTTTTATATTAATTTCAATTTTCTTCTTATTTTTTTATTGAGATTTTGTATCTTTCTTGTTTTGTCCATATTCTTGTCATTATTTTATTTGTAATAATTTATGAAGTCATACTGTTTTTTTTAATCTTGTTGTCTTTCAACTTTTTTTTTATCATTCAAACTTGATCTCTTTTTTTTTATTATTGATTTTTGTTAGATTTGAAATAATCCATGTATAGAACTGGATTTTTTTTAAGTTTCATACTCCTTCAACTTTTTTATTTATCAGATCTGGTTTCTATTATTTTAATTGTTATTTGTTTAATTTGAGATGATTTATAATTTTTTTTTAAAATTATCTTCTTTCAACTTTTTTATCTATCCATTGTAGTCCCTTTTTTTTATATATAAACTTATTAAAACATTAATAAGTAATTTTTCAATTTATTTTCTATTATATAACCAAAACACTAGAAAGTATTTTTCAACTAGGTTTTTTTATAATACTGTCAAATATAAAAATATAATTATTTTAAAAGAAACTAATTTCTAGTGAAATAGAAGTGTAAAATAAAAAGAAAATTGAACATGTGTTTGAAGAATAGCGTAGTACTGGTGTATATTGTTTTTAATGTATAGTATGATTTGAACAAAAAAGAATGGTGTTGGCACACACCACAATTACCCTCTACTCCTTTCTTTTTTTTGTCAAATCACAAATCGTATATATTATTTATGGAATGTTTGAAAATGTGATTGAGTTTGTTTTTGAAAGTTTTTTATTTTAAAATATATTAAAATAATATATTTTTATTTTTTAAAAATTATTTTTGATATCAGTACATTAAAATAATTTAAAAACAACAACAAAAATTTATTTTAAATTAAAAACTTAAAATTAATTTTTTTTCAAAAACACTTTTGAAATGCAATGCCAAATAGAATCTTAACGAGTGAGTGTGCAGTTATTTTTTAATGCATTTTTAAAATTTATTTCACTTAGAAAAACAAGAAGTTTATATTTATTCATAGTGTTTTTTATATATAATTTTGATGTATTACCATAAAAATAAATCTAAAACAACATTTCAATATATTTTTAAATAAAAATACTTTTTAAAAAATCATACACCATATATATATATATATAAGTTAATGTAATTTATAAACCTTCCTTTAACCTAACCTTTGGAAAATTATAGCATTATCCATCTTTAGTTATTGTTTCCCTAGGCTCCCGTGATGACATGAACCTACCGACGTAAAAATCAAATGTCTTTTCTTTCAACTTTGAAACTTCTAGGGAATGTTTATGGAATTATCAATCTATTATTATTATTGTTTCCCTAGGCTCCCGTGATGACATGAACCCTAGCAATGTAATAATCAAATGTCTTTTCTTTCAACATTCGAACTTTTGGCTTTTAAAAATATTTTTAAAAAATATTGATTTTTTTTTTAAATTAAAAAATTTAGTATATTTAGATCATTTTTATATGATGATGTCAATAATAATAATAAAATTTATTTTAATATATTTTTGAATAAACAATATTTTTAAAAATAATTTCAACTACACTTTCAAACAAAAATATAATGTCAAACCACACTCGCAATCAATAATGTAATGTCGAAGACCGCAATGCTGCAAATGGTTTGTTGACTTTTATTAACATATAAAAATATTTCTTTTGTTACTATATAATTATATATATGTTTGTTAATTTCAAGATTTATAATTTGTCAAACAAAAGTACTCTATATCAAGAAAAGGAATTTAACATATGAATTATGATTGTTTAATTGCCTAAAATCTAAATTTGCATGGGCAATTCCTTGTAGAAGTATGTCACTATATATCCACACAAAATACAAAATAATGTTGATAACACTGCATGTAAAAATTATTTTTGTTATTTTTAGATTCTTGATTAAAAAGAGAAGAGAGAAGAATTGTAAAATTTCAACAATGAGAAAAAAACATTATTCAAATTATTTTTCATTATTAAAATAGTTTTTTTTTCATGTCAAATAACCCAACTTGATATGGTGTTTTTGAAACTTTTTAGGGTATTTTGAGTTTTTTTTTTTATCATGCTACATGTATTTACTTTTTTGAAAAAGATATCATGATTCATCTATAATTGTTTTGTATAAATTAACTTTATTTTTAAAAGTAAAAAATATTTATTTTCACGTAATCTCTCTAATATAAGCAACCTTGCATATTTATTTTGATCTATTTTATTCAATCAACTTAATGTGTGCTATATATTTTCATTATTGTTTGATTGAATAAAAATGAATTTAATAAACAAATTCAATAAGTACAAGTGATTAAATACATTCTCTAACAAAATTAAATAACTTGATCTAAATGCTTTTTTAGTTATTGTTAATGAGTTTTTCCTTATTTATTATCAAATATAATTTTTGATTTATTTGATTATATATATTAATGAGCCATTTGGTTTACATGATGTTTTTATGTATAAAAATGCATAAAAAAGTCATAATATACATTTTTTAAATAGAAAAAAATTATTTGGCTTGAAATATTATTGGCTTGAAAAATATATAAAAATGAAAGATATTTTTTTAATATCAGTAAATCAAAACTATAAAAAACACTAAAAAAATTATTTTTTCATATGAAATATATTTAATAAAATAGTAATGGTATCGCCCTCAACTTTCCTTTTTGATAGCTTTAAGTAAATTAGTTTTGTAATGATTAAAGCTTATCATTAACGACATCTCAGGCCCTCATGCTTTTATGGAAATTAAATTATGGCCCAAATTAATCGTCTTGGTCAACAAAATCTCCTAAAAGAATATGGAAAATCTTAGCCTTAAATGATATGCAAAATCGACTATTTTTTTTTCCACTTTATAAATATTATTTAAGTGAAAAAGAAGAAGGAGATCATGATGGAAAGAAGTGAGAAACGTAAAGTCCACGAGCAGTTGTCTCCAAGAAAGTTCACATATGAAAATGCAATGATTTTTTTTCTATCTTTTGGCAACCTCATAAAGGGAGAGGTATCATTCCCATCATGGTGCTGTAATATTAATTTATCTAATACAATTTTATTTTAAATTTCCAATAAAAATTAACTTAGAATTATGCAAGTTAAGTTTTAAATATAAGTTAGAAAATAAAAGTCTAACTAATATTACATGATTTACTAGATGAGTTCAAAAAACAATGTAGACAAATGTACAAAATATAATTTAACTCGAGGAGATTTAAGACTATATATATTTTTTTTAAAAGTATGGGGATATCAACATGGTGGATTAACTCTAAGAAACCTGAGTTGACCTTCTAAATTAATGATCAGGTTCTTGGATTATGATAAACTCAAATAAAACAAATTAAAATAAATTACAAGTTGAATCCCCAGTAAACTTATTATTAAATACTAAAAACAATACCAAATAAATGACAGCACTTCATTCATAACCAACCAAAATATTAAAGATGTTGAATGATAAAACTAAAATAAAAAATCAATTAAAAAATTATATAAAAAACTCGAGATAATTATAAAAATTTAATTATGATAAATCATGAAATTTTATATCTAATAAACCAAATATTAAAGGATATAAAAAAATAATAATACTTAAACAAATTATTTGGTCTAAACAGAACCAAATGAAATAGAAAAAATGTTCTAGTCAAAATTTGTTCAGAATCTTCAGAACAAATCTAGATTTGAGTGAGATAAAATCTTAAATAAATATTAATTAATTAATTTGTTCATTTAAGTGTTACTAATAATAGACCAATTAATAAAAAAAGTTATTTCCACCTCTTCGAGAAGCATTACAGCTGACAAACAGAGCAGAGTACTTTTGTTTATAAATGTTTTGTATTCATATGGTCAGCAATCATTTATTAGGAAAATAAATAAATAAATAAATAAATAAAGCTTTAGCAGATCATAATATTGTATAATTAATTGTTTCATTAATTGTGTTGCAATTTATTTTTGTCTAAAGTACAAGGGTGCATATATGATTCGGTGGAAGACCCACGTGAAGACACGCGTTTGCATGTACAGACAAGATCTTTATTTTGGGATTTGGTACAGCTAGGTAGATTGATCTGAACCATCGATTCTGCAGAATCAAAATCCCACTGCCGTTTCATCCTGAAAACTCTTAAAATGATTTCGGTTTCAAAAATATATTAAAATAACATATATCTTTTTAATTTTATTTTTAATATCAACATATCATAAATTTTAAAAAATAAAAATAATTTTTTTTTAAAAAAAAATTATTTGCAAATCTACCTTCACCCTATACTCCCATATAGGTTTTCATTTCTTAAAATTAAACTTCTTTCAAAGCTAATGTAACTTCAACTAGGTTAAGGTGTTTAGAGAAATATGTTTAGAAAAATATCTTTTTTTAAAAAAAATTAATTTTTATTTTAAATTAAATTTTTTTTATGTTTTTAAATTATTTTTATATATTAATATTAAAAAGTAATTTTATAATATGACATCACAAACCGCATTTCATGTTCCATCTAATTTGTGTACTATTATATTTATTTATTATCATTTGTCTACCTTATCTTTGTGGCCTTTATATCCCACCAACTTTTAACATGCAAAACGTGTCACATAGATTGTAATAAATTTTTATTAAGCATAGATAAAAATAAATTAGAAAATGTAATTTTAATAAACCAAATACTAATGAATAAAGGTGAAAAAAATATTCATTTTTTCTTAAAAATAACCCAAGTAAGCAAGCAAGATTAACCCAAGATCCACATCATGAGAGCAAGATCACTACATAGAAAAATAAATAAATAAAATATTATTTTGATGTATTTATAAATAAAAATCACTTTAAAAAACAACTTCAACTACACTCCTAAAATGGCACTAAATGGTTAATATTACAGTTATCAAACTAGGTTTTGGTGTGATTGCTTTAATTTTAAAGCAATGGTATATCACATAAAAATAAAAAAAATAAAAAAATATTGTTTTGGATAAGACAATAAAATAAAATTTTTAAAGTTGACGTCACAAGTTGTACTAGTTTAATCAAATTAATGAAGCTAATTATGTTTCATAAAGTCAACTCGGTTGACTTTAATTGATTGGAATGAAATGTAAAATATAAATCTCAGCAACTCATGGTAGGCTTATAGAGCAATTATTTCAAGAAAATGAGCATATAATTAATTTATTCACCCTTAATCTTCAAGCTATGACTAATATCTGCGGTCTTAAATTATATCAAAGAATTATAAAAGTTTTTATTTACTTTAAAAATTAAAACAATAAAGGGATCCCATATTATAGTTTTTAACTACTATTTGTTTTTGTAAATTAAAACAATAAAGGGAAATTTCGGAGTTTTTTTTTTTGGGAAATTGGCTATGCTTCATTACTAAATGTATCTTTAATAATTTAACTATTTATGAAATTGTTATTAGCGCTATGTTACAGATGTTTTTTTTTTAATATAAAACAATAATTTTTTTATTTTTAATTTGTTTTTGTTCTAATAAAAAATTAAATCTTGTGAAAATTGATTCAATATGATTAAGTTAATTTGACAAATTTAAAATATATTTATTTTAAAATATTTATATGAAAACATATTAGATTGTGAAAGATCAATTCAAGTTAATTTATTAAAATAAATTATAAAATTTAATCTGCAATCATTCTAATATTAAAATGTTAAAATATAAAATAAAATAATTTAGAAAAAGTAAAGAACCATGAAGCTTAATTTCAAATAAACAAAATTTTAAATAATAAAATTAAAATAAAATAAGAAAAAAAACCCAAGTCAATCCATTAGATTTGAAACTGGTTTATAAGATCAAATAATCTTTTTTTTTAAAAAAAAATACCTAAAAAATAGCATTGCTGAAGTAAAAGTACCTTATAAAAGGAGAATCGTGTATTTCCCTTCTCATTTAGTTTTTGTTAATTACTACTACTAATAGTAATTTTAAATTGGTTGTTTTCACATGCACCAGCGTGTAGAAGCTTGGTAGTGGCCATCTGCAGCTCTTGTCGGGAATACAAATGTATCCTTAATTAATTCTATCACTGTTTTAATTAATTTAATTATCTGTAAAATAATTTAAGATAAATTAAAATATTAATATAAAAATTGAAGTAAATCGATACATAAAAGCTTCGAAACCAAGCCACTAATAACGTGCCAAGGAAACTTCAAGAGGGGGCCACATAATTTTAAATTATTCTTGCTGTTCATAGCCAGGATTTTCCACGTCATCTTCATTGATTTTATGAAAATTAAATACCAAGCCAGTAATTAGTTGCAGAAAACTAGAAGGATTTGGACAGCTCAAGATCCAAAGGGAATCCATTGATATTTAAAATAATGTAATTTATTAGCTCATTTCACCTAAACACATGCTTTTGAAGGATGATGACTTGCACCTCGGATTTATAAATTAAAGAGATCCAATTTTAAATTGTTTCTGTTTTATTTTTTTTATAATTTAATTAAATATTATTTTAATACATTTCTGAATGAAAAATATTTTTAAACAACTTAAACTTCACTACTAAACATGTACTTATTATAATAATAAGAAAATCCATTCTTATATATGAAAATCGATGCTGAAAAATAATGTTTTTATTTACTCTATTTATTCAAAAAAATATGAAAAGGATAATAAAGAAAATCCTTTTTTTTAATCCTAACTAACGTTAGACATACAAATAAAGAACAATACACGAAAAAAATAAAAAAATATTATTAAATAGCTTATATTTCATAATTAATTATATACTATGTGATGTTCTCTCTCACATACGTATAGAAAGTGCAGTTTCTTGATATAAAGCATTTTCAAAGTATTAAAACTCACATCAATTCTTTATGACTGTTTGAGTAAATATTTTAAAGTGTTATATATATATATATATATATATATATATATATATATATATATATATAATTTCATTTTGATATTAATATATTAAAACAATAAAAAAATAAAAAGTTTCAAAATATTATAAAAAGCGGCTATCCACGATACCAAATAAAATCATGAAAGAAGAGAAAGACAGCCACAGGATTGTCCCTGCTTTCTTCACCTTTAACACTTGACATTGAGAAGACAGAGAGATCCCTTACTTTATCTAAAGCTACTGATCAAGCTCGTTGAGTTATTACAAAGTTCGCGTGTCTTGTTTTTCTAGCATGAAAGATGGAGAAACCTCAAAAGTTGTTCATTGAATGATGCTGGCAACGTTTTGAAAGAGAGAAAGAATGGATGTTGGAGGTGATATTTACAGAGTAAGCAGCGCGCGTTTAAGCAGTTCTTCTAATATATGGAGGAATAGTACCATGGAAGTTTTTTCAAGGTCTTCTCGTGATGAAGACGATGAAGAAGCTCTGAAATGGGCTGCTTTGGAAAAGCTTCCATCTTTCTTACGTATGAGAAGAGGTATATTGACTGAAGAAAAAGGTCAAGCAAGAGAGATTGATGTGGCAAACCTTGGTTTGATAGAGAAAAGGAATTTGTTGGAGAGGCTAGTCAAAATCTCTGAAGAAGATAATGAGAGATTCCTGTTGAAGCTCAAAGAAAGGATTCACAGGTATTGAATCTTGAAACCTTAGATCAATCCCAGTTTCTGAAAGATTTTCTTTTTTCTTTCTGATGCATTCTGTTTTTGTTTTCTCTCTACTGGTTTTTAAACACAGAGTTGGACTGGATTTACCAACAATTGAAGTCAGGTTCGAACATCTGAGTATTGAAGCTGAAGCTTATGTTGGAGGTAGAGCATTGCCTACAATTTTCAACTTCTCTGCAAATATGTTAGAGGTACAAAACCTGCAATAGAAATCACACTACAATTTTCTTGTCGTATTGTGAATTGAACTCACTGATTTTCCTGTATTCTGCCTATCTCCAAAGGGGTTCTTGAGCTTCCTTCACATACTTCCAAGTAGGAAGCAGCCATTTCCCATTCTTCATGATCTCAGTGGAATCATCAAGCCGAGAAGGTCAGCGAAAAATATTAAGTTAGCAGTATATTTATGCAGAGAATGCTGCAAAATGGGTGGTTTCTCATATTCAAGTTTTGCAGAATGACACTACTTTTAGGCCCTCCTAGCTCAGGAAAGACTACATTACTACTGGCGTTGGCTGGAAAACTTGGTAAAGATTTGAAAGTAAGGAGACACGAATTTTCGGTTTTTGTTTTTAAGAAACTGTTTTTGCCTCATGATCTGACCTTGATATTTGTGAAATTTCAGAGTTCAGGAAGTGTTACTTACAATGGACATGAGATGGCAGAGTTTGTGCCGCAGAGGACGTCAGCTTATATAAGTCAACATGATCTTCATATAGGGGAAATGACTGTGAGAGAAACACTGTCTTTCTCTGCAAGATGCCAAGGGGTTGGACCACGTTATGGTCAGTAAAACTCCATTGTTTCAGCATAACAATTGTTTAATCAATAAAGGATTTGATTTGAATCACTGTGGGATTGTGAAATTATGCAGAGATGTTAACTGAACTATCAAGAAGGGAGAGGGAAGCAAATATCAAACCAGATCCTGATATTGATATTTTCATGAAGGTGAGGAAGGATTGGAACAGAATTGAGTCCATAATCATAGTGAGAAAAGTTTTATCATCATTAAAATATGCTCTAAAAATTTGGATTCTACAGGCAGCAGCACTGGAAGGGCAAGAGACTAATGTAACAACAGATTATATTCTCAAGGTACTGGATGCAAATCTAACCAGGCTTGCATGATTACACAAAAGATACACAAATGGATATAACTAATCCTTCTGCTTCTACAAATTAACAGATTTTAGGACTTGAAATATGTGCTGATACCATGGTGGGTGATGAAATGATACGAGGCATCTCTGGCGGGCAAAAGAAGCGAGTCACGACAGGTTAAACATCAGACAACTTTTTGTTATTTCTGGGAGTAATTTTTTATGAGCATGAACCAGAACTGAGTGTTTTCTGGTCTATCTATGTAATGCAGGTGAGATGCTAGTTGGACCAGCACGAGCATTTTTCATGGATGAGATTTCAACTGGTTTGGACAGCTCAACTACATTCCAAATAGTGAACTCACTCAGGCAAACAACACACATTCTCAATGGAACTACTTTCATCTCTCTTCTTCAACCAGCCCCAGAAACATATGATCTTTTCGATGACATAATTCTGCTGTCGGAAGGACTGATCGTTTACCAGGGTCCATGCGAAAATGTTCTTGAATTCTTTGAATCTATGGGCTTCAAATGTCCGGAGAGGAAGGGAGTTGCTGACTTCTTACAAGAAGTAATTCTATCCATAACTTCAAATGACGTGTTTCCATTACAGATCTTGGAGCAGATTTGAACTTGTTTATGAACTTTTTCTGGTGATATCAAATAGGTGACATCAAGGAAAGATCAAGAACAGTACTGGGCACGTAGAGATCAACCGTACAGTTTTGTTTCAGCCAAGGAATTCTCTGAAGCATTCCAATCATTTCATATTGGCCGAAAACTAGGTGATGAACTTGCCACGCCATTTGACAAGTCCAAATGCCACCCTGCTGCTCTAACAACTGAGAAGTACGGTGTCAGCAAGAAGGAACTCCTGAAAGCTTGCATCTCAAGAGAATTTTTGCTCATGAAAAGGAACTCGTTTGTCTACATTTTCAAATTCACACTAGTGAGGATTCTTTTTCTTGTTCTCTGAAATCATATCCATTCCATTCATGAGATCAAATTATGTGATCTCAAGGATTTGCACTCGCTTCATTGTTGTGAAATTATAAGCTGTTCTTCCTTTATTTTCAGCTTATTATCTTAGCTTCCATAACAATGACTCTATTTCTAAGAACGGAGATGCATCGCAATACAATAGTGGATGGTGGGATTTATCTCGGCGCTCTTTTCTTCGCTATCATTGTCATCATGTTCAATGGCTTCTCGGAGCTTGCCATGACCATCATGAAGCTTCCTGTTTTCTACAAGCAAAGGGACCTTCTCTTCTATCCTCCATGGGCATATGCCATACCTACATGGATTCTCAAGATCCCAATCTCGTTTGTAGAGGTTGCCATATGGACGATCATGACATATTATGTTATAGGCTTTGATCCAAACATTGGAAGGTGAGAAAAATGGAACTTGTCAATGAATCTGTTTTCTAGTCCCCTGGATTTCCAGAATTTGCTGAAATCTCTTCATGGCAGGTTTTTCAAGCAGTACTTGATATTTGTATTGACTAACCAGATGTCATCTGGGCTGTTCCGAATGACGGGAGCACTAGGAAGGAACATAATTGTAGCAAATACATTTGGCTCATTTGTATTGCTTGCAGTGCTAGTTATGGGAGGATTCATCTTATCAAGAGGTGGCTTAGATACATTTACTCCTATTTATTTTGTTAAGTGTGATGAGATTGAATTCTGATTATGAACCCTATATTCTTTTGCATTAGATAATGTGAAGCCATGGTGGATATGGGGCTACTGGTTCTCGCCATTAATGTATGTGCAGAATGCGGTGTCTGTCAATGAGTTTCTTGGGAATAGTTGGAGACATGTAAGCTTCATGTTCTTGAACTCTGATGACAGGAAAAAAAAAACACAAACACTTTGAAGATTCGAAGAAAATGCTTCAGCTAATACTAATACTAACAAATGGAAATATATTTGCCACAGATTCCTCCCAATTCAACAGAGTCATTAGGGGTTACAGTCTTGAAATCTCGCGGAATTTTCCCAGAAGCACAATGGTATTGGATTGGAGTAGGAGCTTTGATAGGATACACCTTGCTATTCAACTTCCTTTTCACCTTGGCTCTGAAATATCTTAATCGTTAGTATCCATCTACATTTTTCATGTTCAGTTTTGAAAGTTGAGCCCACAATTCTGATTATTGAATTGATTGCAGCATTCGGGAAGCCTCAGGTAATGTTATCAAAAGAGGCCTTGGCTGAGAAAAATGCAAACAGAAATGGAGAGGTCATTGAATTATCAACAAGAGGAAAGAGTTCTTTAGGTAGGTCAATAGACTAAACCTATATAGATATCTGCTTCTTTTCCATCTTGTATGAAGGAAGCTATAAGTAAACCTTCTGAAAACATTGCAGTAAGAGGGAATGACAGCAGAACAAGCTCCTCACCCAGGCCACCATCTTCAAGAATACCAAGCTTTGGTGATGGCAATCAAACTAAGCGAGGAATGGTTCTCCCTTTTCAACCCCTTTCTATATCTTTCGATGAGATCAGATACTCGGTAGACATGCCACAGGTACCTTATGACTCTTTAATTATGAAGTAACAACGTAAACACCAGCAACCTTAAAGAAAAAATGAAAATGCTGAACTTTCTGGGAGTTACTGACATGACGGATGAGTCAATTCGCTATGTAATTCTCCCAGTGTCATCACGTGAAGAATTTCTGAATCTGTAGGAATTCTCTAAACTTCAAAATACTTATTTAATTCTGGTATTATATTTGTTTTTTTTTGCCCCACTCCTTGCAGGAGATGAAGGCTCAAGGAATTCTTGATGATTGTCTGCAACTTTTGAAGGGTGTCAGTGGTGCTTTCAGGCCAGGAGTCCTAACTGCGCTAATGGGTATTAGTGGTGCTGGAAAGACCACTCTAATGGATGTGTTGTCTGGAAGAAAAACTGGTGGTTATATTGAAGGACGAATCTCTATATCAGGGTATCCAAAAAACCAGCAAACATTTGCTCGGATTTCAGGATACTGTGAACAAACTGACATCCATTCACCCCATGTTACTGTATATGAATCCCTGGTTTACTCTGCATGGCTTCGGCTTTCCCCCGACGTTGATTCAGAGACGAGAAAGGTACAATTTCATTCAATTTCTTATTTTTATTGTAGAACATGAAGGGAGGGATGAACGAAAAGGCATCCAAAATCAAGGATGCAACACGATATGACAAATTTTCTGTTTTCTTCAGCCATCAGGTTAATGAATCTTAAGATCAATCAATGTGTTGCAGATGTTCATTGAGGAAGTCATCGAGCTTGTGGAGCTAAACCCTTTAAGAGATGCGCTTGTTGGATTGCCTGGCGTGAATGGTCTCTCTACCGAACAGCGCAAGAGGTTGACAATTGCTGTTGAGCTTGTTGCTAATCCATCCATAATTTTCATGGACGAGCCAACCTCTGGCCTTGATGCCAGGGCGGCGGCCATTGTTATGAGAACGGTGAGGAACACGGTGGATACTGGGAGAACTGTAGTGTGCACAATCCACCAGCCAAGCATAGACATATTTGATGCTTTTGATGAGGTGATACATGTTCTTCACTCGAATGGAACTATCAAACGAGTTTCTGTCATCTTTGTAGATGTTCTAACCCGTTGTTTTCACATTGTAGCTATTATTGTTGAAACGGGGAGGTGAGGAAATCTATGTTGGTCCAGTAGGCCGCCATGCTTGCCATCTAATCAAGTATCTTGAGGTTAGGATAATTTGCTTGCTACAGAAGATCTTACCTTGTTGCTAAATTTCTTACTTTGAGGACTTACTTGAACTTTACAAGGAAATCGAGGGAGTTCCAAAGATTAAGGATGGTCACAATCCTGCAACCTGGATGTTGGAGGTTACTTACGCAGCACAAGAAGAACTTCTCGGGGTTAACTTCACTGATATCTACAAGAATTCAGAACTATGCAGGTCAGATCACCACAGATTTCCATTTTTTTCTAAGAAAACAAGAAGCAGGGGAGGGAAGAAAAATAAAAAAGAACGTTACTGACAATGCTTATATTTTGAGTTGAGAACTGCTATGATTGGAAAATTATTTAAAGAAAAACACGTGAAGCTTCATCATAATATATTATTTTCTGATGCACACAACGTCACCAGGCTATTGACAATTTCCAGTGAATTGTTCAGGAGAAACAAAGCATTGATCAAGGAACTAAGCTCTCCACCGCCGGCTTCAAAAGATCTTTACTTCCCAACTCAATATTCGCATTCCTTCTTCACCCAGTGTATGGCTTGCCTGTGGAAGCAGCATTGGTCATATTGGCGAAACCCGCCGTACACTGCTGTCAGACTGTTGTTCACAACATTCATAGCTTTAATGTTCGGGACAATATTCTGGGACATGGGCTCCAAAAGGTAGCATAGAAGTGCAGAATATTCTTCACACGAGGGATAAATCCCACCTCCTCTTTTGCTCTCTAACATGAATGGAATGTTCTGAATTGCAGAAGGAACAGACAAGATATCTTTAATTCGATGGGTTCTATGTACGCAGCTGTTCTTTTCATAGGTGTGCAGAATGCTACATCAGTGCAGCCAGTTGTTGCTATTGAGAGAACAATCTTTTACAGAGAAAGAGCAGCAGGAATGTATTATGCACTTCCATATGCCTTTGCACAGGTAAATTATCTGTTACAGAATAATATAAATCATATTCTGAGTGATGATTTCTTGATATAGTACCAGAGCCTTGCTGACCCAGCAGTAACGGGTTCGAATCCCATCATCCTCGTTTTATTTGATAAAAATCAAACACAACGGGGAACATGGAGAAGAGACTGATTGATGCTAGTTTCGATTCCAGGAAAATCAACAGCAAGGTTTCCTCACCTGATCAATTGTTTTTCCATGCAGGTTATGATTGAAATCCCACACATTTTAGTTCAGACTCTTATATATGGAGTTATAGTGTACACCATGGTTGGTTTTGAGTGGACAGTTACCAAGTTCTTCTGGTACATCTTCTTCATGTACTTCACTTTGCTATACATGACTTTCTACGGCATGATGACTGTCGCCGTCACGCCAAACCACAACGTCGCCGCCATACTTTCATCTGCTTTCTACGCAATATGGAATCTTTTCTCTGGATTCGTTGTTCCACGGACGGTAACTTCTCATTTTTCATTTGTGTTTCTATACCAACTATCTAAATCAAAAACAGGCCAGGACTGAAGATGATGAACTCTTGTTTCTGACAGAGGATTCCTATCTGGTGGAGATGGTACTTCTGGGCATGTCCAGTCTCCTGGACCCTCTACGGACTGATTGCTTCGCAATATGGAGACATTCAGGATAAACTAGAGGGTGGCGAAACAGTGGAAGATTTCGTGAGGAATTATTTCGGTTTCCGGCACGACTTTGTTGGAATTTGTGCAATCGTTGTTGTTGGGATCTCTGTGCTCTTTGCTTTCACCTTTGCATTCTCCATCAGAGCATTTAATTTCCAGAGAAGATGAGATTAATTTTTTCTGCTTTTCTAAATAGAGAAATGTACAAAGCAACCAGGAAGTTGTCATTACTTCTGGTTCTATTGATCATAATTTTTGCTCATGTTGACAATGTGGTTTGCGCGCGCCCGGGCTTAAGCAGATCCATGTCAAACCTGTCATGTTGTTTATGAAAGAAGAAAATAAAATGGAAACAAAAGTTTTTTGCCATTCATATTTCAGAACTTTCACTTCTCTACCGCCTTCTTTTCTCAAATTTTATCATACCATCTAGCTAATTTATATCAGAGAATAATATAAATCATATTCTAAAATTTCTCCTGACAGCTTAAACTTTTAGATAAGATGATTTCTCAACAATTTATATCCTGTATTTGCAAGATCTTATGTCATATAAATCATAGTGTTTATAGCTTGAACTATAAACACTTCTCTACCCACCTTCTTTCAGAACTTTCACTTCTCTACCCGCCTTCTTTTCTCAAATTTTATCATACCATCTAGCTAATTTATATCAGAGAATAATATAAATCATAATTTTCAATTATGATTTATATTATTCTCTACGATCTTGCATTTCAGAACTTTCACTTCTCTACCCGCCTTCTTTTCTCAAATTTTATCATACCATCTTAGCTAATTTATATCAGAGAATAATATAAATCATAATTTTCAATTATGATTTATATTATTCTCTACGATCCTGCATTTCAGAACTTTCACTTCTCTACCCGCCTTCTTTTCTCAAATTTTATCATACCATCTTAGCTAATTTATATCAGAGAATAATATAAATCATATTATGAGATTTCACCTAACAGCTTAAGCTTTTCGATAAAATGATTTCTCAACAATTTATGTCCTGTATTTGCAAGATCTTATGTCATATAAATCATATGAGTTATAGCTTGAACTATAAACACCTTGTTTAAACATGTTTATGCCTGGACAGTAAAACCTTGCAACAACTAGTGAAGCACATGTTCAGAATAAATGCTTTGCAATATCACCAACACTCTGGTAAATGTTCCATTTTTATATAATCAGGCTAGGATTGATGAACAAGTATAATATTGCACAAACTGTCTTCACGAAAAATTAACTCTGTCAATATCAGCCAAACAAAGGCTGAAACAAGATGAGCTTCTAGCCGAGCGACAAATTATATTATCAACTTGCTGCCGCATATGTTACAATTGGAACTCAATTCCCTGAATATCTAGAACTACTACTTTTAACTCTAAATTAGAAAAAAGAAAGAAAGGGAAGGAACGTGTCACTGCCTCATTTTTCGTCATTCAAGAAGCTCTGCAACTTCCCCAAACCCGTGACAGACACGCTCCCATGCACCCTCGGACATGGGGAAAACAAGTTTCGGGGAGGCTCGGACTGGAAGCAAACCACGATAACAGCTAAATTATCCCAACTCTTCCTCTTCAAGGCTTCAACAACTAGATCTTTGCTACACATGACTGGGTCATTGTGCTCTTGAAGCCTTCGCCTAGCAAAATCCACAGCGTTTTGGCTCCTGAACACATCCCAAATCCCATCACTACCAATAATGAGGAATTCATCTTCCTCAGTCAATTGCCTAGTCATAAGCTCAGGCTCTGCAATTAGAGGTCCACAATCACTACCATTACCACCTTTGAGTCCTTCTATGTGCCAGTCTCCCAAAGCACGAGTCACACTGAGTTGTCCATTGAGATATTCATCATCAATGTGCCCCCCAGATGCCTCAATGCGCTCCCTTTCTCTGTTGCACGCTGGTTTGTGATCATTAGACATGTCAATGGCATTGCCAGTGCAGCATAGCACTGCCCGACAATCTCCAGCATTTGCCACAACTAGCAACCTGTCATCAAGAATAAATAGCATATCAAGTAATCAAAAACTCAGTCCTCACAAACCATCTTTAAAAAGAAAAAAAACCACAGACCCTGCCTTAATGGGCTCTCATGGGTGAATTTGGAGATATGACCTATGGGCAAGCATTACCATCATTTAGCTGCAGCCTTTTTATTTGCTGAATAAACTCATATTATCAGCCTCCCTAAGAAATATCCAGATGGAGGCTTGCCTTTGAATATAGAATGTGGTTCAACCTATTTCAGGTTCAAAAAGCCCAACTTTAGCTTAGATAGCTCATATCTACCTTGTTTCTTAACTCAACAGTAATGTAATTGGTGAAACTAAGCACCAGGGATAAAGATTCTTAATAATCTAACTAATAGAATGTACCACAACGTAGTTTGGTGAGCATTAAATGCTCCAAGAGAATTATGTAATAAGCCCATTAACATATAAAACAGTTGGTAAAATGGATAAAAGCTAACCTCCCAACAACAAGAGCTGCTAGTGCAGTGGTTCCAGAAGCAAGGTCTGCATCCATGGAGCAAGCCTTCGCAAAAGCAGAGTCGGTTTGCAGAAAAGCAGAAGCAACAACTCTCTCAACCTCCATGGGGAAGCCTTCATCGTCAGCAATGAATTTTGGCAAATGGTAGCATGCAAAGTCAGCAGCATGCTTTCCTCCATGTCCATCAAACACCTAACCATCAAAAACAGAACTGACCTCAACTAATACTTGTCATCACAATAACTGATATCAATGCCATAACAGCGCACTCGCATCAGCAATAAATAAACATAATTTTTTTACCACTGCCATAATCGCAAAAATATGCTTTCAACTATGGATTGTGACAGCAGAATTGAAGAAAAGATAAACCTATCGTGTTTCTTGAATATCAAGTAAAAACAAAAGGCTAAATTTTGCAAGGCCTCAAGTTTTGTTTTACAGCCTGCTATTCACTTATAACTGAAATGGTATTTTGGTGTGACTTGCAAAAATTAAGAATTTTGATACAAGATAATTTATAAATAAATGAAAAGTGCCAATGCTCCAAGGAAATCACAAAAATCTTGCACATCATTTACACCAAAGAACAGCCAATAGTTTCTTGAATGTCCCAAACAAGGAATCATAAGAGGAACTAAGATAAAGAAAATAGTACCCCATAAAAGGAATTGGGCCCATCAATAGCATTCTTGAGTCCATAATCACTCATAAAATTGTCAGAACATATATACACATCTTCCATTTGAGGGCGAAAGTTGCCAATATCCGCCCATGCTCCAGAGCGAATAATTGGAATGAAATCTACACCATGATTTTCCGGACCAGGCTGAGGTATAATAGAGATGTCAAACGTCATCACCTGCACAAAAATCAGGTCAAAATCTCGGCAACAAGAACTGTAGATCGCAACCCCCCCCCAGAAGCAAACAATTGAATTGCTGTAAAAAAGCAAATACTGCAGAGCCCATTATGAGGCCAAACAGCAAACCTAATAAAAATACTCCATAACACAAAATCTAGCCCAACAAAAAGATATTGATAACACAGTAGGAACATGCTACAAATTTAACTCACTAAGTTCATTTCATTTCTTACTAACATTTAATCTCTAACTTCCAAATCCTACCACATATAATGATAAAAAAATCAGATGCTACTAATTTTACAGAAACAGTCTTGCCGAAATCAATACCCGGAAATCTCCACGGTTGTATTTGCGGGTCCCACTTATTCCATGGACGAGATGTTAAATTAAAAATAGCATTACTCTTCGAACAACATTTTCATTGAATCACAAACAACTTCCTTATCAAGGAGTCCACTTCAATGAGGCAATAATTACAAATATATTACATAGTTATATTAAAAGAACAGCACAATCTAAAAAGAAAGAAAAACAAGATCAAACGTAACAAACCAATTCAATCCCATCAAAGTCAAACATGAATTTCTCAAGCAACAAAGAAAGCATAACCCATTTAGAAATCTAACTCAAAAAACCCATTAAAATCAAAGAAACATAAAGAAAATCAAAACCCAATTTTTTTAACCACGAAAACAAAAACCCAGATGCCAAAAAGGTGAAAATTTTAGAAACTTACAAGAGGCTGGTGACGAACCAGAGTCTTCTTACAGTTAACAGGCACACGATCAATGCTAAAACACTGCCTACACGACGTCGTAGCAGTGTAAGCAGAGAGGTATTGTTGGTCTACTGCTATTTTCACTATAATTCCTATTATTTCCTTAAATTTTTAAGCGTTCCTAACAAAACCCACCGCCAAATAAAAACAAGGGACCAAAAGTGTGACTCACTGAGTTCAGTTAATTGAACGGTGACCCACCGAGTCCACTCGGGTAGAAATCGAGTGTTGGAGGTAGAAAGATATGATTTTTTTTCGAGAGCGCGAGCGGTGGAGAGGGCAGTCCGGGGAGTTCTTGGAGCTAGGGTTTTAGATTAAAGAAAGTGAGAGAAATTAGGGTTTTCAGGAGATGCAGCTTCAGTGAATCTGAGACGCAGTTTTAGTGATTCAGAGAGAGAGAGAGAGAGAGCTGTTTTTCTTTCGTTGTAGACTTGTAGACGTCTGAAGGGCAAAGAGTAATAAGTGGTTTGTTGTAGAAGCTGATGGTGACGACGTCGTTTTTAGTCATAGCCGGGGGCGTGATTCTCTTTCAAGTCAATTATTTATTTATCATACTATTTCGTTGATAATTGGTATTTTTTGAGTTAGCTTTTCTCGTATTTTTTACCACTTCCGTATCATAAAATAAAATGACTGTGTTAACCCTATAATAGGTGGCCAATAGTACAAGTTTGAGATAAAAAAAAGTTTGTTTTTATTATAATTTTAGTTTTGAATTATATGGTTGAAGATTTATATAATCATTAACTTCAAGGCTCGTGAAATTAATTAAGATATTTACAAACTGGCTTGGACACGCACGTTAATAAAAAATAAAACACTTGTGTTTTATAATATAATATTATTTTTTCTACCGTCAAATCAAAATTATCTTATTTAAAATACCGTTAATTAAAAAAGAAAAGTAATTTAAAAGTATCTCGTAAGTCGTAACATGAAAAACAACAATAAATAAAATAATAAAAACACACACACACGATAGAATCTTGGGCTGTCTCCAGTATAGCCCTCACGTTGAGGCCATGGCTGGCAAGGAGGAAGAATGCCTGACTCAGCTTAGACATGGGGAAATGGAAAATATCTTAAAGATTTCTTTCGATGGGGATTGAAATTGAAATGATTGTGTAGACCTTTTTATTGGCGAATTTTGATCTTATTATAATTTTATATGGACCGACAAAAACACTTTATCATTGTGATTTGCTTGTCCTGGAGATTAATTAAATATTATATTTTGGACTATAGTTATTTCCATGCAGAGCTAAGAAAGTCAACCTTGTGGATGATGATGATGGTGTTCTTTTCTCTCTCTTTTGGGTGAGAAAAAAAAAATTTGGACAGCTGTTGGGTGGGCATTATTATTATTAAAATCAAAAAGGGGGAGGCGAAGCCATTGTATGCATGTGTAACACTTCACTTTCTCGTAACTCAATGTGGATTTAATTAGGGTTTTTTTTACCTCAAAATTTGAAGTTTTTGTTTGATTAGATTGATGCCCAATTGCTTTTTATTAGTTATCAAAGATAAAATTGAAGGGAGGAGCACTTTAGATGGAAAAGCCATTTTCGATAGTTGGTGATCTCTTTAATAGTTCAATTTATATCTCTAAATTGATTTTTTGAGATCATAAATGAGAGAAAATAGTCTCATTTTAATTATGAAAAAAAATCTTGATTAATATCAATTTCAGCTATCAAAATAGTTGATTCTGATGTTAGTGGATTTTATTCGATGAAGAGGGTTCTGCAACGATGTTCTTTGGCACTATCATTGCTTGTATGATAGATCTATGTATTACAAAAATAATTTATTCAATTAAAAAGATAATGATTTGTCTATGTTGATTTTGAGCTTTTAAAACTGAGTTGTTTTTGACCTTAAATCAAATTTTCTTTGAAGATGATTGTTAATTTTGATGTTTTGAATTGATTTTTTAAAACCAAGTTTATCAAAGTTTTTGAGGAATTTTTTTCATGTACTTTGTGTAAGTAAAAAAAGGTTGAAAGTGAAAGTTTGGAAGAAAAAAAACAATTGTACTGATTTCCCAACAACCACCCTCGTCACTAGGGTTTTAATTGTAGGCTACATGTTTGGCCTCATTTGTTCTCTCTCTTTTTTTTTTATGTTTTCTTTTCCTATTTTTTACACTCTAGCCCTTTATGTATTATTTCATGCATTTTAAGTCCTTATTTTTTTTATAAAAAAAAACATCTTTTGTTATTTGATGATTTATTTTTTTAATGTAACTTAAAATAAATAAACCTCTTTTTTGTTATTTAGCTTAGAAAAATAAGGTATATTGTTGCTATCTTAGTGTCATGACCTATCGTGATTTTTTTTAAAGATTGTATCTCCTGTAATTAAATTAAAAATAATCTTAACAAATGAAAATATATGACCCAAAATTGTGAGTTTGGCTAGTTAATTTGAGTTCATTCAATCTTTTTTTTAGTTAAATATTTTTTTTCTTTCTAATTTCATCCATCAACAATGAGTTAATTAGATATTGAGCTTCTCACTTATTTTGATTTGTTTTTTTTTATAAAATCATCAAAGTTTCATAATTCGATATGGAGTTTTGCTGATTAACTTAGATGCATTGTAAATAATTATTACTGATTGTTAACATGCGTTATATTGTGTGTTAAATAGATTATATTTTAAAACATGTAAAATAGTTGTGTGAATAACATTTATTTTAAAAGGATGTATTATTATTAGAGAATATTTGAGAGTTTTTGTTTAAGTAAGAAACTTAAAAAGTTCTAAGAGCTACTAGTTGAACCAAGGACATATAGTTGTTTTTCCTATTAACAAATGATAGACCGAGCAAAAGCCTTTCGTAGATTGAGGGGTTGTTTGGGATTTTTTTTGAAATTTTATTTTATTTTATTTTAAATTGTTTTTTTATATTTTCAAATCATTTTACTTTGTTGATGTCAATAATAATTTTAAAACATAAATAATATTATTTTAATATTTTCTGAATGAAAACATTTAAAAAACACAACATCAACTATATTCTTAAATAACTGAATCTGTCAAGTTGGTGTCCTTGAAGAAAGATAGAGGTGTCCTTGGCTTCAATAGCTTTAACCAAGTAAGAGGCAAGTATAATATGTATACAAAATAACAAGTTACAATTGAAATGTACTACAATAGGAAACATAGTGGGCTTTTTTGTGATGAGATTAGATGAGATTACTTGTATTATGTTAAAAAAATATAATGGTATGTCATTTTTTATTTTATCTGATAACAAAAGATATTATATAATATTTTACTAATTATATTATATAACTAACACCAAATATATATATAAAAATAAAAATTGATCCCATAAAAGATAAAACTAATCATGATAAATAATTGCTGGTGGCCATTTCCAAGAGAAACAACTCAACACGAAGAACAATCATAAGCTACCTATCCAAGACAAATGCTAAATTCGTGAACTCAAATTTTATTTTACTTTTTTATATAAAAAAAATAATGTTAATGTGCTATAATTATATTTCAAGAAATGAAAAGAAAAAAATCATAGTTGGGGTTATAGACTCGACTAAGTCAAATAAGATGATTTTATTTATTTATTTTAATTATATAATAAAAAAATAAACAACAACAATAAATGAATCAAATTAAAAAAAATCATGAAAACCTGAGATTTTTTTAAAAGAAGACAAATGGTATAACTCGATTTTCATTTTATTAAATATGGAATGAAAAAATTGGATAAAAAAAATCTAAAAAGATTGGTCCGAGTGAGCTTAAGTTAGCATGATAAACTTGTAGCCTTAGTAGTCAAGGTTAGTCCAATCCATGTTATCTCGCCAAACCTATAACCTATGTCAGACAATGTAATTGAGATAATCCCATATAAAGCAAATGATGAAAATCACAAAGTCTATTTTTTTTTATAAGAAAAAGCAAAGTTGACTTGTATTATCTTTTCAAACTCAGAACCTAAATTATTAGATTGGAAGCATTTTATCTAGAAAAATCATGAAACCTAATTCCAATCAAACAAGTCTTGAAAGATGAAACTGCAAAAAAAAATCAATTATATTGTAGGATTCAAAACAAAAAAAAACTAGAAATTAAAAAAATGAGGATTAAATTTGAAATACAAAATAACTTACTCTTTCATTAAAGAGTGAAATTGAAAAAAAAAATCAATTTAACAAAGGACAAAAAACAATCAAAAGAATGAGGGTCAAAATTGAAATAAAAAATACAAATAATTTTTGATTTAGGGATGAAATTGAAAACAAAAATCAATTCAACAAAAAACCAGAAAAAAACTAACAATTAAAAGAATAAAAATCAAATATATATATATATATATATATATATATATATATATATATATATATATATGAAAATTTGGGATGGAAGAAATTGAAAAAAAAAAAAAAATAGAACCTTTACCAAAAAAAATGAAGAATATAAATTATAATTCAAAAAAATAAAGATTGAAAGTGAAACACAAACAATAAAATGATCAAATTGTAAATTTTAGGAGAGAGAAAATAAAAGAAAAAATAAGAAAAATATAATGACAACAAAACTATTTCATCACTGCTAACATGTGTCACACTAACATAAACAAAATGTGTTTGTGCTTTTAATTACATGGCAGAATGGTTTTTTTTTTCCATTAGAAAACACGATCTATAATACGTTAGCACCTCAAAATTGTTGATGCATCAACATATGCCTTTGTTTTTTTATTAAAATAATATTTAATCTATGGGAAAAATCAATTTTCCCTTCATAAACTAATAATAAAAAAAAATTGTGAAAAGATCGAAAGATAATGATATATTTTTTGTGTAGTTAAAAGCAAAGTTAGCATTTTATTATATTTGAATAAAATGAAAAGATATGAATACTCTTCTTAATTATTTTCAATATTTTTAACTTGAAAAATAATTAAATTATTTTATTGTACTTGAAAAAATACATATACCTTTGTTAATCGTTAAATAACTAACTATTCTTATATATAAATACTCTCAATATATGAGTTTTTACAAAGAATAGAGTTATAATTACATTATTCTAATAAACAATACAAATAAATATATATATATATATATATATATATATGCAGAATTTTTCAATGCCCAAGATATCGTCTTCTCGTGAAATCTAGCCTATACATAGTGAGGATCTTGTAGAAGTTATAGCAAATGAAAAATTCAAGGAAAATGGAGCAACACTCTTCTAATTGAATCATGGAATAGTTTGTCTTATGGAAATCATGCATTAAATATAAGATTAACATTAAATTATGGAGCCAAATTTAAAATAATTTTAACATATCTATCTATCTATTTGTAATCTCAATGTTACAAAAAAAAAGTATTAATTTGACCCTTGATTTTTTGAAAAATCTCAATTAAAGTTTTTCATCTATTTTTAAGAAATTTGATTAATATATCTATTTCCATTTGAATTGTGTTGTTATTGTTATATATATAGGAATATAAAAGTTTTTATTAATTAATCTACCATAAGTCGTAATTGAGAAATACAACTAATTAGTAGTAGAATTGATAAAAAAAAATAATTTGGATACAAAGATTGTTAATACCTTAATACTTTGGGTAGGATATTTGACCTGTTAATAAAATATAAAGTTTTGTTTGAAAGTAGAGTAGATTACTTTTAAAAATATTTTTTATTCAAAAATATATTAAAAATATATATATATATATATATATATATATATATTAAAAATATTTTTTTATATCAATCATAGTTGTAAAATCCATTCCGGGTACCGTTCCGGTTTTTTGTTTGGAACGGAACGTTCCGGTTTCGGTGCATTCCGGTGTTCCGTTCCGGTTTTGTACTGTTCATATTTATTTAATTATATATATGAAAAAAATAAAATATTAATTTAACAAGTATAATTTAAATTCAAGATAAACAAAATTTAAATTATACAATACAAACATAATCTCAAAATTAGAAACATCTTTAAAATTCCAAAATATTATGAAAGTAAAATGTTCTAAAATAAAAGAAAAATACATCAAACATCTTCTACATCATTAATATAAAAATGAGGATCTTGATCTTGCTGTGGAACATAAGGAAAGTCGTCAACAAGACATTCCAATAGCTGGTCATTTCCACCAAGCTCATTCTCCTCATTTACACATGTCTCTTCATCATCTAAATTTAAAGTAGCGAAAGGTGCTTCGATACTCTCCCACCTTATGTCATCTCCATCAAGAAGACCGGGTTCTTCACAAATCCATTCATTCAATAGATCAATGTTGTCAAGGCTAATGGGATCTAAAGCATCTCTTGTTCTGCTCATATTCCTACAAAGAATAAACACGAAAGAAATTAAAAAATTAATAGCAATGTAATAGAAAATAATTACTAATATAATAATATTGATATTTTACCTCTGTTGAATCTTTAGATTATAGCGAACAAATACTAAATCGTTTAATCTCTTGTGCTTAAGCCTATTTCGCTTTTTTGAATGGATGTATTCAAATACACTCCAATTTCTTTCGCACCCAGTTGCACTACAGCATTGACTAAGAACTCGAATTGCAAACTTTTGAAGTTATGAAGTATCATTGTCGAATTGCTCCCACCATGAAACTAGATAAGATAATTTGAATAAATCAAATATTATAGATAAAAAAAAAGACATTATATTGTAAAAAATAATAGTTATTACCTGGATTTAACTTTTCTCTTTGATGAATAGCTAGGGTTATACCAAAATCACCAGTTGCTCTCTTATACTCCTCAATTTGGGCATTGATGTTATCTTGAGTATCACAATCAGGAACCAATCTCATAATTGTGGTAAGCAAACCTCGAGTTACCTCCTTTTGTTTTGAAAAAGAAGGCCTAAAAAATATTCCAGGATTAAGAAAACATCCTGCTGCATGTAATGGACTATGAAGTTGCTTATCCCATCTAGCATCAATTACCCGAATATATGGTCCATATTGAGACATTCTATTTTTCAACCTTGTTTTGATGGCTTCTTTTGCTTTATCCATTGCCTCATATAAATATCCCATTGATGGTTTTTCTTCACTATCTGCTAACCTTAGAACTCGTACTAAAGGCTCGCTGATGTTGACTATATGTGCACATCTCGGCCAAAAGTCTTTATCTTCTAAAACTATAGTAGCAATTTCCTTTCCAACTCGACTTTTGCCATGACTTGATTCAACCCATTTTGTGCAAGTAAACATCTGTTGAAGCTCATTCTTAAACTTCAGTAAACATTGGAGGCTTAAGAAATGGGTTACAAACCTTGTTATGCCAGGACGACATAAATCATGTCCATTTGTGAATTCTTTCCTCATCAAAGCTAAAAGTGATCCTCTTAAATCATGATATGATGGGCCTTGATACTTAAAATGTATTCATGGACATCATGAACTACATCTTTCAAAAGTGATCCTCTTAAATCATGATATGATGGGCCTTTAAACCCAGGTCCCATGGATGTTATGGCATCTAACATTGGCTGATAATAATACGAATTAGCACTGTTAAACGGTATATTAGCATCATACCACCATGTTGCTACGACTTTTCTTGTATTGTGTTCCATCTCTTTAGTAGCCATTGCACTTCTAATACTAGGCTGGGAACCCGGGAGTAGTTCGTGGAGCAAATAAAGGAATCCTTCTTCTAGATGTACTTGTTCCTTGCACTGTCATTCTTCTACTTGTTTGTGAACGTATATCACTCGAACGAGGATTTGCAGCATCACCCTCTTCTACTTCTTCATCATTGGAAACTGATTGAGAATTTCCAATATCAGTTCTAATTCTTTTTCTTCTCTCTTTCTCCATTGTCATGTCATCTAACAGTTGTTTCATTTGCCACTTAACATCCGGAGGGACCTTTTTACAAGGTTCAACTTCACCTTTAATACCATCAAGGTGGTACTTCAACCGAGTAACACCACGACCATTGATCCGTTTATTACAATAAATGCATATACTTGCATTCTTTACACCAGTAACCACCTGTCTATGAGCCCATGCTGGATCATCTGATCTTGCTAGAGCTGAAGAAATGGAAGTCCCACCACTAGATGAGTTTTCAGCCATGTAATTTAATCTGTTGTAAAAAGATAATACAAGTTAGGCATGTATTATTCTTTACTCCACATTCTAAAAATTAAACACAGTAGTTAAATCAACAAAATCCATGTTTATCTTTTTTTCTTATTTATTTTCTTTCATTCAGAAACCCATATCATCAACCCATATAGTCCAAAACTATTTTTCACAATCGATCACTAATTTAGAAATTCCAAATATTTTTCACAAACTCATATCTCTTCTACAAATTGCTCCCAGGAACAACCACTTCCAACACCCTCTTGGTATTATTTCCCTCAAAACAGCATCAAAGTATCAAACAACATTGGCCTTTCCACTAATTTGGAAAACCCACAGAGTAAAAAGCCATTAAAAATGTAAAACAATGAAAAACATTAACATAAAATCAGAGAGTTAATCTACCAAGACAAAATTCATAAAATTCTGACAATCATTCACTCACAGTTTCTACACCAATCTATCAAGAACACCAGAGAGTTAATCTGCCCAGTTTCGGCAGTTTCAAACTCAATTTTGACAATCACTCTCTTTCCCACAATTCATCAACAATCATTCCCAGTTAACAAGAATGCCCAGTTTAATCAGGAACACAACATGAATGAACATCTTCCAATTAAACATTCCATACATAAATGCCCAATTTAATCAATTATGCCAAGTTTCGGCAGTTTCACTTTTTCAAAAAATTAAAGGATTAGGGGCCTCGAATGTGTACCTTTCACTGAAGATTTTGTGCCGCCGTGTGGAAGAAATTGTGCCACCGTACTGTTCAAACTTCAAATTGTGCCGTCGTGATTTTGATTTTCAATTTAGGAATTCAGAATTTGAGTCAGGTTAGGGATTGAGATTACAAATTGAGCTTTTCAAGTGAGGGATTACTGGATTTGTGAGCTGAGTTGAGATCAATTTGAGATTAGGGCAAGGGAAATTGGGAATTGATTTGGGGAAATGGAAATCGGGGAATTGGGAATTGATTTGGGGAAATGAGAATCGGGGAATTGGGTGTTTGGGTCTGGTCTGGGGGGTTTATTAACTGTTAAACGACGTCGTTTTGATTATGGTGTAAACGACGTCGTTTTGGCTGACACTGGAACGGAACTCCCGGTACGAAACGGGGGCGTTCCGGCCAGAATTCGGCCGAAATTGCCGGATTGGTCCGGAATTCTACCCGGGACAAAAACGTCGCCGTTTTGTCCCGGATTTTTCAGTGTAACAGACCGTTCCGGCCGGAACGGAACGGGATTTACATCTCTGATATCAATAGATCCAATATTTTTTAAAATGCATTTCTAAACACTCCTAAGACGAGTTGGACATACTTGGAAACACTTTATGTTTGGATAAAAAAGTATCTGAAAATACTCTTAGTTAGGGAAGGAATTATTCGGTTTGTATATAAATGTAAGGTATTTAGAAAGAAATCTTATTTTTACTAGGAAATACACCAATATAGATTTTTGTACAAAAAAATATATTGTTAGTATAATTATATGATTAAATCTCCATATATATTCACATATCTATCTCATAAAAAAGTAAAAAGGATTTTTGGAAAAAAATGTTAACACATAAATATTCCCTATTCTAGAAAGATTGCTTATGTTATGTGCCTATAAAAATAACATTGGCTCCTCCATTTCCATAGTAAACCTATTTAATTAATTATATTTTAGCATATAAATCACTGTTAGAAAATGGAGAGAGCTTCCTTGAAATTTGTCCTCTTGTTCATCCTTTTAGTTTTTACTTCCAGTGAGTCTCTCCATTTCTCTTTCGTACTCCTTTCATTTAAATTTGTGTGTTGAAAAATTAATTTTTTTGAGATCATTTTCTTAAATATTTGTGTTTTGTTGGATATGAGATTACACATTCCTGTATTTTTAAAAAGTGAATTTATTTGTTTTAATTAATTAAATTATTTATTTTCACTTTTTTTAGGAAAGAACAATGGTATATTTACTTCAATGTTGGCATTGATGCAGGTGTGCTAAGATCAGTGGAGGCAGCAAAATGTGTTCGTGATATTGACTGTAATTTTCAATGTCGACCAGGATTTGGTATTTGTGATCATAAAACACATAAGTGCTTTTGCCTACCAGGAGAAGAAAATTATGTGGAATCCACAGCCGATTGTACTCATGATGGAGGGTGCAACTAAGATTAATTATGGAATATTAATGAAAGTGCTAGCTAATGTTGATGAATTGATCCCGATAATGTTCTTTATATAAATTTTTATAAAAAATAATGATCAATAATAATGCACTTTTATCTACTTAATTGAAAAGATCAGCCAAGAATATTAATAAAGTCTAGTCTCAATTTAATCTAACATCTTAAATTATTGTACAAAAATGATGTTTTCTAAGTTATTTCTTGTACTATTATTGTGACTTGGATTAAAGTATTTTGGAACATAAAAAACTATATCTAACTCAATGAGGATTTAATTAGGGTTATTTTTTAACCTTAAACTTTGAAGTTTTTGTTTGATTAGATTGATGCCCAATTGCTTTTTATTAGTTATCAAAGATAAAATTGAAGGGAGGAGCATTGTGGATGGAAAAGCCATTGTCAATAGTTGGTGATCTTTTTAAAAGTTCATTTTAATTCTTTAAATTGATTTTTTGAGGTTATAAATGTGAGACTCGTCTCATTTTGATGATGGAAAAAGAAAATTTTGATTGATATCAATTTCAGCTATCAAAATAATTGATTTAGATGTCAATGAATTTAATTCGATGAGGAGGGTTCTGCTAGGGTGTTCTTTGGCACTATCATTACTTAGAATGATAGATCTATGTATGAAAAAGATATTTTTATTCGGGTTGATTTTGAGCTTTTGAATTGATTTTTTTTAAAACCATAAAGAACTATATTAAAGTTTTTGAGACATTTTTTCATATGCTTTGAGTAAACAAAAAGGTTGAAAGTGAAAGTTCTAAAGAAAAAAAAATCATTGCACTGATTTCACAACAACCACTCTAGTCACTAGGTTTTAATTGTAGGCTACATGTTTGATCTCATCTATTTTTTTTTTTTTATGTTCTCTTTTCGTATATTTGTTAAAACTTACAAAGGGCTTTTGCTCATTTTTTGTCATTTTTCACTCTAGCCTTTAGTTATACAAATGCCTTTTTTTTCTATTAACAAATGAAAAAAAATGAGCAAAAGTCCTTTGTAGATTGAGGGGTTGCTTGGGAATTTTTATTGAAATTTTTTACTTCAAATTAATCTATATATTTTTCAGATCATTTTAATGTTCTGATTATAATAATATTTTTTAAAAAGTAAAAATAAAATATAATTTTGATATATTTCTATATGAAAAATACTTTAAAAAATAATATCAATTATACTGTCAAATAAGCATCGAGTATGGTGAGTTGGTGTCCTAAAAAACAAGATAAAGGTGTCCTTGGATTCAATAGTTATAACCAAGCAAGAGGCAAGTATAATATGGAGTGAAGTATACAAAGTAACAAGTTACAATTGAAATGTATTAGAGTATATCGAAGAGAAAAGGCTATTTAGAGAAGCTAAATTAGCAATATGATTTTTTGAATAGAATAAATATAATTCTTTTTATATTTTCTCTCCAATGGAAAAAGAGTATTTAGAAAAGCCAATTCTATTTTAAAACATATAATATTGATATAATTATTTATTAATAATAAATATATTAAATATTTTTTCAGCTCTTTTGATTAATATGTAGGAATAGCTCTTCAATATAATTCATCCTTTAGAGTTATAAAAATAAAGAATAAAAACTAAAAATTTTGTCCTTTTTCTTTTAGCTTTTTGCTCGGAGTTGCTCTTACAATGGGAAACATAGTAGGTGTTTTTGTGATGAGATTAGGTGAGATTATTTGTATTATGTTAAAAATAAATATAATGGTAAATGTCGTTGTTGTCATTTTTTATTTTATTTGATAATTAAAGATATTATATAATATTTTACTAATTATCTTATATAACTAACCCCGAATTATATATATATAATTAAAATAAAAATTGATCCCATAAGGCTAATCATGAGAAATAATTGCCGATTGCCATTTCCAAGAGAAACAACTCAACACGAAGAGAAATCATAATCCAAAAATCAAAGAAATACCTGGAGATTGTGACCAACATACCTATCCTGGACAAATGATAAGTCGTGAACTCAAATTTTATTTTAACATTTTTTATAAAAAATAATGTTAATGTGCGATAATTATATTTCAAGAAATGAAGAAAAAAAATTATAATTTGAGTCATAGACTCGGCTAAGTCAAATAAGATGATTTTATTTATTTCAATTATATAATATATAAAAAAGACAACAACAATAAATGAATCAAAATAAAAAAAATCATGAAAACTTGTGATTTTTTTTCCAAAAGAAGACAAATGATATAACTCAATTCTCATTTTATTAAATATGGAATGGCAATATTGAATAAAAAAAAAAATTGGTCTTGAGTGAACTTGAGTTAGCATGATAACCTTGTAATCTTAGTAATTAAGATTAATCCAATCTGGGTTATCCCGCCAAACTTATAACTTTTATTAGATAATGAGATTGAGATAACCATATATAAAGCAAATGATGAAAATCACAAAGTCTATTTTTAAAAGAAAAACAATGTTCATCTATATTAATTTTTCAAATTTGTGACTTGAATTATTAGATTGGAAGCATTTTATCTAGAAACACCATCTAACTAATTCCAATCAAACATATCTTGAAAGATGAAACTGCAAAAAAAAATAAATCAATTATACAATAGGATCCAAAACAAAAAAAAAGCAATTAAAAAAATGAGGATTAAATTTGAAATACAAAATAATTTTTTCTTTGATTAAAGAGTGAAATTGAAAAAACAATCAATTTAACAAAGGACAAAAAACAATCAAAAGAATGAGGGGCAAAATTGAAATAAGAATACAAATAAATTAAATTTTTGATTTTGGGGTGAAATTGAAAACAAAAAATCAATTAAAAAAACCAAAAAAATATTAAAAGAATGAGAATTATATATATATATATATATGTGAAAATTTGGGATGGATGTATGAAATTGAAAACAAATAGAACTCTTACAAAAAAAGTGCATAAATTATAAATCAAAAGAATAAGGATTGAAATTGAAATACAAACAATAAAAATGATCAAACCGTAATTTTCAGGAGAGAGAAGAGAAAATAAAGGAAAAAATAAGAACAATATAATGACAACAAAACTATTCCATCATTGCTAACATGTGTCACACTAACATAAAAATATACGGTTATGCTTTTAATGACAGGACAGAAGGGTTTTTTTTTCCAATGAAAAACACAATCTACAATACATTAGCACCTTCAAAGTGTCGACGCATCCACATATGCCTATATTTTTAATAAAATAATATTTAATCTATAAAAAAAGTAATTTTTCCTTTCATAAACTGATAATAAAAAAAAATATGGTGAAAAGATTGGGATATCCTTTTTTTGCGGTTAAAAGTAAAGTTATCATTTTATTATATCTAAATAAATTAAAAAGATATAAATACTCTTCTTTATTATTTTCAATATTTTTAACTTGAAGAATAATTAAATTATTTTATTGTACTTGAAAAAAAAACATATATACCCTTTGTTAATGTTTAAATAACTAACCAGTCTTATATATAAATAAATACTCTCAATACCAAACCATTTGAGTTTTTAAAAAGAATAATGTTATAATTACATTATTCTAATAAACAATACAAATAAATGTATACATGCAGAATTTTCAATGTCCAAATTAACTTTAGTTAACTAGATGTCGCCTTCTCGTGAAATCTAGCCTATACATAGTGGAGATCTTGTAGAAGTTATAACAAATAAAAATTCAAGGAAAATGGAGTAACACTCTCCCAATTGAATCATGGAATAGTTCTAGTCTTATGGAAATCATGAATTAAATATAAGAATAACCTTAAACTATGGAGCCACATATAAAATAATTTTAACATATCTATCTGTAATCTCAATGTTAGCAAAAAAAAAAAAAAAGCAGTATTAATTTTACCCTTGAATTTTTGAGAAATCTCAATTAAATATTTTCATCTATTTTTAAGAATTTTCATTAATATATTTATTTTTGTTTGAACTGTGTTGTTTTTTTATATAAAAAAACAATTTTATTTTGTAAGGAATATAAATTTTTTTTATTAATTAATTTATCATAAGTCATAACTGAGAAATACAACAAATTAAGTAGTAAAATTGATCCAAAAAAAAAGATTGGATACAAGATTGTTAATACCTTAATACTTTGGATAGGATATTTGACTTGTTAATAAAATATAAAGTCTGTTTGTGAGTGTAGTAAAAATAACTTTTTAAAAATATTTTTTATTCAAAAATATATTCAAATAATATATATATATATATATATATATATATATATATATATATATTGTTTTTTTTAAAAAAAAAAATTTATAACAGTAGATGAAAACCGTATGAAAACAGCAAAAAACAAATTCAGTCCTTTTTAAAGACACTTTTAAAATGCATTTCTAAACACTGCTAAGAAAATCTTAATTGGATATACTTGGAAATACTATATGCTTAGATAGAAAAGTATCTGAAAATACTCTTAGTTAGGCAAGAGAATTATTAGGTTTGTATCTAAATATAAGGTATTTAGAAAGAAATCTTAATTTTTTATTTTCACTAGGAAATTCACCAATATAGATTTTTGTACAAAAAATGTATTTTTAGTATAATTATCTCCATAGATATTCACATATCTAATCTCATAATAAGTAAAAAGGATTTTTGGAAATAATTGTTAACACATTAATATTCCCTATTCTAGAAAGATTGCTTATGTTATCCGCCTATAAAAATAGCATTGGCTCCCTCATTTCTATACTAAAACTATTTAATTAATTATATTTTAGCATATAAATCACTCTTAGAAAATGGAGAGAGCTTCCTTGAAATTTGTCCTCTTGTTCATCCTTTTAGTTTTTACTTCCAGTAAGTCTTTCTATTTCTCTTTCATACTCCCCTTTTCATTTAAATTTGTGTTGAAAAATTATTTTTTTGAGATTATTTTCTTAAATATATGTTTTTGGTTGGATATGAGATTACATATTCTTGTATTTTTAAAAGTGTTTTTTTTATATTTATTTTCACTTTCTTTAGGAAAGAACAATGGTATATTTACTTCAATGTTGGCATTGATGCAGGTGTGCTAAGATCCGTAGAGGCAGCAAAATGTGTTCGTGATATTGACTGTTATTTTCAATGTCCATCAAGACATGGTTTTTGTAATGATAAAACACATAAGTGCTCTTGCCTACCAAGAGAGGAAAATTCTATGGAATCCACTACTGACTGTACTCGTGATGGAGGGTGCAACTGAGATTAATTATGGAATATTGATGAAAGTGCTAGCTAATGTTGATGAATTGATCTCAATAATGTTCTTTATATATATTTTATAAAATATAATGATCAATAATAATGCACTTTTATCAACTTAATTAGTCGAGAATATTAATAAAGTTTAGCCTCATTTTTATCTAATATCTTAAATTATTGTAAAAAAAGAGATGTTTTTCTAAGTTATTTCTTGTGATAATATTGTAACTTGGATTAAAGTATTTTGGAAGATAAAAACAATATATCTAACTTGTAATGAACCTTTTAGTATGGTCAAGTTTAATAAACTCGATACATATCTAAACTTGAGAAATTTTTGACTTAACGTGACCTTGTTGACGAGGTACATAAAAAAAAACACAACCCAAATTTATCTTAGTGAATCCGTTAAATCCATGATTATGGTTATGAATTCACTAGGTTGCGTTATTTTTTATATGATAAAAAAAACAAAAAAACTAATTCAAAATCAAATTATTATTAAATGATAAAATTCAATAAAAACTCAACATTAAATGATGATTTGTTTTAAAAAAAGTAAAAAACAAAGAAAAAAATATTCATGGGCTTGTTACAAACAAGCCCAAATATATGGGCTTGAGGTCATCTAGGCCTATTTTATTTTATATAAAATAAGGATGAATCGTGTAAACCTCGAACAAATAAATAAAATAATAATGATACACCTATATACAATAAAACATTTTTTTGAAAAAAACTTAATAAAAATGAGCATGTGCGATATTAAACAAAATGTACATTGGAAAATTGAGGAGAAAGAATATAAAACCTATGTTTAATAGTATAGACTTGACTAAACCAATAAATATGAAATTTGGAGAAAATATCTATGATCAACAGGTTAATAAAAATAATAAATGTTAGCAAGATTGAAATAAGGGTAAAATAGTAACTAAATAAATAAAAAAAGGTCAAAATTGGCATGTAAAGCCTATCAAAGCTAACAATCCTCAATAAAAATTATGAGTTAGTGGAGAATATTTTTTTCTCTCTTTTTTATATCCTTCGAATTGATTTTTAAGATTCAATGAAAGGAAGGATTGATCCAAAACTCAATTAAAGCTTGTGGAAAATGACAGAGTTAGCTGTAGTGTTTTTGGTTGGGGATTGGAAAATTTTGAATTGAGAAAACATGCGTTTTAAAATTTTGGTTAAGGTTATGTGAAATAGGAATTTGTTGGGGAAGTAGTTGATTCACTCATTCTGATTTTATGTTATGGAATGATCCGTAGATAAATTAAAGAAAACTATGAATTTTTAAACCATAGATGGTCAACCATGAACGTGTATAGGCATGGAGTTTCTAATTTTGAAAATAACTTGGAGTTAATGGTGTTTTTTTATTTGTTTTGGGTATGATGTGATGATGATATACATGTTTGGGTTGATTATGTTGTTCTTAAGGCAATTTATTATCTGTAAATGATTGTTGATATGTTTGAAGAGTTGAGAATGTAAAATTATTATGCATAAGGGGTGTCATAACTCAATTCTATGCTATTTCTAAACTTTACTCGAAATAAAATAACAAAATAAATAATGGTTGACGTGGTGGAAAAATTAAGTTGAAAATTTTGGACGAATCCAAGAGGCCAATCTTACCTTTATCATGGCAAAAAAAAAGAGAGAATGAAAATACATATTCAAGGCTAAAATAAGTGATTATTAGATAAATCTCCATAAAAACTACATCAAAAGGCATAATTATATTTTGTAATAAGCCAATTTGATTTAATCATGGCTTAACTATAAGTTTAATTATGTTTAGAAATATAATTTGAGGTCCTATTGAAAGACTTAATTAAATGCAAGGAATAAATTATACTTTAAATTGGTCAAATTAAATTTACTAAGAGCTTAATTAGTGAAAAATTAAATTTCGGAGCCTAATTCAGATTTAATTTAGAAGATTAGGGGATTTTTGGCGACCAAATTTAATTTTTACCATGTTAATTGGTTGCAATTGAGGGTAAAATTGTAAGAAAATCAAAGTTTTGGGTCAATTAGTTGAAAAAATGAAAAAAGCTGAGACCAGGGACCAAAGTGAAATAACGTGTAAATGTAAGGGTTGTATAGAAGTTTGATAGGTATTCAATAGCACAAAATTAACAATTTTGGGCCAATTAGGGACAAAGTCACAAGAATCATAAGATAAAGGACTAAATTGAACTTAGAAGACAAGAAAAAGAATGTCTTGCACTCATCTATAATCTCTTCTACCCCTAATTTATCTTCTTTCCCTTCCTAGGTTTTTATATGAAGACATGAGTGAACTAAGTAGATTCCTTGAGTCTTCTCCTGCTCTATTGTTATTCTTGATCATCTCTCTTATTGCTTCATGAGTTTCATTTTCTAGTCTCCTCCTCTCTCTGTTCTTCTTAATAGGCAGGAACCTACACGGATAATAAAACAAACCTTTCCTTTCATTCTGGTTTCTCTTTGGAGTATTATAATTTGTGGCCAGATGAAAGGATGATAATCACCTGAACCTTGGAATGTAGACATTTCTCAGAGCTTGAGAAACTAAAAAAAATAGCAATTTAAAAAATGAGGATTAAATTTGAAATACAAAATATTTTTTTCTTTGATTAAAGAGTGAAATTGAAAAAACAATAAATTAAACAAAGGACAAAAAACAATCAAAAGAATGAGGGGCAAAATTGAAATAAAAATACAAATAAAATTTTGATTTAGGGGTGAAATTGAAATAAAAAAATCAATTAAAAAAACCAAAAAAAATATTAAAAGAATGAGAATTAAATTTATATATATGAAAATTTGGGATGGATGTATGAAATTGAAAGAAAAATAGAACTTTTACAAAAAAAAGTTAAGAGCATAAATTATAAATCAAAAGAATAAGGATTGAAATTGAAATACAAACAATAAGATTGATCAAACTGTAATTTTTAGGAGAGAGAAGAGAAAATAAAGGAAAAAATAAGAACAATATAATGACAACAAAACTATTCCATCACTGCTAACATGCGCCACACTAACATAAAAAAATGTGGTTATGCTTTTAATGACATGGCAGAAGGGTTTTTTTTTCCATTGAAAAACACAATCTACAATGCATTAGCACCTTCAAAGTGTTGACGCATCCACATATGCCTATATTTTTTTTATTAAAATAATATTTAATCTATGAAAAAAATAATTTTTCCTTTCATAAACTGATAATAAAAAAAAATGGTGAAAAGATCGAAAGATCCTTTTTTTTTTTTTTGCTAAAAGTAAAGTTATCATTTTATTATATGTGACTAAATTAAAAAGATATAAATACTCTTCTTTATTATTTTCAATATTTTTAACTTGAGAAATAATTAAATTATTTTATTGTACTTGAAAAAAAACACATATACCCTTTGTTAATCTTTAAATAACTAACCAGTCTTATATATAAATAAATACTGTCAATACCAAACCATTTGAAGTTTTTAAAAAGAGTAATGTTATAATTACATTATTCTAATAAACAATACAAATAAATGTATACATGCAAAATTTTCAATGCCCAAATTAACTTTAGTTAACTAGATGTCGTCTTCTTATGAAATCTAGCCTATACATAGTGGAGATCTTGTAGAAGTTATAGCAAATAAAAATTCAAGGAAAATGGAGCAACACTCTCCCAATTGAATCATGGAATAGTTCTAGTCTTATGGAAATCATGCATTAAATATCTATCTATCTATCTGTAATCTCAATGTTACAAAAAAAAAACAGTACTAATTTTACCCTTGAATTTTTGAGAGATCTCAATTAAATATTTTCATATATTTTTAAGAATTTTCATTAATATATCTATTTTCGTTTGAACTGTGTTGTTTGTTTTTATATAAAAAAAACAATGTTATTTTGTAAAGAATGTAAAAGTTTTTATTAATTAATCTATAATAAGTCATAATTGAGAAATACAACAAATTAAGTAGTAAAATTGATATAAAAAAAAAGATTGGATACAAGATTGTTAATACCTTAATACTTTGGATAGGATATTTGACTTCTTAATAATACATAAAGTCTGTTTGTTAGTGTAGTAAAAATTACTTTTAAAAATATTTTTTATTCAAAAATATATTACATATATATATATATATATATATATATTGTTTTTCTTTAAATATTTTTCTTGTATTAGTAGATCAAAACCGTATTAAAATAGCACAAAAAAAAAGTCAATCCTTTTTAAAGACACTTTTCAAATGCATTTCTAAACACTGCTAAGAAAATCTTAATTGTATATACTTGGAAATACTTTATGCTTAGATAGAAAAGTATCTAAAAATACCCTTAGTTAGGGAAGATAATTATTTGGTTTGTATCTAAATGTAAGGTATTTAGAAAGAAATCTTAATTTTTTATTTTCACAAGGAAATACACCAATATAGATACAAAAAAATGTATTTTTAGTATAATTATATGATTAAATCTCCATAGATATTCACATATCTATCTCATAATAATTAAAAAGGATTTTTGGAAATAATTGTTAACACATTAATATTCTCTATTCTAGAAAGATTGCTTATGTTATCCACCTATAAAAATAGCATTGGCTCCCTCATTTCTATACTAAAACTATTTAATTAATTATATTTTAGCATTTAAATCATTGTTAGAAAATGGAGAGAGTTTCCTTGAAATTTGTCCTCTTGTTCATCCTTTTAGTTTTTACTTTCCAATGAGTCTTTCTATTTCTCTTTCATACTCCCCCTTTCATTTAAATTTGTGTTGAAAAATTATTTTCTTAAATATTTGTTTTTGGTTAGATATGAGATTACATATTCTTGTATTTTTAAAAGTGTTTTTATTTATTTATTTTCACTTTCTTTAGGATAGAACAATGGTATATTTACTTCAATGTTGGAATTGATGCAGGTGTGCTAAGATCCGTAGAGGCAGCAAAATGTGTTCGTGATATTGACTGTTATTTTCAATGTCGTTCAAGACATGGTTTTTGTAATGATAAAACACATAAGTGCTCTTGCCTACCAAGAGAGCAAAATTCTATGGAATCCACTGCTGACTGTACTCGTGATGGAGGGTGCAACTGAGATTAATTATGGAATATTGATGAAAGTGCTAGCTAATGTTGATGAATTGATCTCAATAATGTTCTTTATATATATTTTATAAAATATAATGATCAATAATAATGAACTTTTATCAACTTAATTAGTCGAGAATATTAATAAAGTTTAGCCTCATTTTTATCTAATATCTTAAATTATTGTAAAAAAAGAGATGTTTTTCTAAGTTATTTCTTGTGATATTATTGTAACTTGGATTAAAGTATTTTGGAAGATAAAAACACTATATCTAACTTGTAATGAACCTTTTAGTATGGTCAAGTTTAATAAACTCGATACATATCTAAACTTGAGAAATTTTTGACTTAACGTGACCTTGTTGACGAGGTACATAAAAAAAAACACAACCCAAATTTATCTTAGTGAATCCGTTAAATCCATGATTATGGTTACGAATTCACTAGGTTGTGTTATTTTTTATATGATAAAACATATAAAAAAATTAATTCACAATCAAATTATTATTAAATGATAAAATTCAATAAAAAAAACTCAACATTAAATGATGATTTTTTTTTCATAAAAAAAAAGAAAAAAAAACAAAGAAAAAAAATATTCATGGGCTTGTTACAAACAAGCCCAAATATATGGGCTTGAGGTCATCTAGGCTTATTTTATTTTATTTTATTTTATTTTATTTTATATAAAATAAAGATGAATCGTGTAAACCTCTAACAAATAAATAAAATAATAATGAAACACCTATATACAATAAAACAATTATGAAAAAATTAATAAAAATGAGTGTTGCTACCCAATTTTTGACTCTTTATTTTTTATGTTTCAAAAAAAAAAGTATTTCAAAAATAGATTTTTGTTCAAAGGCGAAATTGAGTAAATTGAGAGTTTAGTGGTCGATTGGGGTTTAAATCGTGAAAATCAGGAGCCGAGGACCAGTTTGGAAAGTCACGTAAAGCCAAGGTTGAGATTGAATTTTGGATGGGATTTAATTGCATAAAAAGTTCAATTCAAATTGGGTGCATTTTTAGAATTTTTAAAGGACCAAATCATATTTTTTTTTCCCATCCTAAAATAATTTCCAAATCTGCATTCTTTTAAAAAAACATGCACTGGCGTGCATTGAATTTTCAGGCGCCATATTGATCACAGCAGATCAATCCAAATTTTCTTCCTTTTTCAAATTGATTTTCTTCCCAATTCATTTTCACTCTCGGCGAAGCAGATCAAGCAAATATTCTTCCCTTTTTCAAATCGATTTTTTTTTCCATTTTTCGGCTCCATCACAGCAAGGCAGATCAAATTTATCTCCAGCATTATTTCCTTCCCGAATTTATCTCCAGCGTGATTTCCTTCCTAATTCTCCTTTGATTGTATCGATTTGCTAGCTGTTCCTCCACTTCATGCATGGCAAGTTGGGTCTCCTCTGCTATAAATAGCAGCACGGTGAAGAAGAGAAAAAAAAAAGAAAAAAGGGGAACAGAGAGGGCTGAAGAGACAATGGATTTTACGTGAAAATTTTCGAATATCCTTCCTTCGCGTCTGCTCTCTTTCGCTCTCCATCTGTTTTCGTTTTTGCTCCGCTCTCTCTCTAAAAAACACATACCTCTGTTTTTTTTCTTTCTCATTCTCGGCAGCCAAGCATCACCACCATCGATCACCCATATTCCTCCTCAGCATCACCATAAGTCACACATATCTCCAGAAACTCAGCCATCATCTCAGGCAAAGTTTTGGCAGAAAATTTTCATCGTCTGCAACGTGACCGCCAGCTTCCGACGACCACTCCGTCCACCACAGGCCACCATTTCTGACGAGACCACGACTGGAAGAACCACCTCGACGTCCTCTGCCCAAAGGTGTTAACAGGTAAGCCTTTCATCACACTCGAAAAATCACATTGTTACTGTTCATCTTCTTCATTTTTGCATGCGGGGGGAGTGAATTCGTTCATTCCCCGGGTCGGGTGAAGTTGGGCCGGGTTTGGCACCCGGCCCGGCTACTAAGAGACTGGGCTTCCAGCCCATCTCGGCTGGAAGTCCAGCCCGAGAGAAGGATGGGCCCTCAACCCGTCTAACTAAGCCCAGTCCAAGAGTCATTGGGCCTAAGCCCAAGCCACATGCGGGCTGGCAGCCCAGCCCCACAGGCGGGCTGCAAGCCCAGTCCCATTTGGGCGGGCCGCAAGCCCGCCCCTCCCACTTGAGCAGGCTGGCAGCCCAGCCCCATAGGCTGGCAGCCCAGCCCATAGGCGGGCTGGCAGCCCATAGGCGGGCTGGCAGCCCAGCCCCATAGGCTGTGGCAGTCCAGCCCACCCCTATATATATATAATAAATTAAAAAAATATAAATATACAATTTTCCAAAAATATTTTATTAAAAGAAAAATGTGTTGTTTTCTTGCATAAGACCAATACACTAGCATATTTTAAAAATTATTTTTCTTTTGAAAAAAATATATTATCTTGAGTTTTGAAGAGAAAATGAGTTTTAGCATGGATTTCGCAAAGAAAAAAAGTCATTTCTTGCATTTTGAGATTTTACAACATGTTTGTAAAATCCAAAGGGTATTGGCCAATATTCAAAAAAATATAAAAATCTTTTTTTTTGGGAATTTATTATTCACCATCAGTATTTGGATAAATAAATCCTAAGGGGTTAATATCCAAAATATTCGGCGGGAATGATATGCTATTATTCACCATCGGTATTTGGGTAAATAAATCCTAAGGGGTTAATATCCAAAATATTCGACGGGAATGATATACTATTATTCACCATCGATATTTGGGTAAATAAATCCTAAAGGGGTCAATATCCAAAATATTCGACGGGAATGATATACTACTATTCACTATCGGTATTTGGGTAAATAAATCCTAAAGGGGTCAATATCCAAAATATTCGACGGGAATGATATGCTATTATTCACTGTTGGTATTTGGGTAAATAAATCCTAAAGGGGTTAATATCCAAAATATCCGACGGGAATAATATGCTATTATTCACTTTGTTGGTATTTGGGTAAATAAATCCTAAAGGGATTAATATCCAAAATATTCGATGGAGTAATATCCCATTTGCCATTTATTTTTACATTTGTTTTGATAGATCAAATCATAAACAAGCCAAACGTCAAGCAGACTTACCTTAGGTAGAGTGCTATGGGGTGC
Organism: Salix viminalis; assembly: GCA_029228465.1. Classification (NCBI taxonomy): domain Eukaryota; kingdom Viridiplantae; phylum Streptophyta; class Magnoliopsida; order Malpighiales; family Salicaceae; genus Salix; species Salix viminalis. The sequence goes on from CM055443.1 coordinate 8,151,708, forward strand.
TAAAACCTTCCCTTTACGCTAACCCAGACTCCCTTACCCTAGAATCTCCGAAAGACCAGGTTTTAGGTTTCCTAGTAACCATTAATACTAGGTGGCGACTCCCTTTTTTTTCAAATAGAGAACCCCCCGACATTTAATCCCCCGCTCACGGGGACGAGTCGTCACGATGCCGCATTACTAAATTTTTTTCAAAAAAATTTTGGGGTGCGACAGAATGGCGACTCCGCTGGGGACTTGGGCTAAGCTTGACAGTTTTTTTTATTTGTTTATGATATGTTTTATTTGTTTATTTATTTATTTTCATGTTGCTATGGATTATTTATAAGCTTTAGCATGCATCTTTACATCCTGTCATCATGCATCACTTTTTTATTATTTTTGAGAGCACACACTAAACTTTAAGTTAAGTGGGGGACTAGCAGCTTACCTATGACTTGAGTCAAGGTTGAAGTTTGTGTAAACCCCAACTCTTTGCTGAGTGTTTAGACTGGTGGTGATTGGTATACGTGTCATATCACTATCTGCTGAACCCCCATATCACCTTTACGAGGGTGATCACTGGGACAGCAAGAGACCCTCTTTAGAGACCAAGTAGTAAACCTACCTTATGTCTCACGTAAAGGAACTAGAACCTATCGTTAGGATGTATGCTCCGTAATATCTTTCACATAAAATGGAAAAACCTAAAAAGCATCTTTGCTTTACAGGTCTTGTGAACGAATGGCCACAACCACTAAACTTTCCGGCATGGAGTATGGGAAAAGTTCTGAATTGTCGCAATTGACTGAAGGAGACTGCCTTAAAGGCGATGCTATGAGGCTATCACCAATCAAGAATCTGGATTGCGTTATAAATGAGGTGAACAAGTTAACGACTCATTTTCAGGATGTGGATAAGGACGCATTTTTTAGAAAATACGGACGCCTGATGGAGATTGCGAAGGTAGACGTTTTAAGCCCAGCGGTGCGAGCTCTAGTTCTTTTCTGGGACCCTGACTACCGTTGTTTTTCTTTTGGGAGCGTAGATCTATGTCCTACTATGGAGGAATACGGGATGTTGACTGAGTTTCCGAATGACCTATACAGAGTTTATTTCCCTTTGAGATCTGACAAGGTCATTCCTGAACTGTTGAAGCTACTCAGGATCCCCAACTTGGAAAGGTCTTTGGAAAAGAAAGCTGCTGGTCTGAGATGGAAGATGCTGGAGTTGGAACTAGAACAGAAGTCCGGGTTAGAGAAAGAAAGATTGATTGCATTAGGCATATTTGGCCTTGTGTTATTCCCAAGTCGGACGGGTATAGTAAGCTTAGAAGCTGCTGCTGCTTATGTGGAGTATGAGAATACACAAATCAACCCCGTGGCCTCTGTTTTGGCTGAAACCATCATGACACTTAATCACTGTCGGAAAGCCGGGAAAGGGGCAATGAGATGTTGCACGCAGCTGCTATATATCTGGATGGTTAGTCACATTGAGACAAAAAAACCTGTCTTCAATAATTTTTGGTGGTTCAACCAGAAACCATTGAGGATAGTGGAGGAAGAAGAATGGGGGGATCTAGACAACCAAGGTTGGGTAGAAAAGCTTAAAGCTATGCCTAGTGGTGGTTTGAAATGGAAGGCCCCTTGGGCCAAAGCAGTGGATGTCCTAATGAGTTGCGGGCAAAGGTGTTGGGTTCCGTTGGTAGGGATTACCGGTTATGTGAGTTATGCTCCTGCTCTCGTGGTAAGACAACATGGGGGCATGCAATTCGTTCCAAGGACCAAAGGAATTGCTAAATTTTTTGGTTTGTTTAAAGATCCTGTTGCACAAGAAGTCGTAAGAGCCATCAAACAAGATTGGAAACATCTAGTTTTGTTAGAAATAAAAGGTTTGGGAGGTCCCAGTGCAAGTGAAGGGTATGCAAAATGGAGAAACTTAGTTGCCTCAGCCGCGACCAATGAAGAAGTAAGGTCTCCACAAACTGAAGAAAAGTCTGTTAAGAGGAAAAGAGTTGACAGTGAAGGAGAATTGAGGAGGCAAATTGAAAAGCTTCAGATGGAATTGAACAAGACCCGAAGAGACAAGTTGATGATGGAAGAAATGGTGTTGGAAGGAGATAAAATGAGAGCATTTTTAGATGAGCAATTACAGTCTAGAGATGCAAGAATAACCAAGCTCGAGCTGAAGATGGCTGAGAAGGAGAATGCTAGGTTAAGAGTTGAGAGAGAATTAACGGAGATGAATCTGAAGTGGATGCAAAGTTGCTCTGAACTCGGTGCATTGAAGACCGAACATAATGAATGCCAAGAGAGCATAGAATATTACCAAGAGAAATTTGCAGAGGTCCAGTGTGAGTTGATGGATAGAATTGAAAAGTATGAAGATTTGTATAAGAAGTATGTAATGTCGGAAAGTCGTTCGACAGGGTCCGAGAAAGATGAAGCCATTGAAGCAGAGTTAGCAGTTAAGGGAGAGGAGATAAGAACTCTGAGGACGAAGCTCAACAAAGAGAAAGAAAAGGTGAAGCATCTGGATGAGAAACTAGCATTGATAGAAAAACACAAGGATCAAATCGATGCTAATAATACTTCATTGAACAGAACCAACATGTTGCTTATTGAAAAAATGTCCAAGATGGATGAACAAATGGATGGAGCTGCTGCGCACGCTCGGGTTGTTAGAACCAATGCGAGAAATGTGGGGAGAGACATCATCCGTTATCAGCGAAGTCTAGCTGAGACCGATGCTTTCTTGGAGACAATCGAGAACCGCGGATCCGCTTTCCTACCCTTGGCTAAAGATGTGGCAGAAGAAGGATTTTAATTTGCTTTTCCTCTTTATGTTTTCGAAAATGTAGCAAACTTATCCATTCAATAAAAAGGGCGTTGACCCATCTCTTATGCAAATCCTGTCTCTTGGTGAATATGACTCAAGCATCGACCCGAAAAGCAGTACTCCTAGCAGCAATGTGACAAGAAACCCATATTCTATGAAGTGTTTAGCCATTAATTGTTCACAAGAGAAATCCATTTGCATTACATATACATTTATACAAAGCATTTTCATCATAATCACACATTATATCATGCACTTCTCATACATTTGTGCACGCATCATTGACCGAGAAACATTTGGGACCCACGATACCTGGAAGAAAGGATGAAGAACCGCTGCAATTAACCATCTATGCTTTGGAAGAAGTTACTGCCCGTACATGTATTTGGAAGCTAGCCGAGGGAGAGAAGTTCCAGATCAAGGTATTCTTGTGTTGGTGTTTACAAAATTGGTCATAGCCAATGATCAAGGTAACCGGATTACGCCATCGTGGGTGGGGTTCATGGCAGTGAGAGATTGATTGGTGAGGCTGCAAAGAATCAGGCGGCTGCGAATCCTGAGAAGACCATCTTTGATGTCAAAAGACTTATAGGAAGAGTCTTACTTCAATGATACCCAAAGGCAGGCTAGAAAGGATGTCAGTGTTATTGCCGGTGTGAAAGTTGCTAGGATTACTTCTTGTTTGGACAAGAAGGATGGTGAAAAGAACATTCTTGTATTTGACCGTGGTGGTGGCACATTCGATGTTAGTATCTTGACCATTGATAATGGTGTCTTTGAAGTGTTGACAACCAATGGAGATACTCATCTGGGAGGAAGGGATTTCGATCAGAGAATCATGGAGTACTTTATTAAGTTGGTAAAAAAAAAGAAGCATGGGAAGGATGTCAGCAAGGATAACAGAGCTCTTGGAAAGCTAAAGAGAGAATGTGAGCGTGCTAAGAGAGCTTGAGTAGCCAGCATCAGGTTCGTGTGGAGATTGAGTCGCTTTTCGACGGTGTCGATTTCTCGAACCACTCACCAGAGCCAGGTTGGAAGAGTTGAACAATGACCTCTTCAGAAAGACCATGGGGGCAGTTAAGAAGGCCATGGAGGATGCTGGATTGGAGAAACAGTAGATTGATGAAATTGTTCTTGTTGGTGGAAGCACTAGAATTCCCAAGGTTCAACAGCTTCTCAAGGATTATTTCAATGGCAAGGAACCCAACAAGGGTGTGAACCATGACGAGGTTGTTGCTTACAGCGTTGCCATTCAAGGAGGCATTTTAAGTGGAGAGGGTGGTGATGAAACCAAAGATATACTTCTGCTGGATGTGGCACCTTTTACTCTGGGAATTGAAACTATTGGTGGGGTGATGACCAAGTTGATCCCAAGAAACAGTGTCATACCAACCAAGAAGTCTCAAACCTTCACCACTTACTAGGATTAGCAAACTACTGTCACCATTCAGGTGTTTGAGGGTGAAAGAAGTCTCACAAAGGATTGAGGGTCGCTTGGGAAATTTGATTTATCTGGAATTGTTCCAGCTCCAAGATGGAAGTGACATTCGAGGTTGATGCCAACGGTATCTTAAACGTCAAGGCTGAAGACAAGGCGTCAAGAAAATCAGAGAAGATTACAATTACGAACGACAAGGGCAGGCTGATCAGGAAGAGATTGAACAGATGGTTCAGGAAGCTGAGGAGTTTGCAGAGGAAGATAGGAAGGTTAAGGAGAAGATTGACGCGCGTAACATCTTGGAGACCTATGTTTACAACATGAAGAACCAGGTCAACGACAAAGATAAGCTGGCAGATAAGTTATAGGCTTATGAGAAAGAGATTGAGACAGCCGTTAAGGAGGCTGTCGAGTGGTTAGATGATAATCAAAGCGCTAAGAATGAAGATTATAAGGAGAAGTTGAAGGGGGTGGAAGCTACATGCAACCCCATAATCACGACTGTTTATCAGAGATCTGGTGGAGCTCCTGTAGGTGCTTGTTTAGATATGATTACAAAAAGGAAACAACAACATGAATCTGTTGAGGCCATTCTAAACAAGAGCCGATACACATTGATATCAGAAGATAAACCAGCTCATTGCTGCTCAGTTGAAGAAGAGATAGATAGAAACCCTTGGTACTACGATATCAATAATTTCATCCAAAACCAAGCTTATCCCCTGGGGGCATCCAAAAAGAGAAGAAAACCTTGAGGAGGTTAACGATGGATTTTTACCTTGATGGAGAGGTTTTTGTATAAGAGGTCATCTGATGGTACTTTGCTGAGATGCTTAGATGGAGTTGAAGCCAGAAACGCATTGCGAGAAATCCATGAAGGGATTCACTCAACCCGTACTAATAGGCATATGATGGTTAGAAAAATGCAAAGAAGGATTGCATCGACTATGTCCACAAGTGTCATAAGTGTCAAGTCCGTGGTGACAAAATCAACCCTCTGGCTCTTATGTTTAACTTGATATCTCCGTGGCCTTTTGCAAAGTGGGGAATTGATGTGATTGGGTATATCAACCAAAAGCCAACAATGATCATAGGTTTATTCTCGTGGCTATCGACTACTTCACAAGATGGATAGAAGCTGGGTCATTTGCTCATGTAACGCAAAAGGTGTTGAAGAAATTTGTTGAAGGAGATTTGATATGTTGGTATGAACCGCCAGAAAAGATCATAACTGATAATGCTCAGAACTTCAATGGAAGAATAATAATAGAACTCTGCGCTAAATGGAAAATCAAGCAACCCCACACTTGGGGGCATGGTCAGATTTGGATAAAAGCAAAGATCATCGCAGATAGCCCATAATAAGCAAGGCGCTTACGTTTGAGTGGTTGAATGACTTATGACAAATTTGAATGAGCCATCCAATCGGAGAAGCCTATAGAGCTTTGGAGATTAGGCAAAGGCATCCTGTTGATAATGGAGTATCAGAGAAAAGGGCCTATGTTTCTAAAGAGAATCTCAGGTCAACAAAATCACGGAAGGTGAATTGAAGATCGATGACGAATTGAAGATCGATGTTGCTCGAGACGGGTCGGTCACCCATCAAATGAGACCATGCTAGCCGGGTCGATCACCCAGAAAAATAGACCACGGGTCGGTCACCCATCAAATGAGATCATGCTAGGCGGGTCGGTCACCCAGAAAAATGAGACCACGGGTCGGTCACCCATCAAATGAGGCCATGCTAGCCGGGTCGGTCACCCAGAAAAATGAGGCCATGCTAGCCGGGTCGGTCACCCATCAAATGAGGCCATGCTAACCGGGTCGGTCACCCATCAAATGAGGCCATGCTAACCGGGTCGGTCACCCAGAAAAATGAGACCACGGGTCGGTCACCCATCAAATGAGGCCATGCTAACCGGGTCGGTCACCCATCGAATGAGGCCATGCTAACCGGGTCGGTCACCCATCGAATGAGGCCATGCTAACCGGGTCGGTCACCCATCAAATGAGGCCATGCTAACCGGGTCTGGGTCACCCGATAAAATGAGACCCTACCGGGTCCCGTCACCCATCAAATGAGGCCATGCTAACCGGCCTGGGTCACCCATCAAATGAGGCCATGCTAACCGGGTCGGTCACCCAGAAAAATGAGACCATGGGTCGGTCACCCATCAAATGATGCCATGCTAACCGGGTCGGTCACCCATCAAATGAGGCCATGCTAACCGGGTCGGTCACCCAGAAAAATGAGACCTTTCTAACCACTAACCGGGTCGGTCACCCAGAAAAATGAGACCTTGCTAACCACTAACCGGGTCGGTCACCCAAGGAAATGAGACCCTTCATATCTAGCTTGGGTAGGTCACCCAGAAAAACGAGACCCATATCCTCCATTATGTTTTTCTTTACAACACTTACTATTTAAAGTCTTTTACAAGACTTTAGTCGTAAGCATTGTAAAGAGGGGGCATCTGTTGCTACCCAATTTTTGACTCTTTATTTTTTATGTTTCGAAAAAAAAAAGTATTTCAAAAATAGATTTTTGTTCAAAGGCGAAATTGAGTAAATTGAGAGTTTAGTGGTCGATTGGGATTTAAATCGTGAAAATCAGGAGCCGAGGACCACTTTGGAAAGTCACGTAAAGCCAAAGTTGAGATTGAATTTTGGATGCGATTTAATTGCATAAAAAGTTCAATTCAAATTGGGTGCATTTTTAGAATTTTTAAAGGACCAAATCATATTTTTTTTTCCCATCCTAAAATAATTTCCAAATCTGCATTCTTTTAAAAAAAAACATGCACTGGCGTGCATTGAATTTTAAGGCGCCATATTGATCACAGCAGATCAATCCAAATTTTCTTCCTTTTTCAAATTGACTTTCTTCCCAATTCATTTTCACTCTCGGCGAAGCAGATCAAGCAAATATTCTTCCCTTTTTCAAATCGATTTTTTTTTCCATTTTTCGGCTCCATCACAGCAAGGCAGATCAAATTTATCTCCAGCATTATTTCCTTCCCGAATTTATCTCCAGCGTGATTTCCTTCCTAATTCTCCTTTGATTGTATCGATTTGCTAGTTGTTCCTCCACTTCATGCATGGCAAGTTGGGTCTCCTCTGCTATAAATAGCAGCACGGTGAAGAAGAGAAAAAAAAAGAAAAAAAGGGGGAACAGAGAGGGCTGAAGAGACAATGGGATTTTTACGTGAAAATTTTTCGAATATCCTTCCTTCGCGTCTGCTCTCTTTCGCTCTCCATCTGTTTTCGTTTTTGCTCCGCTCTCTCTAAAAAACACATACCTCTGTTTTTTTTCTTTTCTCATTCTCGGCAGCCAAGCATCACCACCATCGATCACCCATATTCCTCCTCAGCATCACCATAAGTCACCCATATCTCCAGAAACTCAGCCATCATCTCAGGCAAAGTTTTGGCAGAAAATTTTCATCGTCTGCAACGTGACCGCCAGCTTTCGACGACCACTCCGTCCACCACAGGCCACCATTTCTGACGAGACCACGACTGGAAGAACCACCTCGACGTCCTCTGCCCAAAGGTGTTAACAGGTAAGCCTTTCATCACACTCGAAAAATCACATTGTTACTGTTCATCTTCTTCATTTTTGCATGCGGGGGGAGTGAATTCGTTCATTCCCCGGGTCGGGTCAAGTTGGGCCGGGTTTGGCACCCGGCCCGGCTACTAAGAGACTGGGCTTCCAGCCCATCTCGGCTAGAAGTCCAGCCCGAGAGAAGGATGGGCCCTCAGCCCGTCTGACTAAGCCCAGTCCAAGAGTCATTGGGCCTAAGCCCAAGCCACATGCGGGCTGGCAGCCCAGCCCCACAGGCGGGCTGCAAGCCCAGTCCCATTTGGGCGGGCCGCGAGCCCGCCCCTCCCACTTGAGCAGGCTGGCAGCCCAGCCCCATAGGCTGTGGCAGTCCAGCCCACCCCTATATATATATATAATAAATTAAAAAAATATAAATATACAATTTTCCAAAAATATTTTATTAAAAGAAAAATGTGTTGTTTTCTTGCATAAGGCCAATACACTAGCATATTTTAAAAATTATTTTTCTTTTGAAAAAAATATATTATCTTGAGTTTTGATGAGAAAATGAGTTTTAGCATGGATTTCGCAAAGAAAAAAAGTCATTTCTTGCATTTTGAGATTTTACAACATGTTTGTAAAATCCAAAGGGTATTGGCCAATATTCAAAAAAATATAAAAATCTTTTTTTTTGGGAATTTATTATTCACCATCGGTATTTGGATAAATAAATCCTAAGGGGTTAATATCCAAAATATTCGGCGGGAATGATATGCTATTATTCACCATCGGTATTTGGGTAAATAAATCCTAAGGGGTTAATATCCAAAATATTCGACGGGAATGATATGCTATTATTCACTGTCGATATTTGGGTAAATAAATCCTAAAGGGGTTAATATCCAAAATATTCGACGGGAATGATATACTATTATTCACTATCGGTATTTGGGTAAATAAATCCTAAAGGGGTCAATATCCAAAATATTCAACGGGAATGATATGCTATTATCCACTATCGGTATTTGGGTAAATAAATCCTAAAGGGGTCAATATCCAAAATATTCGATGGGAATGATATGCTATTATTCACTGTTGGTATTTAGGTAAATAAATCTAAAGGGGTTAATATCCAAAATATCAGGGGAATAATATGCTATTATTCACTGTTGGTATTTGGGTAAATAAATCCTAAGGGATTAATATCCAAAATATTCGGTGGAGTAATATCCCATTTGCCATTTATTTTACATTTGTTTTGATAGATCAAATCATAAACAAGCCAAACGTCAAGCAGCTTACCTTAGGTAGGGCGTACTAGGGGTGCTAAAACCTTCCCTTTACGCTAACCAGACTCCCTTACCCTAGAATCTCGAAAGACCGGGTTTTAGGTTTCCTAGTAACCATTAATACTAGGTGGCGACTCCCTTTTTTTTCAAATAGAGAACACCCCAACATTTAATCCCCCGCTCACGGGGACAAGTCGTCACGATGCCGCATTACTAAAATTTTTTTCAAAAAAAATTTTTGGGGTGCGACAATGAGCATGTGCGATAGTAAACAAAAGGTAAATTGGAAAATTGAGGAGAAAGAATATAAAACCCATGTTTAATAGTATAGACTTGACTAAACCAATAAATAAGAAATTTGGAGAAAATATCTATGATCAACAAGTTAATAAAAATAATAAATGTTAGCAAGATTGAAATAAGGGTAAAATAGTAACTAAATAAATAAAAAAGGTCAAAATTGGCATGTAAAACCCGTCAAAGCTAACAATCCTCAATAAAAATTATGAGTTAGTGGAGAATATTTTTCTCTCTCTTTTTTCTATCCTTCGAAATGATTTTTAAGATTCAATGAAAGGAAGGATTGATCCAAAACTCAATTAAAGCTTGTGGAAAATGATAGAGTTAGGTGTAGTGTTTTTGGTTGGGGATTGGAAAATTTTGAATTGAGAAAACATGCATTTTTAAATTTTGCTTAAGGTTATGTGAAATAGGAATTTGTTAGGGGAAGTAGTGGATTCACTCATTCTGATTTTATGTTTTGGAATGAAGTAATTAGTAAATAAATTAATGAAAACTATGAATTTTTAAACCATAGATGGTCAACCATGAACGTGTATAGGTATAGAGTTTATAATTTTGAAAATAACTTGGAGTTAATGGGTTTTTTTATTTGTTATGGGTATGATGTGATGATGATATACATGTTTGGGTTGATTATGTTGTTCTTAATGCAATTTATGATCTGTAAATGATTGTTGATATGTTTAAAGAGTTGAGTATGTAAAATTATTATGCATAAGGGTGTCATATCTCTTTTCTAGGCTATTTCTAAAATTTACTCGAAATAAAATAACAAAATAAACAATGGTTGACCTGGTGGAAAAATTAAGTTGAAAATTTTGGACGGATCCAAGAGCCCAATCTTACCTTTATCATGGCAAAAAAAAAGAGAATGAAAATGCATATTCAAGGCTAAAATAAATGACTATTAGATAAATCTCCATAAAAATTACATCAAAAGGCATAATTATATTTTTAATAAGCCAATTTGATTTAATCATGGTTCAACTATAAGTTTAATTATGTTTAGGAATTAATTTGAGGTCCTATTGAAAGACTTAATTAAGTGCAAGGACTAAATTATACTTTAAATTGGTCAAATTAAATTTACTAAGAGCTTAATTGGTGAAAAATTAAATTTCGGAGCCTAATTCAAATTTAATTTAGAAGATTGGGATTTTTGGTGACCAAATTTAATTTTTACCATGTTAATTGGTTGAAATTAGGGGTAAAATTGTAAGAAAATCAAAGATTTTTGGATCAATTAGTAGAAAAAAATGAAAAAAGTTGAGACCAAGGACCAAAGTGAAATAGCGCGTAAATGTAAGGGTTGTATAGAAGTTTGATAGTTATTCAATAGCACAAAATTAACAATTTTGGATCAATTAGGGACAAAGTCACAACAATCATAAGATAAAGGACTAAATTGAACTTTAAAGAGAAGAAAAAGAAGGTCTTGCACTCATCTATAATCTCTTCTACCCCTAATTTATCTTCTTTCCCTTCCTGGTTTTTATATGAAGACATGAGTGAACTAAGTAGATTCCTTGAGTCTTCTCATGCTCTATTGTTATTCTTGATCATCTCTCTTATTGCTTCACGAGTTTCATTTTCTAGTCTCCTCCTCTCTCTGTTCTTCTTAATAGGCAGGAACCTATACGGATAATAAAACAAACCTTTCCTTTCATTCTGGTTTCTCTTTGGAGTATTATAATTTTGTGGCCAGATGAAAGGATGATAATCACCTGAACCCTGGAATGTAGACATTTCTTAGAGCTTGAGAAACTAAATGCATTTGTTGTTCCTATAATGAAAATATATGCTTCCTTTCTTCATTACTACTTCCAAAAGCAGTTCTGGATATGATGTCAGCTGAGAGGTCATGAAGTTCTTTATGAACATCCATCTCAAACTCATCTCTCCCTCCTCTTATTCCCTCCCATTTCTCTAGCATCTTGGTAATGCTTCCCATAATTTCTAGCACCCAAACCTGTCAAATAGATTTTGGTGTCTGATCCAGCAGAGGTGTCTAAACGACACGTCATCCGATCACTATTCATTTTCTTACCTGTAATTTCTTCAAAAAGCCTGCTTTGATGTCAACTTTGTAAGTGCATTTAATGCCTTTATCCTTCATCAAATTTGACAAACATATGCATGAAAATTATCTCTTGATTCTTAACTATACCAAGGTATGATCAGTTCTGGCTGATTGATATCACACACGTGATGGTTCAACTCCAAAGTTAACAAATCTGACAGCCTAATAAGATGACTCTTGTTCACCAGATATAAATAGATACAAAATATATGGTCTGAAGGAGGAGAAATAAGAAGCCAAAGTTGGGAAGAAACCAATCAAAAACTCAGATTTTGTTTCCTCCCATTTTGACAGTCACTTCAACTCTTCATTTGCACTACCTTTGGCGACATCAACAACTCCTTCAACCATCCAAATTATTCCATGTAACACCAAAAACAATTTTAGTCATTGCTCACCTTCGAAAAGTCAAGGTAAACCCTTAATTTTCCACCCAAAATTACCAACTCAGCAACCCCACCACCCATTATTCACATAATACATCAACAATCCAGAGTGAATTAATTCATTATACACTGTTCACTAGGCTGTTGTTTTGTTTTTTTAGGATTGTACCCGTTTCAAACCAACCCAAGAAAATAAAATAAAAAATGCAAAAAAAATAAATTTATATTTTAAATTTTTTATGATTTCATTGTATGTTTTTCTATTGATTTTTTTCTTCAATATTCTATGTAGATCTATGTTTAAGTATACAAATTTGGTATATATATATATATATATATATATATATATATTTTTTTTTCTCTGAAATTTCCGTAAGAAATAAAAAATTATTATTTGAAAATATTAAAAATGTGTTTTCTTTTCATGCATACAGACAAATTTTATAACTTTTTTGAGCATATTTTTCACAATAAAACAAAAAAAAATACATCTTTTCTCATGGTTGAAAATGTAAAATAGGATATCGTGACTAGTTTATAATTATCCATTAGAGCTGGCCAAAATATTAAAAATCTTTCACCGACCATTTGTTTATTTTATTTAGTTATAGATTTTAATATTTGGTGTGTAAAACTATATTTTAAAGTACATTAGATATTAAAAATATAATTAATGTAGTGCTAAAATTTGAACCTTAGAATAATTAAGTTTTTAATCCAATGAGGTAGAGAGTTCCTCACAAAGAAAGATTTACTTCAAACCTTAAAAAAGACTAACGTATAAATTTTGACCTAGAAAAATAATCAAACAACAATGCAACTTGCCTTGGGAAAGGTGGGTGATGCGTCTTTTTCTTGCGGAAGTCTCTTTACCCAAATTCTCGTAGACCATTAAGTTTTTTTTTTAATTTTAATACTAGGTGGTGACTCCTAAAAATTATAATCATAATTTTATGGTTATAAAAAAAAAACCCTTTTTCCACGCCTCCCTTGTCACCAGGGATGGTTGTCACGACAAGGAGGGTTAAGGTTATTACATTGAATATAATTGATAAAAAAATTTGGGTGAAATGAATAAGTTAGTGGTTAAAGTGTTTATAAAAGCTTGTATTAAATAGATGAATTAGTTATAAAAAATGACTTGATAAATGCTTATATGGGATAAGCAATTTAGTAACAAAATGACATGATAAATGCTTGAATAAAATATGTGGATCAATAGCTGAAATAATGAAATGAATAAAAGGAAAACTAAAATTGCTTATCATATGTTAAAATAAATTAAGTGCTTGAGTTAAGAAGTAAATGGATGGATGGTTAAAATAGAAAATAAAAGTTTGATTGAATAAATAAGTTAGTAGCCAAAATATGCATGATAAATGTGTAATTTAATGAATAAAAGGAAAGCTAAAATTTCTTATCATATGTTAAAATAAATTAAGTGCTTGAGTTAAGAAGTAAATGGATGGGTGGTTAAAAGAGAAAATAAAAGTTTGATTGAATAAATAAGTTAGTAGCCGAAAGATGCCTGATAAATGTGTAATTTAATGAATAAAAGGAAAGCTAAAATTGTTTATCACATGTTAAAATAAATTAAGTGCTTGAGTTAAGAAGTAAATGGATGGGTGGTTAAATAGAAAATAAAAGTTTGATTGAATAAATAAGTTAGAAGCCAAAAGATGCATGATAAATGTGTAATTTAATGATAAAAGGATTGATATCCAACACGAGTTATAAATAATACTTGAAATGAACATATTGATTGGTCAACCAAAATAACATTTAACATTGGTTGATGATGTGAATGTGATAGTTAAAATAAATGAGTTTGAATAAATTGAGTTTTTACTTGGACATGTACTTGAATGTTAGAAAGGGAATTCGAAAAGGGAGAAACTATAAAATAAGTGTAATTCAAACAAAATAACAATAAATAAATAGGAAAATTTTATTACCAAGAGTGAAAAAATCCCATTAAATTAGAGTAAAAACTCACATGAAAAAAAAATGTGTATATGAAAAGTACTAATGACTAGATATTTGATAGAAATAATATTTATGACAATTTAGTAGTGGTATTGTTGTAAATAAAACAATTTTCCTCTCATTAGAACAAGTAGCCAGAGCCATTAAGGAAGAAGGAAACTCATAAATTCTTATTTTTCTCTTTCATTTTCTCCATTGCTTTTTTCAATCCTATGGTATTAAGAGTTAGAACTATATCATTCCTACCAAAGTAAACAAACCAAATTAGAAGAAATAGAGAGCGAACAAACAAAGAAAGAAAGAATATAAGGTTAAGGAAATAAGAGGGGAATGGTACCAATTGGAGGAGGAAAAGAAATTCTTGTGAATTATTGCAAATACCCATTAAATTGGGTTAATTAGTAGTGGTAAGTTGTTAATTTACCATTAAATTCCTTTTCTTTTCTTTCTTTTTGTGGGGATTGAAACTGTTGTGGAGAATTTCTCTATCACCTAATTAGATAAAATTACATTAAACAAATTGAATAAATTGACAAATGAATTAAATATAAAACACAAAAAAAAACATGAATGATGTTTAATTTAATGGTGATAAATTAAGTTGAAAATTCACGATGATTTAAGTGATTAAAACAATGCTCAGATGCAAATTTTTGGCATAAATTACAAACTACCAGCTTTACAATATTAGGCATATCCCTCAACCCAATGATTGGATTTGTCTAAAAGTTCACGAAGGGTCTCTTGACATTTTAATCTTGTTTAAAAAGTTTATGACAATCTAATCTCGGGAAGGTCTCAAGATATAACAAATAAACTTTAGGGGGGAGGGGGGGACCATGTAGGAGTATAATGGTAACTAAAACAAAATATTAGTTGTTGATCTGATCAAGGAAAGGGTCATTGGTTGCTACAATTCGACAACTTTTTTTATTTTGCAACCATTTGATAGGAGTATCAAAAGCTACAAGTCTGAACGACATGCATAGTACTAGGCGAATCAATGATTTCTTTTATAATTAGTTTAATTTATAGTATAAAAAAAGATTTTGTGATGCATACGTTATTGCTCACACATTATTGTTCATTTAGAATAATAGTAAAACAAAGAGTGTGAGGTTCATCTTAAGTTTCTATCAAAACTTTTTGAAGTATACTTCCTAAAAGTATGATTTTTGGGTGCATGCAAGAAGATTTTAGTTGAGAAAAACTCCTCGAGGCTTGAAATATGAAGAGAGAAAAGCCTATGGAAGAGGAGCTTGAGAAACAAAGTGTGAGCGGTGAAGAGAAAAAAGAAGAAAAGAAAGAATTGCCAAGAAATCTATAAACCTTAACTCAAATTCATTTGGTAAGGTAGTTTTCATAATTTAATTTGTGTTTTTCATAGTAATTGATGAATGGATGAAAAAACCTCAAAACTTGTTTTTTAGGGTTCTTGATAAATGTTTGAAAAACAAATATGTTAAAAATATTAGTTAGCATTAGAAAGGTGAAAAAAGAAGAAATTAGGGGAAATTATGAAATAAACTAAGGAACAACACTCCTTCCTAAGACTGGCTGTGGATGGAAAAATGAACAAATGATAGGAATTTGTTTGAAACTTATGAATATTGTGGCCTTGTAATGAATATGAATGGTAGATTGTGTTAAAATGAGTTTTAGTTATGTCAAAGAATTATTTGGTCTTTGCTTGTGAAAAAAGTGTTAGGATGAATGTATGATGAATAAATATGATAAAAACAAATGAATGCTAAGATGGTTGTGTGAAAACTCAATGAGTTAGAATAAATGAATTGAAAAAAAAGAAAATAGATTTTTGATGAAATAAAGTCAACCATATATAAAAACAGTTGGATTTGTGCATAATGTGATTAAGTTGAGCTTGTAAGTTGTAATTGTGATGAAAAAAATATTCTTGGGAGTGGTAGTTAGAATAAATCTTAAATATTGACTTGACGAACTAAAAACGGTTATTCCGTAAGATTTAAAAAGGATTTAATTGAATTTGAACACGTATGGAGTATATGTTACTCCAAGTGTTGTCAATTGCTAAATATATTAAATTATGCTTAAAGTGATATGTTTAATGAAAGAAAACAAATTTAAAAGAGATAAAAGCTATCTTTGCCAAAATTAAGAATATGATAAATGAAAGAATAGCTTAAAAAGGGTGGCATAGACTATGTTGAGTTTTTTACTTTAATTATAGTGTAGAATCATGTATTTAAACTTCATGAATGATATGTATACATGGGATGTTTATTTAGAACAAAACATGGAATGTTAAAGTTAGCCTTGTAAGGAAATGAAAGAGGAACGATTTTCAGAATGTGTTGCTGTGAAGAATCTAGTTATTAGGATATTTGAATTCATTGATGAAAAATTAAGTCATTTAGAGTCTTAGACATTAAAATTCATTAATGGAAAGTTAAGATATTTAGACATTGACACTATTATTGTTATTTATCGATAGATATTATCGTTGGTATTTTATAGATAGAATGATATCATCAGTAATAGTCGATGATAAGCACTATGAAATTACAATGAAATTCAAAAATCTATGATATACAATGACATGATATTATTCCCGACAAATTACTAATAGATTGACAAACAAATAATTACATTACAATATCAACAGAAATTTCTATCAACAATAAAACGATGCATCAAATCTTTATGTGTGATATTTTGGCGACAAAAAACAAGAGACAGTCGCACAAGGAGGTTCTAGTAACACATCAACAATGGGGTTGAAATTTAAACCAGGTGCCACTGAGTTAGTGATGTTTTGTCGACGGGCTGCATAAAGCCATTTGGCTTGACAAAATAAAGTATAAGTAACAACCTGGGTGTTATGAAGTAGGTTGACAAAATAAAGTATAAGTAAAACCTAGATCCTAAAATAAATAAAAAAATCAATCATTTTTAAAAACACTTTTAAAATGCATTTCTAAACACCACTAAGACGAGTTGGACATACTTGGAAACACTTTATGCTTGGATAGAAAAGTATCTGAAAATACTCTTAATTAGGGAAGAGAATTATTAGGTTTGTATCTAAATGAAAGGTATTTAGAAAGAAATTTTTACTAGGAAATACACCAATATAGATTTTTGTACAAAAAATGTATTGTTAGTATAATTATATGATTAAATCTCCATAGATATTCACATATCTATCTCATAAATAAGTAAAAAGGATTTTTGGAAATCATTGTTAACACAAAAACATTTCCTATTCTAGAAAGATTGCTTATGTTTTCCGCCTATAAAAATAGCATTGGCTCCCCTATTTCTATACTAAATCTATTTAATTAATTATATTCTAGCATATAAATCACTGTTAGAAAATGGAGAGAGCTTCCTTGAAATTTGTCCTCTTGTTCATCCTTTTAGTTTTTACTTCTAGTGAGTCTCTCTATTTCTCTTTCGTACTCCCACTTTCATTTAAATTTGTGTGTTGAAAAATAATTTTTTTTTGAGATTATTTTCTTAAATATTTGAGTTTTGTTGGATATGAGATTACACATTCCTGTATTTTTAAAAAGTGAATTTATTTATTTTTATTTATTTATTTATTTTCACTTTCTTTAGGAAAGAACAATGGTATATTTACTTCAATGTTGGCATTGATGCAGGTGTGCTAAGATCGGTGGAGGCAGCAAAATGTGTTCGTGATATTGACTGTTATTTTCAATGTCGCTCAGGATTTGGTGTTTGTGATGATAAAACACATAAGTGCTTTTGCCTACCAAGAGAAGAAAATTATGTGGAATCCACAGCCGATTGTACTCATGATGAAGGGTGCAACTAAGATTAATTATGGAATGTTGATGAAAGTGCTAGCTAATATTGATGAATTGATCCCAATAATGTTCTTTATATATATTTTTATAAAAAATAATAATAAATAATAATGCACTTTTATCCACTTAATTGAAAAGATTAGCCGAGAATATTAATAAAGTTTAGTCTCATTTTAATCTAACATCTTAAATTATTGTAAAAAAGTGATGTTTTCTAAGTTATTTCTTGTACTATTATTGTGACTTGGATTAAAGTATTTTGGATCATAAAAAAATCTATATCTAAAGTGTAATAAACTTTTTAGTATTGTCTAAGTTTAATAAATTTGATACATGTCTAAACTTGAGAAATTCAGACTCCACGTGACTTTGATGATGAGGTATATAAAAAAATCAAAGAAAAAAAAACCAAATTCATCTTGTGAATTCAATAAACTGATTTACTTTTTATATGATAAAATAATATAAAAAACAAATTTACAATCAACCTAATATTAAATAAAAAAATATTCAATAAAAACCTACCATTGAATGATGAAATAAAAAAAATATCAAAAAACCAAAGAAAAATAAGGATTCATGGGCTTGTTACAAACAAGCCCTAAATATATAGGCTACTTGAGATAATTTTGGTAATCTGAGCTCATTTTATTATTATTTTTTGTAAACCGAGGATGAATCATGTAAACCTTGAATAAATAAATAAGATAATAATAACACAACTAAACATTTACGCATTTAGTAAATAAATTATGTAAGTTTCTGTATTTTAGGACAATTTAGTAATTGTATTGCTGTAAATAAAGCAAAATTTCCTCTCGTCAGAACAAGTACCCAAATCCATTAAGGAAAGAAAAGGTCATAAATTCTTCTTCATCTCTTTCATTTTCTCCATTTTGTTTTGAATCCTAGGGCATTAAGAGTTAGAACTATATCAATCCCACCAAAGTAACCAAACCAAATTAAAAGAAATAAAGAGGAGAGGGAAAGAAGAAAGAAAGATTTTGAGGTTAAGGAAATAGAGAGGGGAAGTGTACCAATTGGAGGAGGAAAAGGAATCCTTGTGAATTATTGCAAAAGACCCATTAAATTGGGTTAATTAACAATGGTAAGATGTTATTTTACCAAAAAAAATCCCCTTTTTTTCTGTGTGTGTGAGAGAGAGAGAGCGGGGGGGTTGAAATCCCTAAATAAAGAATTTTAAGGTTATATGGATTTTTAAGAAAAATATTAATATGTGTTAATTGTTTCTTTAATTGTGCTATATATGACATGATTAAGGATTGAATTGGAGAAATGAAAAATCAATTATGGAAAGATAGGAACAATAATGGACAAACATGACTAGGAACTTCAGAGAAATTAGAAATGTCATTAAATCATGTTGGTTTTGGTATTAAAATAATGTTGAAGAATGTTTAAGATTGATTGCAAATGATGTAACGTTTGGTTATGATTAAAAATTGTTATATTAAATTATTTTTAATATATATATATATATTAAAAATACCTTTGGTAATGCTACAAAATTGCTATCTAAATGCTTAAAAAAATATATTAATTTGTTTCATTATTCATAAGAAGAGTTAAACCGTTTCTATTTGTTTTTAGTTGTTTTGTTAATATTTTTTATATATATTTTCTTTTTTTTTAAAAAAAATCATACGAACTCATATACTCTATTTATATTTCTTTTTATTATCATTAGATAAAATTAATAAAAAACTAACCATAATATTTTTTATGGTGGCGGGTACTTTTTTTTCTGGTTCACAAATATTTTGTGTATTTAATTTTTTTTATTAATAGTCTACGAACCATGATTTTCACACGAGATTAAGAATATAAGTCCATACGTTATGAATATTGTTTTTCACATTCTTTGAATTAGAGAGTGAAATTGTCGAATTTCTAGTTTATATATTTGTCAATTCAATTGACTATACATCAATTCAACTTTCAATTTGCTCTTACATTTAGTATTTGTTTTCTTCTTCTTTTTTCTTTTCGAGTATCTAAACATAGTTTGTCTAGTTTTTTAAACAAGATAATATTTTAGAAAATCAAATAAAAGTGACCAACTCAATAGTACAATTGACTGTCAAAATTTGTTTGAGAAATGGGTTCCTCAGGGAATTTTGCTAACAAATGTTGTTGAATAGAGTCATGATAATATATATTTTTGGGTGTTTGAGAGTTTTGCTGTGATTGTTTTTTAAAATAATTTTTGTTTGATAATATATCAAAATAATATTATTATTTTTATTTTTGTAAATTATTTATGATATCAATATATTAAAATTATCTAAAATACTAAAAACATTAATTTAGAGCCAAGAAAAAAACGAATCAATTTAGATTTTTTTTCAAACATAATCTTAAAAAAAAAACACTTAATTTGACACCAAATCTTTGATAACGTATTTATGCATACAAAAAATTAAACATAGTCTTGTTTGAAGAAAATATGAAGCCGACAGTGATATGATAGGCCTGTACTTTTTAAAAGGCCTGTTAGCCTTTGGGCTTAAATGCTTTAAATAGCCCATAGTCTAGATTAGGTTGGGCCTCCACGATGCTTATTCTTATTGATATTGTTTTCACTTGGCATTTTAATTTCGTCTCTTGCCTTGCATGACACCCCTCTAAACTCGCGGTCCAAATTATATGATTGGAACAACTTGATAAAAAAAAAATATTCATATATTTTTTTAAATCAATTATATTAACTTTTCAAACTCTTATGATTATTCTAAAAATCAATTGTATTAACTTTTCATAGAGGCTATAAGGCTATATTTATTTTGAGTTTTTAATTTAGTTATTCTATCCATATATTATTGGTTAATATAGAGTTGTGTAGAGCATTTTTAAAGTTAATAAAATTGGTTTTTATTAATATAATTATATAAAAAAATAAAAAAAATCATAAAGTCCATTAGACTCCAAGCATCTAATATTAAATTTCATATATTCTTATTATTAAACAATTATATATTGAATAATGATATTGGAAAAAGAATTTTAAAAAAAATAGGAATTAAAAAAAAAGAATCAGGGCTTAAAATTGACATAAAAAATAATAATATTACTATGATTAAAAAGGTAGAGAAGAATAATAACTTTTACAAAATGTTCAGGAAAAAAATAGAAATCAAAACAACGAGGACCGAATTGAAAAGCATAATACAATCAGTTTGAATTGAAAGAAAAAATTGAAAATCAATAAAAAAAAATTCAAAGAAAAAGGACTCAATTGAAAAATATAATATTTGGTAAATTACGGTTTAAGCATGGAATTGAATACATATAAAAATTCTACAAAAAAGCTAAGACCTAAAAAGAAAAATTAAAAGAGTAGAGATTAAAATTGAAATATCAACAACCAAAAAGGTTAACCTACAAATTTTAGGTGAGGAAAGAGAAAATAAAAGGGGGAAAGTCCTCCCGCAATAAACCGAACCACCACTTAAGATATATGCCACACTAACTAGAAGAGAGTAAAATAACACTTACAAAAACATGAAGAAGAAAAAAAAGTATTTTTAGACGTTGGGAGACGTAACACATGCTCTGAGGTGGGCCACATGCACTCAACCTTGTTTTGGTTTAGTTAAATACAAAAATATTGTTTTAGCTGACTTTCTAATTACAAAAAAAATATTATGAAAAAATAAAAAGGAGTTGTTTGACCTAGGCTTAATTATTTTTTTTAAAATGTTTTCTTTTTTATCTTACCATGTATTTTACTTATATATTATATGTAATGAAATACCAAATTTTTCTTAAGCTTAAATTATAATAATAAAAAATCATTATGAAAGTATAAAAATACTTTTCGATACAAAGGTTTAATTTACTTATTTATTCTCTTTCAAAGGTATTATTAATGTTTTACTTTGTAATAAAAGAAAACACTTATATTTGGTCAATTTAGAAATGATAAGTGAGCCATTTGAAAAAAATTATTGACCCTAGAAGCAAGTGCAAAGGTGTTTTTGTGTGAAGAGAAAAATAATATTACACTATTGAAATTAACAATGCCAATAAATATGAAACTAAAATTATCTTCCAAGGTCAATAATAAATTTAAGGTTAATATGTAATTAATATATTGTTGTTATATGTCACAAAAGTACAAGTTTAAAAATAACAAACTTTAATTAATGTTTAAACAATTTACCAGCAATCATGTGATTTTTATATAAACTATGACCATTCAAAATTTATTTTAATTTAATTTAAAAGCTTTATGTTTTTAATATAAATAACTTGATAATGATTTCATCATCGGATAAAAAAATTTATAGTAGTTTATTGACATTATATTTTGACTATTAAAATTTTAAAAATGTTTTACACAACTCTATATTAACCAATAATATATGGATATGATAACTAAATTAAAACTCAAAACTAATATAGGCTTGTAGCCTCTATGATATGATGTATCTCAGTTCAAGGTTATGAGACCACAACTTAGTAGATATGAGAGAGAATTTTTACCTGGATCACAAATTGCTTGCACAAGAAAACTAAAATAATTTTATGTATTACCGTTGGTATTTTATGGATAGAATGATATTGTCGGTAATAGTCGGTGATAAACACCAAGAAAATTACAATGAAATTCAAAAATTTATGATAAAAACAATAGAGTTTTTACCTGGATCACAAATTGCCTGCACAAGAAAACTAAAATAATTTTACGTATTACCGTTGGTATTTTACGGATAGAATGATATCGTCGGTAATAGTCGGTGATAAATACCAAGAAAATGACAATGAAATTCAAAAATTTATGATAAAAACAATAGAATTTTTACCTGGATCACAAATTGCCTGCTCAAGAAAACTAAATAATTTTACGTATTACGGTTGGTATTTTACGGATAGAATGATATCGTCGGTAATAGTCAATGATAAACACCATGAAAATTACAACGAAATTCAAAAATTTATGATAAAAACAATAGAGTTTTTACCTGGATCACAAATTGCCTGCACAAGAAAACTAAAATAATTTTATGTATTACCGTTGGTATTTTATGGATAGAATGATATTGTTGGTAATAGTCGGTGATAAACACCATGAAAATTACAATGAAATTCAAAAATTTATGATAAAAACAATAGAGTTTTTCCCTGGATCACAAATTGCTTGCACAAGAAAAATAATTTGTGATATTACCGTTGGTATTTTACTAATAGAATGATATCGTCGGAAATAGTCGGTGATAAACACCATGAAAATTACAATGAAATTCAAAAAATCTATGATATACAATAACATGATATTATTCCCAGACAAAATTACCGATAGATTGACAAGCAAATAATTACATTACAACATCAACTGAAATTTCTACCAATAATAAAAAGGATGCATCAAATCTTTATGTTTGATATTTTAGAGACAAAAAACCAGAGACAACCGCACAAAGAGGTTCTAGCAACACATCAATGATGGGGTTGAAATTTAAACCAGGTGCCACTGAGTTGGTGATGTTTCGTCAAAGGGCTGCATAAAGCCATTTGGTTCGACAAAATAAAGTATAAGTAACAACCTAGGTTTCATGAAGTAGGTCTTAGGTTTTGCTTGCTTCCACTTGCAATATTCCAATTAAATCGACACAGAATTTCTATGTTGCTGTAGATGAAAAAAGAAGAAGTCCTTATTTTATAAGTGGCCACTCTCTTCAACTAAAATTGTTTTTTTTTAAAAAAAAATCTAAGTGGATGTTTGGTAATATATTTTAAAAGTGTTTTTAAAAAAATTTAAAAAAAATATTTTTATTTTTTATTTTAAATTAAATATTTTTGGTTTTTTATTATTTTCATGTGATAATGTCAAAAATAATTTTTTTAAAATATAAAAAACATCATTTTAATACATTTCTGAACAAAAATACACTTTAAAAAACAGTCTCACATCACATTCCCAAAGAGACACATGGTTATTCTCAACTTTTTATGTTACTTTTGTAAATATTTATATTTATTTCATGTTAGATTAATTAATCTAGTAGCACACAAAGGCTGAAACTATATAAACCCTTCAATTGCAAATACATGTACGATTTATATATCTCATTAGTAGATAAACTGATGTACTTATTCCTGTAAATCTTATCAACATGAATAGCATTTAAAATACTACGAACAGCTAATTTTAAGAGAATGGCCATAGCGCTACCAATAATTTGTATTAAAATAAGTACAAATATATTTGGAATATGGATTGTTTTTTAAAGTGTTTTTTGTTTAGAAAAATATTAAAATAATATATTTTTATTTTAAAAAAATATTTTTAACATCAATAAATCAAAATAAAGTATATTTATTGGGATTTTCCATTTTTTGATAAATTCTGTTTATATATATATATATATATATATATATATATATATATTGGGATTTTCCATATATGATTGTAACTAGATCACATATGATTGTAACTAGATCTTTGATGTGAAAACCAAGATTTCTTGAAGCTGTTTGTACACCATTATTTCAATTGAACAGTGACTTGTTGTCTTGTTATATGATTTGATTCTATTTAATGTTGATGTGGTTGAGGAAGTTGAACTCCCACACGACGTATACTTCCGCACTAAGCATGGCCCGCCCGATGTTGGAGTTATATATTTTTTTTCCCCCTAAAAATGATGTCTAAGGTTTTGCAACTACGTTTCAAATAAATAAATAATTCAAGTTACAATCTTAACTAGATTTAATAGTTTAATTTAAATTAAATGATAAAATTTTGACAATGATAATAAACAAATCAATAAATAACAAAGTTTGAAAAAAAAACTTTCAAAGCATGTAATTGGATAAAAGGAAGATAAACTAGGGTATGTAATTTTGATATAGCATGATAGATATGTAATTTTGATAATAAAAGGAAGATAAACTAGGGTTAACCTATATAACTCATGATTCAAGTTATGAGATCAGGATAATTTAATAGAAAAAAAAACAATAAATCTATTTTTTTAATAAAAAAAAATCTAATGTCAACCGATAAAAAAAAAGACATCAACTTGTATAAATTTTTTAAACTCTTGATTTAGGTTATTAGACCAAAAGCCATCCTACATGAAAAATACCACAAAGTCTAATCCCCAGTAAATCAAATGTGAAGAATGAAATCAAGAAACATATTGCACAAAAAAATCCAAAATAAAAAATAACAATTAATAGAATCAATTAAACCTGGATTAACCAGTAAAACATAACACCATAAAAGTTGATTGTAGATGATATTAAAAACCATTGCAACATTTATAGAAAGATCAAGAAAAAAAATAAAAAAATAATTAGAATTGAAAGATTAAATTGATAAAAAAAAATTAACAAAATAAACAAAGATAATAAGAAAATAGAAAAGAACCGGAGTTGGAATATCAACAACAAAGCAGACCAGCTTGTATTTTTCAAAGTAGAAGCAAAAACAAATAGTCGATCAACGATAAATCACAACCGACATACGCATCACCAATGAAAAAAAAAAGAATTTCCAATAAATCTCAACTATGTGACATTATTTATATGAGATGAATGTAATTGAGGCTTGATGGATTATAATTAAACTCGCTAGATCATTGTGCATCCATATTCTTCTTAGTAGGGAAAATCGTATTTCAAAACATAAAAAAAACCTTCAACTTTCTTGTAGAATTCTTCATGAAAAAAACCAAAAGGTGTCCAAATGATTGCCATGAGAACTCCCATGAGCTCAGGAGTGCGAAATTTGCTGTGACCAATATATAGAATCACTGTACAGGTTTTATAAACACTGTAGTATCCCACCATAGAAGCTAGCTAGGGTTTCCACCAGCTGCAGCAGTAGCACCATGGACCTAAACTGAGATCTAGGTCAAAAAAAAATATTTGACATTTTGTTTTAAAAATATTTTTATATAACCACCATAGTATCCCATCACAGAAGCTAGCTAGGGTTTCCACCAGCTGCAGTAGTAGCATAATAGACCAAAACTAAGGCCTACGTAAAAAAAAATAGATGTTTGACACTACATTTCAAAAAATAAAAATCATGGTATCCCACCACAGAAGCTTGCTAGGGCTCCACCATCTGGAGCATAAAGGACCTAAATAAGGCTCAATCAAAGAAAATAAGAGGTTGTTTGGGAGGGCGGTTGTACCGCTGTTTCCCCAAAATTTGAATTTTTTTTCATTTTAAATGAATTTTTTTGATGTTTTTAAATCATTTTGATGTATTTCTAAATGAAAAGCACTTTCAAAAGCAACTGCAATCACAACCGCCCTCCCAAACAGGCCCTTAAATATTTGGTATTGCATTTCAAAAACGCTTTTATATAAACACGATAATATTCCCACCATAGAAGCTAGGGTTTCCACCTGCAGCAGCAGTATCATCATGGACCTAAACTGAGGCCAAGATCGAAGAAGATTTCATCGATCAATATTCACTTAGAAAGCACATTCCAACCATGCAAGAGTACCTCACCTAGCTGACGGTCCTGAATAACACCAGGAAATATTCTTTGGCATGTAAAGCTTCCAAAATGGGGCCTTAGTTTTTTAGCATCGCTCGTAGTAATCACGCCGCCATGATCACCAGCTTGAAGAATTTGCTGAAGCTTTTTTTAAAGGCTAGTCTTTCTTCCTGGGGTCCTGGTTGTATCATTTAATATGGAAAAAAAAGAAGATATTTGCTGCAGCAAGATTAATGGAGTGCAAAGTTAGAGCAAGTTGGTGTCCACAGTCTTGTCGAGCTGGTACTTAGCAGGAAAAGTGTTTGCGCATGCAACCATGGAGGCAGCAGGGACGAATATTGCTATTAAAAGATTTTTAGTTTCCAGCTCAGCTCAGTCTATTTATGTATTTTGAAGAATCTTCATCAGGGAGCTAGAATGAAAACGATAAAAAAGCTCACCTTAGTGTTTGTTTTTGTGTTTCAAAAATGATTTTGAAGACGTTTGAATTTTATTTTTATTTTTTCTTTACTTTAAATTAATTGTTTTGTGATGTTTTTCATATTGTTTTGATGTGCTAATGTGAAAGGTAAATTATCAAAAATTAAAAAAAAATATATTATTTTCGATGCATTTCTAAATATAAAAAAACACTTTACAAAATAATTATATGAATGATTCATTCGATAAATTGATTAGTTTATCTCTATCATATAAAAACATTTAGCTTGGTTAGAACGGTAGAATTAGACTTTTTTCTTAGGATACAAATATCATGACCAAACTCATAAAAGACATTGTAGTAAGCTAATATTTTATTGCATATAAAAATTACTAAATTGTCTTTAAAAGTTTTATTATTATTATTATTATTATCATTAAAGGATATTTTGGTTTTTTAATTTTTTTTTAAAAATGGATTGACTTAATTGCACCTGAAATCAATTTTTCTAAATCTTGTGTCCAAGGGTGTTTAAATCATTTTATTTGGGTATTTTTTGTTATTATCGAATTGGGTTAAAGGTAATTCAATCTTTTTCAATTTTAACAAATTATTCTTTTAAAAAACAAAAAGAGTCACTATATGCTACGCAAGTGGCATTGTGTGGGCTAGAACTTCTATTTTCAAGTACTAAGTGGGTCGTTGTTCTGTGGACGAGCACAAACTTATACTATAGAGTTAGAGCATCCTCTTCCATAAGTGGTAACATGTGTGGTGGTTATAGTGATGATTTGATATTGGTCACCCTTTCTTTCTCTTTTCTTCTCCTTTTCCTTTGAAATTTGTGTTGACAATAAAGAAATCATGTTTGTTCTCTTATTGGATGACATTTCAGCTTTGATCTTCATTGTTTTAATTTTTAATTTTAATGCTTAGTGCTTTTATAATGTTTAATTTTATTTTAATTTCACCCTGGGATCTATAATCTTCATTTTTTTCAAGTTTTGTCTTCCCTTTTATATTTATTTTTGGTTTGTTATTTAATTTGATTTTTGTTTTACTTGCCTTGTATTCAAAATTTGATGCTATTAAAGATTTGATCCGTAATGTTATGATTTCTAATTTTGATTCTAAGAGGTTTTTTGTCAATTTTTAATTTGTTTTTAATTTCATCCTTGGATCTATAATTTTGATTTTTTATTTGTCAAATTTGGTCCTCATTCTCATTATTTTTCTTTT
Source organism: Salix viminalis (assembly GCA_029228465.1). NCBI lineage: Eukaryota > Viridiplantae > Streptophyta > Magnoliopsida > Malpighiales > Salicaceae > Salix > Salix viminalis. Next base: position 8,179,503 of record CM055443.1, read on the forward strand.
TGTTTTTGTTTTGGATTCTTTTATTAATTTAGTTTTTCTTTTTAGTTTTTCCCTTTAATTCAGTTTTAGATTGTCCTCTCATTTTTTTATCTTAAATTACATATTCTCTTAATTGTTGTTTTTTTATCCTTCCATGTAATTGATTTTTTTTATTTTACCATTTCACATTTGATTTATTTTGAGATGGTTTTCGTGATGTTTCCCATAATTTTTAGACCTAACTCAGTTTCAATTCAAGTCAAGTACATGTGAGTTGAACCTAGTGAATGCAATTCAACCAAATCTTTTTATTTTATAAGAAGTTAAAATAATATAATTTAATATATATATATTTATAAAGGAAAAACAAACAGTGTGTTTTGACCTAGAGTTGACCTCGTCAATTCTCTCTCAATTTTGTTTCAAACGACCCGACTCTATGTCATCGGTCAAGGGTCAACCTATTAGGTTGAGTTGAGTTTTAAAATATTGGTGTTTTTAGATAAGGGTGCTTCTAGTTTTAGTCATGAGCTAGGGTTAGAGGTTTGAAAAGATAAAATGAGTTGACATATTTTTTTTTCTTGATTACTTCTTTCATAATATTTCAATTTAAAAATATGAACTACATTATTTTCTTTGATTTTGTTTTAATTAAGCTTTTTTAATTAAGTTATCCATATCTCATTATTTATGCAAAAGATATGGCTAGGTGACCAAGGTATTTTCTAAGGGGTTTTTTTTTCATCCTTCAAAATTAAATTCTTTTTAAAATCATGCTTAATTGTTTTTCATGTTTTGTATTCTATTGGCTTATCTCATTCACATAACCTTGTTTGTAACTTTTGGCGACTTCACCTAGGTTTGTTGTTTTTTTTGTCCACTTATTTTTTCTCGATATCATCCTTCAATGTTTGGATTCTTAGAGATTGATAATTTTTATTTTTTTTAATGATGGAAAATCATAATTTGTTTTCCTTTTATAAAATGCACTAACACTAACAAAGCATATCTTTTTTAAATTACAAAGAAAAAAAATTAATTTGACCTTTAACAAAGCACATGTCACCTATCTAGCTTTATTTTATACTTGATAATCAACTATGAAAGTTGAGTTACATATAAACCATATGATTTTTGGTTTTTAAGTGTTATGGGGTGACTTAAGGTTGATATGTGGTTTAAATAAGTTTTTATAGTCTTTTGAGCTTGTTTTCACATGAACTTAGTTGGAAAATGATTTTTAAGCAAAAAAAAATCAAAAACTCCTTTTGTTTTTCAATAATTGCAATGGTGATAAAAATCTCAATTGTAACCTAATTGACAAATTGATGTATGTTAATTTTTCTTAAGAAAAAAAAAGAGCCTAGTTGTCTCATCTTTTTGTCTAAAGAGTTGGGAACGCATGGCCTTCAAGCTAAATCAGCACTCATGATTTTTTATTTATTTTTTATGTTTTGTTTTTAAAAAAAAATAAAAATTTTCTTTTGGTGATTTAAGGGATGTTTTCAAAGGTTATCAATTTTGTTCCGATCGGTGCTTTGTTTTTCAATTGGATCAGAATCTTTCAGTTTCATATATTCAAGAAATTAATTCAACAAACAAAATTTTACTTCAAATCCAAAGATAAACTAATATGACATCGTGCAATTCAAATTTTAAACACAAATAAAAAAGTGTGAGTTGAATTAAGACTTGATCGACTTGATGAGTCCAAAGATAACATGGAAAAACTGATACAAATATAATTTGACTATCAAAAAATCAAGTTACCATCTTCTTAAGAAATTATAGAAATGACGATATCTTGGATCAACTCGAGTCAGCCTAGTTTAACATTTCAAATGTATTTTCTAGTAAATGAGATTATGATAACCTTAAATAAAGAAAATCAGAGCAAATTATAAAGTTTAATTCCTAATAAACTCATTGTTGAATAATAAAATTGAGAAGAAATTAATATAAAAAAATGACATATTTTTCTGGACAAAATTATGAACCTAGATGATATTATGAGAATGTCATCAACAATCTAGCAAAATTTTATATTCTTTGATTGTTCTAAAATATTAGCCAAAAATACATCAATATGTTAATTGACTCCTCGTAAGATTTTAGTTTCATTTAACGGTCAGATTAAGACATATATTTGATATTGTAAAACTAGATATTATTTTTTTAAAAATACTATTTGGCGAAAACAAAACAGAACATGAATATTCCGAGTGGAATTTGGGTGAAATTTTCAAAACGGACCAAGAGTTTAAGCAAGATAAAAATTGTTCCAATTTTTTAAAAAAATACTATTTGACGAAAACAAAACAGAACATGAATATTCCGAGTGGAATTTGGGTGAAATTTTCAAAATGGACCAAGAGTTTAAGTAAGATAAAAATTGTTCCAATTTTTTTAAAACTAAAGTGAGATATCGGTCATTCCTGATGGAATGGAATGAAATTGATAACCTTGTTGTTTTCATCAAAAGAGAATATTATGAAATATAAGAGAAAGAAATGTGAATATATAAGGACTACGAAGTTTAAAAGAATCTGCTCTTAATTTTATTTTAATATATTTAAATTACTCATAACGATTTATTTTTGGTCTTACTTAAAAAAAATATAACTATAACAATTATGTGCAGTAAAATTCATAAGGATTTTTTTTAAAATTGTCAAAATATAATTATTTTTCTAAGAAGTAATATAAAAGTATAATAATCAATAAGAAAAAGACTCATTAAGGCATCTTTTAATTACTTTTTATAATATGCCGACTAATTAAATAGTTTCAACGAATTATAACGACTCAATTAAAAATAACTCTTACTTTTATAATATTCAATGTATAATTAATTTAATTGTTTTCCCACAGGCTCGCCTAGCCTTTTCGTATTTTATAAGATTTTCAAGTTTCTTAATTTCTTTCTATTATTTATATTTTGTTTTTAGAAAAAAATGAAAATTTCTTTGTGAATTTAGGGGATATTTTCATAAAACAAAATTGATACATAAGAGAAAATGTGAATATATAAGGATGAATAAGTTTAAAAGAATTTTTATTTTATTTCATTATATATTGTATTTCTCATCAAGACATGTAATTAAGCTTTTATACTATAATGCCTAATAAAATATTTTGAAAAATTAAAAAATTCATTTAAAAATTAACCCATACTTTTGTATTATTTAATGAATAATTAATTATTATTATTATTTCTTGCTTAGCCCTTTTCCCTTTTATAGGGTTTTCAAATTTCTTGTTTTTTTATTATTTATATGTTTTTGAAAAAAAAATGAATTTTTTATTCAAGTGACATAATCATTAAAAAAACATAATATGACATATAAAAGAAAATATGAATATATAAGGATGAATAATTTTAAAAGAGTTTTTTTAATTTTATCTCATTATATATTTTAATTTCTCATCATGATTTTTTTTTTGGTTTTTCTTAAAATATTGACTATAACATAACTCACAACCTAATATATATATATATAATTGATAATTAAGGATATATTAAAATTGTTTAAAATGTTAGGTTGTGAGTAATCACGACATGAATGACTAATTAAATAGTTTCAAGAAATAATAAAAAAAAATTTAAAAATAACTCATACTTTCATAATATTTAATGTATAATTAACTTAATTCTTTTTTCCATAGGAGCGCCAATGGTTTACTCTTTCTTTTCACTTTTATTAGATTTTTATTGATTTTTTTAATTTATCTTTCAATATTTATTTGATTTTAAAGAGATTTTTTTATTTTATAGCTAAATTAAAACAAATATTGAACCTACTAGAGTTTATTTTCTAGATTATGAATTTGACAAGTTAATCTATGATGACTTAAATCAATCCAATATATTACTATTTTTATATTTAAAAAAATATCATTAGATCTTTTTTATATTGAAAAGATTGTTCTAATACATAGTGTGGCTAGTGATTTAATCATATACTATATAGGGATTTGAGTTTGTGACCCTTCACCAAGTAGGAAAAGGATAGCTTCTAGCTTAATTTTTTAAATTAATTTTATATTTTAATAATATTTTTTTATTAAAAAATGGGATATATTATTTTTTTTATTGAAGTAAGCTTATTTTAACAACGGTCAAAGCCCTGGTGGGCCTGAAAACAAGGTGATTAAGAGCTAAAATTGAAATAGAGGAGAAAATATTATCAATTTGAAAAATCCAAAGGACAACATTGAAAAATAAATAAATAATAATGGAGATAATTGCAATTTCTTAAATTTATGGGCGGTGATTAAATAATCAAAATGTGAGGGAGCAAAACATTAATTATAAAACTCAATCATCATGGCAAACTAGAATGTCAAAATTGCACATTCTGGTGCTTCCCAGTCGTTGGATCTATCTTGGAGTGCGAAAGATGCTGGTTCTAGCTGTCCATTCGACGGCTCAGATTTAAGCATGTCTTGTAACAGAAAGATCCAAATTTCAAGCTCGAACACTCTTCAGTCAAATCATGCCATAACAAGCAATAACTACAGGAAAAAGGGTTTTTGACACGTATATTTATACAGTATGACAGGACTGCCCTCAACCGTCAAATCAAGATGCACTAATCCTTGTACAAAAATAACGAGCCACTTCTTATTCCAAAAAACTAAAAACTGTATTTTTCCGTGCTTCTATCACTTTCAAATGTCAAGGTCGTTTTGGTCTTTTCAGATTTTACGGTCATTAAAATTCTATTGGCGGTTAGAAATGCCACGTGACTTGAAGGGCATGCGGTGGGCTTATATCACGTGACATCAGCCTGCCATTAGGGTCCAGTGACAGATGACACGTACAAACTGTTTCTTTGCCACAGTTGCTAAATTGCAAATTAGGAGCAGCTTCCTAGTTTGGCTCCTCCTGCGCAGGCGAGGGACAGATGAGTAGCAGTATTAAGGGGTTGTTTGTTTTGCTCAAATATATTACGTAAGAATATTTTTTATATTTTAAAATTTTGATGAATATAAATAAGTTTTATATTGGTTTGAAGTTTTTTTTTATATAAAATCTACAAACATATTGGTATAAAAATGTGTTTTAATTTTAATACTTCTAGGGTTTCTTGAACCCAAAAAAAAACTATGACATATATGATGTTTGTTTGGCACTATATTTTAAGAGTATTTTCAAAAAAAAATATATTATGTTTATTATTTATTTAAATTATTATTATTTTATAGTTTTTAAATTATTTTTGTTGTCCAAAGATCATTTCTAAAAAAATATTATTTTAAAGTATTTAAAAAAAAACTATGCTGATGAAAAGTTCATAATGCTTCTATGATTGCAAGTGTTAAAGCATCAACGATATGACGGTTTGAGAAGTAAGAAAAGGGTTAGAACTCTATTTCAATTTTTTGCTATTTATTTTTTTCCAATGAAATTTGTGATCCCAAATTTGAAATATATGGTTACTAATATAATAATTATTAAAAAATTATATGATAATTAATTTTAAAATTTATAAAATTAATTTAAATATGCATAAATTGATGTAGAAACTCATGTTAAATATATAAAAAAAAATAGAAGCAACTTTCTTGTTGGCAGAGGAGGTAATAATGAACAGTAATGGCAGCAGGGTCTTGGCCTCATAGTCAAGAAGGATTTCTCATTTCCTTTCATATCAGGTTCAAGTTTTATCATGCATGTTTTATCGCTTTTGTGGTACTTTATCTGTTTATTGGGCTTGTAGGATGTTTAGTGGGTCTAGAAAATTAATTATAATGCGTGCAACTGACCTGAATAACCTGATTATAAAAAATAATGATGATAATAAAATAATGAACAGTAATATTATGCGAGGTTGGGACCCAAAGAGATACCGAAAGATCTGAAATGGCAGATTGGAATTAGCACGGTAAGAGTCCTCCACCTGTGAAAATGCTCTGTCAAGGATGCAATTGTGACAAGCAAGAGGGACAAGGAGAGGACACGGTGGGGGACCTTTTTGACATTGGCGAAGAGATGTTAATGTCAATGACATCAAATAATGTTAGTTTTTTAAAAAATATTTTTTAATAAAAAATATATTAATATAATATTTTTTTAAAAAAAAAGTAATTTTAAAATGCAACATTAAAAAGATAAAAAAAAAGTGTTTTATGTGAATTATTTTGGGTACAAATTTACAAATTTTACCTTCATGATTGACATTTTTTATGTTTAAATACCTTTTAAACATGTTTAATATAAAGAACATATCAAGAAACATAATAAAATATATTAAAAATATCAAAATTCAAAAGTTCAATAACAAAGCAGGGTGAAAACTTAGAATAAATATTTATTTTCCTGCCTGACAGTAAATCTTTACATCTATCATGATAGTACAATTAAAATGAACTCGCATACTTCACTCTGCTTGTATCAAATGATTGATAATACAAATAAAAATAATAAGATAAAATCTAAGTTAGATGTTTTTTAAGGATTCATTAAGTTTAAATTATTAAATCTAGAATTCTACTTGAATTAATAAACTGTTTGAGGTTACTAAATGAATCGATCGATTGCTTATTCATCAATGATGGATGCTTGAGAATTCTATAAGAACTGGTTGGTTAATCATCTTGGCCACACTAAATTGGCTAACCATTTTAGCTATTAGTTGTATTATAAAGACTATGAACAACTAATTGTTTTTAGAAACATAGAGAGAGAGAGATTAAAACTTAAACACATTCATGTCTCATAAGAGATATTTAGTGAGGTATACAGATATTACAAAATGTAATATTTATTTTATTAAGAGAGTTTGTTATGAAAACCAAATTATTACCGTAAACATTTGAGAACTAAGTAAAAACTCTTGGTATTGGTGAAAGAATTTCATCAGAGATAAAAAACCTTGAAGGGGATATATCTTCATGTGGAGAAATCTTGAAGAGAGAAAAAAGATTTTTTCAGGTGTTATAAAATATTTTGTATGAAATTATACTTCTAAACTTGAATTAATGAAGAAATACAATCAAATACAGTTTTGTATAATATAATTATATTATTGATTATTGTATTTATTCGAAGTAATTTGTTTTCAATATAAAATTTTAATAATGCACTGAACTCACTCCCTTTTAAATATTAAACTTACTCAAATAACACTTAGTTAGAATATATAGTTGAGATTTTCTTTACATTTTTTTTATTTTTTTATTCAATGTCTAAATTCTCTTCATATTTTAGATAGGCAAACTTCTCCTAGAAGAAAAAAAAAGACAGCCATTGTCATTTAAAAAAATATGTCGGTAACACCCCTCGAATTTTTTATTTTTTTAAAAAAATGTTTTTATACTTGGACAACTCGCCATTAAATGAGTTAATTAATGAATTGACAAATTATTACCGCACGATCTTTATTACTTTATGAACGTTACTTTGGTAAGTGGGTTAATTTTTTTAATTTTTCTAATGGCACGACTAACCTAGTTCCATAGGATAGGGCATCATTGTTATCTTGTAGTAAAAAGTAAAAACTATTTCTCTTCACGGGGATTAATATTATTAAATATAACCCTTATTATTAGCTTTCTTACTAAAATGAGCTCGATAATCATAACAAACATCTTTTGCCGCTCGATAATCATAATATTCACTTATCCGCGCCTCGTCGTGATTGTAATTATTTTTTTTTCAATATAAAAAATATCAATTGTATGAGATTTTTTTTATTATAATATAAATTTATATAAAATAATAAATTTGTATAAAATTCTTGTGAAGTGTAATTTTTTTATAAATATATAAATTTTAAATCGATATAAATTTATCTGTTTGATAAGTTTTCCATGAAATCAACAGCATAAAATTATCATCATTATTAAAAAAAAAGATTCGGATACTTGAATTATTGAATTCATTGTATCAGGATTAGTTCATTTTATGATCTAATTTAAATTAAATACAATAAACAAAATATAAATTGTAAAAATACTTTCAATAACCAAATAACAAAAATAAATAGTTCATTTTGTATTGTTTTTACCATTTATGTCATTTGCATACTTATTATTGTCCCCTGATATTTTTACTGATTTTTAACTGGTGTTTATAAAATTATTCTTTGTTAAATTCTTTATAATTTCTTATAACTATTTCCCCATCTTCAGTACATATTTATTTCAAAATTCTCATAGGATATTAATATAATTTATCATTAAGTTTTATTTTATTTTCTTAACCGGGGTTGGATGACTAATTTAATATCTTTGAACATTTCTTTTTTATGTTGATTATGCTTGTCAATTATGTCATTATCGTGCCACATGTCCGATCACCATAAATTCCACATCATTGTTTTGTTGCTTGAGACTAGGTATAAAACCTAATTCTCTTTCGCCTCCATATCTTTTTTTTCTTCCCAATTGCATGATCATTCATTTTCTTTATAGGATCTCCCCAAATCTCGATTGATATCGAAAAGCTGATTATTTTTTTTAATTATGAGTACGAAGATATAAGATAAATCTATCATTGTGACAATTTTAAATAATTTTTTATATTTTTAAAATGCATGTGTCTAAACTTGTAGGTATAGATCTTAAATCATTATTAAAAGCTAGGTATTCATGTAATATTTACGAGCCCGTGTAAGCTATTAGCTATAGTGTACGTTTAAAAGGTTGTTTTCTAAAGTAATTTTTGTTTAAAAATATATTAAAATAATATATATTTTTTTATTTTTTTTAAAAAATTATTTTTGATATCAGCACACGAAAATAATCTAAAAATAAAAAAAAATTAATTTAAAGTAAAATATAAAAAAAATATTTTCAATTGTTTTCAAAAATATTTTTGAAACGCAGTGTCAAACCACCTATAAGCTTTAAAAGTGTCTATAGCCATCCTAGACTTTTTGAAAATTTTATATATACCTATATTTTCTAAAGTTTAAATAAAATCTTATATATCCTTATCTTATAATCACGTCTCTCCATGGAAACAACTCTTTTTGGAATAATTAAGCAAAAAATGATTAAAAAAATCACTTCTCTCTCTCTCTCTCTCTCTCTCTCTCATATATATATATATATATATATATATCTATATATATATATATATATCTATATATATATATATATATTTAAATAATATAATTTTCATTTTTGTCTTGTCTCATGAAGAATCCCATTTGACTACACATGTTTTTTCATTTGATTAGAGAGTTTGATACTTGTACAATGCCAAATCTCACTTCTTAATTTACGGATCTTACTTGATTCATGAGGGACATTTTGGATGATAAGTTATGGATCTTATTTCCTTTAACGTAAATAAAGGATCTGAAATTTTATTAATTTCAGAAAAACTTTATTAAAAATCACTATTTGAAAATTTAAAATTTTTCATATTTCATATTTTTAATCCTTTAATCTCAACCCACCAACCCAAAATCCATACTCAAGGGTCGGATATCACCTCCATCAATAATTTGTCAACCTAAAAGATTCCACCTAAGAAAAACTTAAAATGGAGATTAGGATCGAGAGAATCAAGTAAGATCCGTAACTTATCATCCAAAATGTTTCGAGTCTTTCATGTGAGAGAATAAAGATCTGAAATTTATGATTTTATGGGTCCAATCTCCAAAGAAAAATTAATAAAATTTAGGGTTTGCATTCTTTAGAGTTTAGACAGAGAGATGAAGAAAAGTGGGATAGTTTAGAATTTATAGTTTTATATTACATTAAAATTAAAATTATAATAAATAAGTAGCGGTGGATTCATAGAAACTTGGAGTTGATGTGTGTTTTTTCATAGCTAATTGTTAAGCTCTACGGGCTTTATCTCTAGATATGATATTCCATGCAAAAAGAAATTTCTTTATCATAAAATAAAATACCCTTTAATAATTAAGTTAGTAAATTATAAAAGAAAAAAAAAGTACAAGAGAGTAATTAGTAGGAAAATGTATGTGTGATTTTGATTTTTGAGTGTTCTTGTCATAACTCGTTGGATGTGTTGCACAAAGCAATCCGTTTTTTTTTCATATAATAATCCAAAAACAATTATAGTTTTTAATCATGTTATTTTACTTTAAAAATTAACGTGGGCTTGAAATTAAATATATATATATATATATTATTTTAATATATTTTAAAATAAAGTACCCTTCAAAATCTGAAAAATCAACTGGCTGCTCATTGGTTATTCATCACAAACAAAATAAAAATTGACATGAGTTTCAATGTATACTACATTAGAGGTAATGTTTGCTCTAATCGCTAATTCTGAGCACACCCTCTTTATGACTCCAAATCTTGAATTTATTTTTAAATGTAATTTTTATTTAGAAATATATTAAAATAATATTTTTTTGTTTTTTTTAAATTTAATTTTGATATAAAATTCTCTAAAAACACTCAAAAAAAAATAATTTCAAGTAAAAATAATAATAAAAAAAACTTTTTTTTTCTTAAAGTAGCATTAAACACTCTTTTAGTGGCTCCGTTGAGCACAAAATAAAAAAAATAAAAATGTTAGTGCGAGGATTTAGAAACTTCGAATTTAATAATTAAATTTGGAAAGAAAATAAAGATGAAAGGTCGTAAGTATTATATTAATACAAGACAGCAAATGATGGGTTCCAACTATGTATTCCTGCCCTAGATCTTCTTTCTCTCTGCCATAGATTTTCTCCATTTAGGTGAATCCAAGCTCCCTGGATTCTCATATCCAACATTATCAAACCCTAAGATCTTATATTTTCCTTTCTAAACTTAATAATTCATCCTGTTCCACTTATGTCTCTTCGTCTTTAGACAGCTGCATGCTGCATATTTTCTTGGGAAGATACTGCATGCGTTTCCAAAAACTTTTTTTTTAAAAAAAAATATATATTTTTTAATATATTTTTAAATAAAAAATAATTTTAAAAACAATTTCAAAATCATCGATCATGCATCCAGCAACACAACCCAAGTGTCCACATGTTGACATCAACTTGCATGAGAAAAAAAAAAACACAAAATGATAACATTAGGGCAGCACATGAAGCTAGACTGGCCCTATGTAAATGACTTACAGCGTTACAATGATGACAAGCATGGGAGCTTCATTTTTTTTATTTTTTAATATAAAAAAATTTAATTTAAATAATAATAAAAATTTATTTTTTTTCAAAAATATTTTTGAAATGTAGTTTCTATATCTACCACCTCGAACAAGGTTCATGGATTGTATGATATTAGAGTGTGGTTTAATGTTTGGGCTGTAAATTGTAATGATAAAAGATCTTATTGCATATTTCCTAAATTAAACCTATTCCTCTTATTTTTTTAGTACATAAATAGAGCACGTCATTTTAAAATAAAATAGTGTTAAAAAAAGTGACTCGTATATAATGTTTGTGAAATTAAACATGATTTAGTTTGTTAAAATCAAATAATATGAATATTATATATCATAGTTGATTAGAAAATCTAATAAATAAATATCATGTGACATGTGAGTGATTTGTTATAGCTAAATTGATTCTTTGATTTTAATTAATGGATTCAATTGATATATATATATATATATATATATGGGGGGATCTTGAATTAAATTATTTTAAAGGGAGATAAAATTGATTAAAAAATCTAAAATTACTGGGGAAAATATTGTAGTTGTAGACTCATATTATTAATTGGAACATTGCAATGAAGCATTTGCCCCTCCCTATTAGTCATTTACAAATAATTTGTCAATGCAAATGTGTTTTTTCTCATTTCAAAATCATAGTGAAAATATATAAATACTCTAAAAAGAAAAAAATACTAGCATAGACAAAAAACTTGTCACATTCATTTTTTTTTGGTATTGTCATGTAAATTGAGTGGAAATTTTGTGTTTAGTCAAATATAAAAATAAAAAAACATAGTGAAATGACCCTGAACGACATTGAAAGTCAAAAAATTAAAACTATTCTGGAGGGATTTTTTTTCTTTTTCACAAAGGTTTCTTTGATATTAACATGTTAGATAAAAGGTAATTTGATATTTGTCTAAATATTAATAAGCATATGGGTGCACATGTACAACACTAAAAGGTGTATGCAAGAGTGAACTCCTTTTGGGTAGCACTAGCATTGCATCCCGGCATCCAAAAATATTTTTCATGTCATTAAAAGTTTTGTTGAGTTCATTTGTAACGGTGTTATGCATGTCTTTGTTGATGGTTTGATTTGTTATTAGCGAGTCTTTCTTTCCTTCTTTATTCTCTTCTCCCTCAAAAATCACATCCTGACCCTCTTTGTTAATGATATATTAACTTCAGTATTTATTGATTTGATTTTTGATTTTATCCCTTTTGTATAAGTTTTATTTGTTTCCAATTTACTAAATATTATTTTCTCTAATTTGATCCGTATTATAAAATATACTTCATGGGTTTTTTTAAGATTGGATGCTTTAGATCGAATGACCCAAGTTATTGATTTTGAAAGTTAACACGATTTGTTTTTGAAAGGCTTAGTAATCCTCTTGATTTTTTGTTATCAAATTATTATAACATCATGATTTAAATCTTAAGTGTGGTGGAATATTTTGAATTAATTTGGCTTTAATTACCATGATTACAGGTTTGTCATATTAACCATTATCAATTTAAACTTTTTTCTATGTCCTTTCCTTCACCTCATTCAACACTTACACATCACGGAAAAAAAAAGTTTAGCCTCATGGTCAAGTACAACAATTAAGGGTTATTGTACCCCCACAATAAAATTAATATGAATTTAACAATATTTCCCCAACTCAAAAAACCTTTCAACTTAGCATTGGGGGCAAAATAGCATTTTTTTTTCCCTTGATATAATTGTCTTTTGCATATTATATAAGGTTAGATTGTTCATTTTGCTTATTTTACGTGTTAAAAAATACAAATTCATGACCATACTTATTTATATTGACTCATTTTAATTTTTATATTGAGTTTTTTATGCGGGCTCGGGTGAATATTTTATTAATTTTTTGCTATTATTTTATATTTAAATTATTTAAATTACAAAGGCTAACAGCCAATCACATGCCACAAATCTAGCTAGATCCTAAAAGTGCATTCAACTTCCAAGAGAGCTGCTCTCCAAGTAGTGGCTTGTCAACGATCACTCACGAGAGGATGCCAGGTGGCAAAAAAGTCCATGATCGGACGGCTGTTGACTTACAGAAAATAAATGTTTCCAATCCCCCAACAATCGATTAGGTATCATCCTAGTGGTGGTTTCTTAAGGAGTTTTTAATTTAAAAACACATTTAATAATATTTTATTTTTTAAATATTAGTGTATTAAAATAATTAAAAAAACGATTGTGATGTAAGAAAAGACGATATTGAAATAATAATATAAATTAAAAGCTATTTATATCTCATGTTCGATGGCCTACGACCCTGCAGAAATCGAAGAAGGCGAGAAGAGCCTTGAGAAAGAACACTAAATCCTTTCCTTAACCTTCACGCCTTCATTTATGCAGAGCATTCATCTCCCTGTCGCTGCTAATATATTATAAACTCTCTCCCTCATCCCTGTAATTTTCTCTGTTCACCTCTCACTTCTCATAAAGAAAACCTCTGTTTTCTGTGTACCTGAAACCAACAGTCTAACTAGCACTCCACCTCTGATGGATTCTCTTCTCATCCACTCTTTCTCTCATTAAACCTCACTGAAAAACCCTTTTCATCTCTTTAAATTCCCATTTCGTGAGAGAGTTGAAAACAGAGCGAAAACAGAGCCATTCTCTCTCTGTTTCTCGTTTTTTCTTGGGATTTCCAGCATGGCTTCTTCCTGTAAAGAGCAAGAACAGCTAGGGTTTAAGCAAGCACAGTGTGTTAGGGTTCATGGACCTATTATTGTAGGCGCAGGGCCATCTGGTTTAGCTGCTGCTGCTTGCCTTTCTCAACGAGGAGTCCCTTCTCTGATTCTTGAAAAAAGTGATTGTATTGCTTCTCTTTGGCAACAAAGAACCTATGATCGCTTAAAACTTCATCTTCCTAAACAGTTCTGTGAGCTCCCACTTCTTGGTTTCCCTGCTAATTTCCCCAAGTACCCCACTAAAAGCCAATTCATTTCTTACATGGAGTCTTATGCTTCGCATTTCAATATCCAGCCTCGATTCAACCAGGCTGTAAGAAAGGCAGAGTACGACCGCGTTGAAGGGATTTGGAGGGTGCAAACTGAACACCTCGAGTTCCATTCTGGATGGCTTATTGTTGCTACTGGTGAGAATGCTGAGCCTGTAAGACCTGAAATAGTTGGTTTTGACAAGTTTAATGGCACTGTTCTTCATACAAGTGAGTACAATTCTGGTTCTAAGTTCAGGAACCAAAGGGTCTTGGTTATTGGGTGTGGCAATTCAGGGATGGAAGTTAGCTTAGACCTCTGCAGACACAATGCGATCCCCCATATGGTTGTAAGAAACACAGTAAGTTGTCTAACTCTATCTTCAATTTAAGTTTCCGGAGAAATCGATGTTTTTTTAGATTAAGATTCTGGTTTTTTTTAAAAAAATTGTTTTCACCATATGGTATGTTTAGTTTTTGATTATCTGTTTCTTAATTTGCTGATGCAGGTGCATGTTCTACCTAGAGAGATGCTTGGCATGTCAACATTCGGAATAGCCATGGCACTTCTCAAGTGGTTTCCTTTAAGATTAGTGGACAAGGTGCTACTTCTAGTAGCCACTCTCACCTTGGGCAACACAGACCAATTAGGCCTGAAACGACCAAAAACAGGCCCGATTGAACTAAAGAATGTCACCGGAAAGACACCGGTGCTGGATGCCGGCGCGTTATCACAGATCAAGTCTGGCAAAATCAAGGTAAATCAAGCACGTCCGAGCAAACCCTTCATTTTTTATCCACCCTCTTTTGCATGTATGCTTCTGCTTTCTGCAATACCTTCTGCTAATCCTTCTAGGGTTTCATCAGGTGATGGAAGGTGTGAAGGAGATAACAAAAAATGGAGTCAAATTTATGGATGGACAAGAAAAGGAGTTCGAGTCTATAATCTTAGCAACTGGATACAAAAGCAATGTGCCTACTTGGCTCAAGGTAAGAATCATATCTATGAAATTTTAGTTTTAGTTCTATCTTATTAGGAATCATCCATCCTTTTCTGCCTTGGACGCATGCACAGAGGGCAGACACCTACAAATCTCTTATTTTCTCCATGCAGAAAAGAATAAATTAGTCAGGGACTGCTTGAAGTTATTATACCTTTCTGAACACACCAAAAATAATAATAAAAAAAATCACAATTTTCTTTGTGGGGTTTAAATTCATGTTGCTATCATGTCATAATTTTATTCGTTTTGCTAAATACACCTAAAAAAATTGTCCTTTCTATCAAAATCTGGCCCGTCTGATCGATTTTTTTACTTCGGCTAATGCAGGGATGTGATTTTTTCACGAAAGATGGCATGCCCAGAACCCCTTTTCCGGAGGGCTGGAAAGGAGAGAATAGACTCTACACGGTTGGTTTCACAAGAAGAGGCTTGTTAGGAACAGCCTCGGACGCAGTGAAAATTGCTCATGACATAGCTGATGAATGGAAGGCACCCAAGGAAATGATTAGATCTTGTAATTCCCATGTTATCATATACTTGAATCATGATGAGGACAAGTAAGATGAGAAAATTTGTGGTAAATTTTCACAGATTAAGCTTTTTAGGTGGGGGATTAATTAATTGTTCACCAGGCAGGGAGTAGTTTCCATATTTTTTTTCCCCTTTCCCTTTTCTTTTTTTTTCTTTTTTCATTTCTTTCTTGTAAATGCACCAATTTTGTATGGGAGGTTCATCTCCACTTCTCTTGTATCTTCCTCAACTGTGTACAAAATAATGTCCAGAGTAGAATTTATCTTCAATTTCCAAAATTTAACATGTTAATTTTCCCGTTCTTTTTTCGCTATATGTCCTGTGATATTACGAGGGTGTTTGAGAGTGTGGCTACGGTTATTTTTGAAAGTGCATTTCGTTTAGAAATACATCAAAATAATATTTTTATTTATTTTTTAAAAATTATTTTTGACATCAGCACATCAAAATAATCTAAATACACCAAAAAAAATTTCATTTAAAATAAAAATAAATTTTTTTTGGTCAAACGCCGGTTTGACCGCAGTGCCAAACAGGCTTTATATCTTATTCTTCATCATATTTACCTTGTTAGAGAATAATATAAATCATATTCTGGAGCCTCATCTACAAGCTTAAGCTTTTAGATTAGATGAGCCTTCTTGACATAACGGTCACGAGTTCGAATCTCATCATCTCCATTTTATTTGATAAAAATCAAGCACAAGAAAATGTGGTTTTATGTAAGTTTCAAGCCCAAAAAGCTTTCACTTGAAGGGGAGTGTTAAAGAATAATATAAATCATATTTTAAGGTCTTACCGTTTAAACTTTTAGATAAGATAATTTCTTAACACATCCCGGGATGCAGCTTGGTCTTTGTCCCAAGATAGTTTCGTGCAGTGAGATTCAACCTCTTTTTCAGTGGATCTTATATTTAAAAAAACTGCGATGCATCCTTTACCAAACACGAAATTACCTGTGTTTTCTCCGAACACAAGCATAACCTCAAATACCAAAAGGGCATTTAACTTAACTTAACTGCAATGCGTAATTCAAAGTGTTCTTTAATTCTTTGGCTAAATTTATTTTAATTTTTTTTCTCTCTTTTAGCTACACGCGAGCTTTTACAGCCAGCGAGTTTCTTAAGAAAACTTCGGTCTGCAGCTACCTCCTTGCTCACAGTGCCAGCAGCTTTCCATAAAAGCAGCATCAATTGAGGTCCTCCAAACGAGATTTCCAACCGCAGAAGCCAGAAAATTTAGCAGAAACGAACAATCAATTCTTAAAATCTTGTGTTTTCGTCCTTCATTCTTCGTTAATGTGTTAAATGCATTCCTGCCCGAGAAGCATGCAAGACTCTTTTTACGTCCTTTTTTTTTTTGAAATCATAAAAATGATTATCCAGAAAAACAAGAGATTCTCTCTCGTGAAAGGGTTATTTTGGAAAGATCACCTGTTAAATTTAAACCCTATACATATGACCATGAATCCATTACACGGAGATTTTTGTGAAACATTCTTGTTGCTCTCGAAACTCAATATTGTCGCATTATTTTTTGTTATTGTTGTTGTTGATGCAACAAAGTGTTAGAGACCGAACTTGAAAACACAAAATACCTAATGTCTTTGTAATTCCATCCCCCGCATGTAAAGAGTAGTAAAATTGTACGGGAAATCAGGCTTGTTAATTCTGTTCAGTTTTGGCTGGAATGACCAGAATGTTCCGTGCTAATAAAACAACCGAGACGAAACGACGTCGTTTTCATCTCGGTTTTAATTCCCGGTCCGTTCTGGAAATTCCAGCGGGAACGCCTCGGTACCGTTCCGGCTCAAAATCATAATATTTCTTTTATTTTAGAACATTTTACTATCATAATATTTTGGAATTTTAGAGATGTTTATAATTTTGAGATTATGTTTGTTTGACTTTGTGTTTGTATTGTATAATTTAAAGCTAATTTATCTTGAATTTAAATTATACTTGTTAAATTAATATTTTATTTTTTTCACACACACACATATATATATATATGAACAGTACAGTCCGAAACGGCACGCCAAAACGCTCCGAAACTGAAACGTTTCGTTCCAATAGAAAAACCGGAACGGTATTGATAACCTTGCAGGAAATAGAAGATTTATGTTTCTAGATCTCACCTAAAAATAAATTTAAACATTTAGGTAATATGGTTTCTTAATATAGTATAACAGTATTGTTGACCTAATGGTTACGAGTTCGAATATCATCACTCCTATTTTATTTGATAAAAATCAAATACAACATAGTATGAGATTATACAAGTTTCAAACCCAAATGATTTTCACTTGAGAGGTGTGTTAGAGAAAAATATAAATCATATTATAGAATCTTACCTAAAAACTTAAACTCTTAGATAAGATGGTTCATTAACACATTCTCACCAAGAGTTTGTATATTAAGAACATTTTTTTGTAAAAGTGTCACAAACTCCTGTAAGTTTTATTTTTTATTTTTTAGGTTCTTTGGCAACTTCTTCCATAAGTGCAAGCTTTGAACCATGCATTGCACAATCCTTGTCTTTCTTTGCCTAAAATTAGCTTCGTTTCAGCACCACAGATCATACACGAACCTTTCAGGCGTCAACTTTTGGTCCTTTGTCCCCCCAGGACTCACTTGTCGCCATATGATTAGCTGAATCAAATCTCTTGACTTTGTTTAGAAACTTTCCTGCATCCACCCGTAAAAAGATTTCTATGATGTGGGGTTCTTACTTTAAGAACCTTGATTTAATATCTTTACAGCTTAACCTGCTACCCAATTCTCAACTTACTCAAATAAAAATCCGTTTATTTAGAGCCCGTTTGGCTTTGCTTTTCAACCGGTGTTTTGCTGAAATTTGAATTTTTTTTATTATTTTAAATGAATATGTTTTGGTGTTTTTAGATCATTTTGATATGTTAATGTCATAAATAATTTTTTTTAAAATAAAAAAACATCATTTTGATGTATTTCAGCACCAAAAGCACTTTGAAAAAGCTACCGTAACCTCAGTCCCAAATAGGCCCTAATCATTTGGGTGCACTATCATATATTTATATAAATCTGTTTACTGACTAACAATATGGTAGAAAAACATTTGTTTATAATTTGTAAAAAAAATTGGCCATCCGATCAGCAACAATATTGTCAATTCCATTTCGGTTGGTGCATGTTTTTTTTTTCAATTGAAACTGAATGTTCGGTTTCAAAATATTTTGACGCTCCGTTTTAGGATTGTACTGTTTATGTATGTGTGTGTGTGTGTGTATAATTAAATATATTAATTAAAAAAATAGGTCAAATCCAAAAATAAAATTCTTTAGAATTGTACAATTTAATCTAAAAAAAAACACAATAAAATGATTTTTTTGAACAAAATTATGAGCATGTATAATATTATGAGAATGTCATTATCAATCTCGCAAGGTCATTACATTCTCTGATTGCTCTGAAATTTTTAATATAAGATATAAATATGTCAAGAGACTCGTAGAATTTGATCACAATCCAACGATTGGATTAAGAAATACGATTGATATTATAAAATTATTTATTATTTAAAAAAATATTATTTGGTCGAAACATAATAGGCAAAACAAAACCGGAAACTTCCGACTAAAATTTGGGTGAAATTTTCGGAACGAGCTGAAAATTTTAAGCAAGATAAAACTACGATGTTTTATCTTATTTTTTAACTAGTGCAAAATATTTCGGTCAAAACAAAACAAGATAAATATCACTAGTCAGCACTTCTGGGTGTCAAATGATCAAGAAATTACCCACAAATTCTTTATCGATAATTTTAGAATAACCAAAACCTGACAGTTTTCTCTTTCCTCATTTTTGTTGTCACATTCATGCATGTTCAAAGTTAATTTATTCAAGATTTGTTTGTTGAATTTGTAGTTTGCATTTATATTAATTGTTTTATAATAATAATAATAATAATAATTTTGTTATATTAATGTCTGACTTGTATTTTAGGGTTTTATATTTGATATGTCTAGACTAGAATTTTGTTTTCATTTAATTTAAGAAATTCTTGCTTGTATGGTTTCATGCTCGAAGAAGTTAAATGGAATGTGAAATGAATTTTTTCTTAGCTTGTAGTAAAATCACTAGGTGTCTGTTTTTCATTTGTCAAGAGTACCTTCTAAGAAAAAACTTTAAACTTTCTCGTTACTTTGACTATACAATGTTCTTGTCGCCTCACGTGTTTACATATTTAATAAATATATGAAAAATGTGTGCTTGTAAAAAGGTATTGCATCTCTCCCACTTTGACAAATGATTCATACTTGAAAATTTATTCCTACAATTGTGTAATGAAATGGTAAGATGTTGGTAGAAAAACTTAATTCATATGTGCGACTGTTCAAGTGATTGAGTTGGTGTTTCTAACCGAATTTTTTGATCTAATTTAGTGATTATTTGGGAGTGTGATTGAAGTTGTTTTTAAAATTATTTTTCATTCAGAAATGCATCAAAATAATATATTTTTTTATTTGTTAAAAATTATTTTTGATATTAACGCATGAAAATAATCTAAAAACACACAAAAAATTTAATTTAAAGTAAAAAATAAAAGTGTTTTTATTTTATTTTTAAACACATTTGAAATGCAATGTGAAACACCCTCTTAGCTTTGATGGTGTTGGTTTGAAAAGCTATGTGTTGAGCTATATTTATTATAGCTTGCTCAGACTCAAAATAATGATAGTCTATGCCATATGTCTGTGTGTATCTCTTATCCGAATAAAAATGTCAATTTGCTATAATCTATGGCGGGCTTTGGTCCAGTGTTTTGAATACATTTTACTTGCAATAAACTTTTATGGTCATTTTTTTATATGTTGTTTTGATAAGTTTATATCTTTTTTTATTTATTATCACACCAACACACACACACACACACATTTATAAACTAATTCAAGAATATTTATAATCATGCCAATAAAAAAACAAAAAAAAAACATTTTGTGTTTTGGTGGTCCTTAGATGTAGCTCCATGGAATGTTGTGGGCTATATAATGAACACGTGGCCAAGTTTGAAGCATTGATATTAGGTGATCACATCATGCCATTGTGGTTTTCAGTCACAAAATATATTAGAAACATATCTTGTAATATTGCCACGTTAAAAATATTTATTACACATACCAATTACCTCCTCTATAAATATTAGAACCCTGAAAAATAATTCCATCTAAAGATACATCACGAAACTCAATTGATAAAAGAATATAAAGTTATTCCCATGATGACTTCCTATTCGCAAAATAAGAAAAAATAAATTAAATACCTCTGAAATAAGCAAATCGATCTCCCCATCAGAGAGCAAGCTCTCCAAAAATATAAACTTTTCAAAACCCTAAATATCTTTCTTACCATTTCCGGCATCCTACCAAAAACAAAGATCCATCTCATTATAAGACTAAAAGGATATTTAACACAACGTTTCAAAAAAGGTTTTGAAAAGGAAAAAAAGTTTTTACTTTAAATTAATTTTTTTTTATCATTTTAATGTAACTTTTCAAAACCCTAAATATCTTTCTTACCATTTCCGGCATCCTACCAAAAACAAAGATCCATATCATTATAAGACTAAAAAGATATTTAACACAACGTTTCAAAAAAGGTTTTGAAAAAAAAAAGTTTTTACTTTAAATTAAATTTTTTTTATCATTTTAATGTAACTTTTCAAAACCCTAAATATCTTTCTTACCATTTCCGGCATCCTACCAAAAACAAAGATCCATCTCATTATAAGACTAAAAGGATATTTAACACAACGTTTCAAAAAAGGTTTTGAAAAGAAAAATAAGTTTTTACTTTAAATTTTTTTTTTTATCATTTTAATGTATTTATGAAGGAAAAACAATTTCAAAACAACCTCGACCAATATTGTATGTTTCATTCTGTATCGGTCAAAATAGACGAGATATTTTGTACCAGTTAAAAAAATAGACAAAACGATGTTGTTTTTATTTCGGTTTAAATTTCGTCTCGTTCTGGATTTCAACATAATAGTGTTTTTTTTTAAAATAATGAATAATTTACTATATCAATCATATCTCCTAATTCGACCTTTAGATTGAGATGATATTTTGCAAGTAGTCTCTTGACATATTTATATATATTATGTTGAAATTTCAGAGCAATCAGAGAATGTAATGACCTTGCAAGATTAATGATGTCATTCTCGTAATATTATACATGTTCATAATTTTGTTTAGAAAAATTATTTTATTGTGTCTCTTTTTAGATTAAATTTCACAATTCTAAATAATTTTATTTTTGGATTTGAGCTAAAACAAATTAAATTAATATATTTAATTATATATATATATATACATAAATAGTACAACCCCGAAACGGCGCGCCAAAACGCTCCGAAACCAAAACATTATGTTCCAATTGAAAAAACGAAGCACCAACCGAAACGGTATTGAAAACCTTGAACTCAACTATACTCTCAAATAAACACTTAAGCTAAGAACTCGGCAGGATGGAACAAATTTAATGATCAGTAAGTTCCAACTTAAGCTATACTCTCAAATTCACTAGCTACCTCCTCAGCTTTAAGCCTTGTTCATGATTCATCTTTTTCCTTTTAAATCTTGAATCTCTTCTAGGTCGCTTGCTTGCTTGTTTCCAAATTAGGATGGAAATCTCAGCTTCATGAATATAAAAGCCCCTGGTTTACATCAAATGTATGGACATTTCAAAAAAAGACAAATGACAATGGCCTCGATATGGTTCAGAATTTTTCTTAGTAGAAAGCTTATGCATGCATTTAATCTAATTTAATTTAATTAAATACATCAAGAGTTATTTGTGTTAATAAATACAAAAAATAAAATGTTAAAACGAGTATTCAACTCGCTTCACAGCAGGTCGAATAAGTTTAGAGTGATAGATATTCAGAGTATAAAAAAATAATATTTTTTTTCAAAAAAAGTTAAATTAAAAAAACCTTACAAAAAAACGAAGATGTGAAAATAAATGGTGATAAATAAGTTTAAGTATAAAAAAATGTAATAAGAACTTGTGCTCTAAAAAAATTATAATTTTTCCACTGTTTAATAAAACAATTAGAAAATTTACCACAGGAAAATATAATTTTCTCTCGGTATATGTATAATAAATTATTATTATTTAGAGTAAAAAAATTGATTAAAGACCGCTTTTAAAACAAAAAATAAAAACTAATTTTTATTTTCATCCCCATAACCAAAAACATTATTGTCTATTGGATTTCCATTTCTTCCGGGATAGTAACTTGTTTCTTGTACATAAGCAACACCACCTTTTCCAGCTCTAATCCGCTCAAGCAAGCAAATTCCGGCCACACTCCTCCTTTAGCGTATTATTTTGGTTATGTCGGATCACAAATTCCGGTCACTGATAGAGCGTATATTTAAGCAGTAAAAGGGATAGTATACGATGAGACTACGACGGAGAATCCAAAAGTATAACAAAAATATACGTATGCAGCGGTGTCCCAGCAATTTTGCCGAGCATCTCCCATCAATGTTGTCAATTTCATTCTGTTCTGTCCGGAATGATTGTTATATTTTGTTTCAATTCAAAAAAAATAGAACAAACCGAATTAAATTTTATCTCGCTCGCAATCTCGGTATGTTCTGAAAATTCTGTCCAGATTTCGCCTGGAACGTTTCGGTTTTGTTCGTTCTGTTGGGCCAAATAGTGTTATTTTTAAATAATAAAAAGTTTTATAATATCAATCATATCTCTTAATCCGACCGTTAGATTGAGATGAAAATTTAAGAGAAGTATCTTGACATATTTATATATGTTATGTTAAAATTTTAGAGCAATCAGAGAATGTAAGGACCTTGCGAAATTGATGATGACATTCTCATAATATTATACAAGTTCATAATTTTGTTCAGAAAAATCATTTTATTATGTCTTTTTTTAGATTGAATTTTTCTCAATTTCATTATTCAACAACGAGTTTATTACGAATTGAACTGTAGAATTTGATTTGATTTGCTTTATTTAAGGTTATCATAGTTTTATAACGCAGGTCACACATTTGAAAAGTTAACACAGGTTTACCCGAGTTGATTTAATACATCATTATTTCAAAAAAAAATTAAGATATCAACTTGATTGTTTTTTTAGTTAAACTATATTTTTATCAATTTTTCATGTTATCTTTGAACTCATCAAAGTCGGTTGAGTTATATCAATTCAACTCTCATTTTTTAACTTATATTTGAAATTTAAATTATATAATTCTAAATAATTTTATTCTTGGATTTAAAGTTTTTTTTTTGTTGAATTAATATATATATATATATATATATACTACCCTTGAAACGGAATGGCGAAACACTTCAAAACCAAAATATTTTATTCCAATCCAAAAAATAAAATATCAACCGAAATAGAATTGACAACCTTGACTCCCATAGATATTGATGTGTATATATTTAGCCAAGGAACGTTGAGGAGAGGGGGTTCACTGTAATATAAACTCTTTGTAAAGTATACTGAGTGTTGTTATGCTTAGTATATTGGCTAGCTAGTACAACCTCAAATTAGTGTCAAAACACTTTAAAATTGAAACATTTTATTCTAATTAAAAAACAAAACATCGAACCAAAATGAAGATGTTGATGTGTATATATATACTTAGCCAAGGAACGTTGAGGAGAGGAGGTTCACTGTAATATAGGGTCTTTGTAGTGTATACTGAGTGTTGTTATACAGTATACTGGCTAGCTAATACCCTCTCTGTATTTTTCAGGCTGATAATTGAGACAATGATGGGGCTCTGACCCTCTTTTCGTAGACTATTTGTACGAAGCTTTCAGGAACAGATTGATAGATCTTCTCTCTTTTACTCCATACCAGTCCCGAAGAAACGAAACCCTATTTCTCCCTCTCTGCACAGCTGAACATCATGCTGATGCAAGTCTCTGCCGCCATGAGACAATGGAGGAAGAAAAGTCCAAGATGGGGAGGAGGTGCTTCTGCATTGAATTCGAAATCCACATCACACGCTTCCAGGCACGCGTTTTCACAAGAAAATGAGAATCTTGCGTCATTTCTTTTGCTCCCTTCTGATCAGTACCGATCATCCACCAAAAATCTTGAAAGGACCGCTGTGTGAGCGGGACAGGTGGATTTCATGGTTCTATGATCCACCTTCTCTCTGCCATGGATTGTGTTACTTGTCCGAGAAGTATGCCCATGCTGATATACAGGGCAAGGATCGATAATATTGCAGCAGAGCACGATGAAGATAAGAAGAACAGGAAATATATTTCTAAACTCCTGTACTGTAAATGAGGAGCTGTTGATTTTTCAGAGTTTAACCTAACTCACCTTTCGAAATCTTCGTGCTTTCTAACATGACGAGTAGAATTAATCTTTCGCTGATTCTGTGGAAGGAGGCTGGGAGCGTGAGCGGAAGTTTCTTGGATGGAAGGTGGCCGGCAGGGGGGCGTACGTATCTATGCAAGTATAGGCTGGCATGACATGGCATGCAAATGTAGTAATCAAACTTCTGATTGCTGTGGATGATGCCATATTGCTCCATCCAGTATTACTAGCTAGTGAGAAATGGATCAGCAGTTTGGCAGAGGACAAAACCATTCCTTATTTTCTGTCATTCACTGCTGGTTTTTTGTTTTACATTTTAAATCTTTGGCAGTGATGAGATGATGATGACGGAATAAGTGAAAGGCTCCAAGGAATTCATTCCCTTCTGGGTTTTTCGATTCAGCTGGGTCCACCTAATCTCAGTGGCTTGTTGCTTTAGCAGCAGCCCTTCTCTAGCTGACAACAGTGTGGAAATGTAAATACCAGCGAGAGAGAGAGAGAGAGGAGAGAGAGAGAGAGACATCTCAATGCTTATGCATGCTTTACTATTCTGCTTCCTCGTCTACAACCTCGAATTCAATCCAGAAGATGCAACGTTTTTGCATGTTGCTTTGCCAGAAATTTTGTGGGTGTAACGAGGAAGACGAAGACCTTACAATGGCCATCTATCTTCAACTTGGAATCAAGTAGTTTGTATTTGTGTATACTGTGTGCGTAGCAGCTTGAGCCACAGCTAGTGCAAGAGAGGGCGTTTCAGAAATGTTTTTGAAAAAAATGAATTTTAATATTTGTTTAATTAATGTTTTTAAATATATATTAATATCAAAAAATAATTTAATATATTTTTTCAATGAAACATATTTTCAATAACAATCCTAATCGTATTGTTAACAGTAAGAAAGTCATGAGAACCTTTTTCCCATGCAAATTGTCACCTTCTTCTGATGACGATCGATCTATTGTTCTGAGGTGAGGCTGGACATCAATGCAGGGTTGCTTGAACATAACTGTCATGGAGTATATATCGATCTGAATTATATCGAGGGATATTTAGGATGGACCAGCCTGTTAATTAGATTACTTTACGTCTTTTGATTGTTGAAATGAGAAAATCGATGGTGTTTGGGAGAGCTTTTCGAAAGTAATTTTGAAAGAATTTAATTTTTTTTTAAATTATTTTTTTTTAGTATTTTTAGATAATTTTGATATGCTAATGTCAAAAAAAAGATTTAAAAAAAACATTATTTTAATATATTTTTAAACAAAAAATATATTAAAAAACAACTACAACTACACTCCTAAATAAACACTTTTATATTTATTTGTTGGATTTTCTTGCTAGTTATTATTGATGTGGGCATGACACTGCTCAATTGCCATTCTATCATGTCAAATCAAATATTGACTTGCACTGTGATACGGTTAAGATTAGTTTTTTAACTTCAAAATTATATTTAAATATTATTAATAAACATAATAATAATAATGAACTCGGTATTATTCTTAACAAGGCACATTACTTTTTAAAATATTGATACATTCCTATTACATTCCTATTGAATGTTATTTTATTTTTAAATATTAAGATAATAATGTATTGTATTGATACGGATTAACTTGGAAATCTGTTTATACAAGTTGTATATAATGATAATTTTGAAGAAAACATATCAAGATAAATTATAAAGATAAATTCTTAATCAATCCAATATTGAGGTAAGTAATTGAAAATATATACATATATATTAAATTTAAAAAAAAGGATAAAAA
The DNA here is from genome assembly GCA_029228465.1 of Salix viminalis. Classification (NCBI taxonomy): domain Eukaryota; kingdom Viridiplantae; phylum Streptophyta; class Magnoliopsida; order Malpighiales; family Salicaceae; genus Salix; species Salix viminalis. The sequence continues at coordinate 8,206,207 of CM055443.1, forward strand.
AACAATATGTTGACTTGTCAAACTTATGAATAAATTACAAGGCTTAGTGTTCAACCAATCTAATATTAAATGATGAAATTCAAAATAAAAATAATTCAAAAGTTTCAAAATGAACTTGGGCTGAATTGTTAAGTCTATGACACCTAGATTAGGAAACCGAGATAGCTTCATAAAAAACAAAACAAAACAAAAAACATGAAGCTCTATTTTCAACAAATTCAACGTTAAAGTTTGATAACAAAAAAAAAATAATACCATGAGACCGATATAACTTCACATAAAAAAAACTTTTAAAAAATAAATTTATGAAACTCGGTTCTCAAACAATCTAATATTGAATAATAAAATTTTAAAAAATCAATAAAAAAGACCCTAAAAATTAAGCAATGTCAGCCAGAGTCAACTTGTTAGACCCACAACTCAGATATTGAGATTGGAATAACCTATAAAAAAATAAACTATAAAATTATAAAGCCCCATTAAAAAATATTCAATTAAATAATGATCTACAAATAAATAGAGTTAGCACTAGTCAACCTGCCATAATACAAATAATGAGATTGAGATGATCTCGTAGAAAGCAAATTGAGAAAAATCATGTAGTCTAATTTTCAACTAACCCCATATTAAAAGATAAATTGGGGAAAAAATCATTTAGAAAAAGTTATAAGAAAATAATCAGAGTTAACCCGAGTTAACATAATAAACCGATGACATGAGTTGTGGGTTCATAATATGTTCATAAAAATGAAATTAAAAATAATAATATTCAAAGTCTCACTTCTAACAAATTAATATTTAGTGTTGAAATAAATACAACCATAAAATTAATATAACCTAACAAAACAAATTAAAAACAATGACAAATCACAATTCTCAAACACAATCTAATATTAAATAATAAAAATAAAAACTGAAACTAAAAGAAATATTAGGTTTTTGAAAGTTGAAACTCAAGAAGAAGAAAAATTCTAATTTATTTATTTATTTATTTATTTGTTAATTGTCTCCAAGCGCGCTGGTGTTCAATTCGGCCAGGCCCATAGGGCCGAATTCCATCTAGTGAGATGACTATAGGCCCAATAACTCTGAAAGGTGTCGTGATTTTGATTTGTTTAATATCTCACTCTATTTTTATTTATTTTTTTATTCTTCTTAATGCATGGACCTAACCTTATTACTCCCTTCTCCTCAAGCCAAATAAATAAATAAATAAATAAATTATGTGTTTTTTTTTTCTTTTATAGCAGTTCCTTGCTGGGTCGAATAAGTTCTAATTCCATTCCTTTTGGGCTCGTTGAAATTTACCATTTCCAAGCTAAAAGCACTTCACTGCCCACCAAGGCAAGATTGGGCTACGTTTGTGCACCGTGCTTTTACAAAACACAGGCAAATCCCTATGTTTAATTTTAAAATATATTAAATTAACTTTTTATATATTTTTATTTTAATATTATTACATGAAATCATCAAAAGAAAACATTAGAAAAACATTGTTTTTTTAGAGTTAATTGTATTGTTAATGCCATCCATGTTGTTGGAGGATATATTGCTTTTTTTTTCCTGAGAGAAAATAGCATGGAAGCCCACTAAAATTGACAATTATTTAAATATATATGTATATATAAATAAATATAAATTATTTTAAAAAAATAATATATTTTGTGGTCTTGGTCAACACACAATGGACAAAAATCACATCTTGGAAGGAAGTAAACACGAAACTGATGGGTTGACTAATCAATGAGGTCATTGCCTTAGTTTCTTTGCAATTTCGCCATCATTACTTAGTCTTATCAAATTATTTAATCATAATACGCTGATTAATTATCTTGATTTTGCTAAACCTAAATTTCCTAGAAGTCCCCAACGACAGCCTGTCCAAAAATCCCATCAAAACGACTGCTCTTTTTCTTGTAATTATTATTTTTAATCTTTTTTTAATAAGAAAAAAACTTTTTAATCGGTAATCCAGCATGGCATCATTTATGACTTCAACATTGTATTGCGTGCTCGGGGAGCAATAAATTATATTTTTCAAATATTAAAAGGGTTTGTTTGGTTCGATGTCCATTCTCAACTCCTGTACCGGGATAAAGATTCTGAAAAAACCTCCCCACCAAACAAACAGTGTAAAAATTGTGTGAGAATAATAATATATAGTTTTTTTAAATAAAATTATATTATATTAAATTATTGCTTGCATTTTTGATGTGTTGAAGTTATAAATTTTAAAAAAAAATAAAAAAAATATTATTTTAGTGTATTTCTAATTTAGGAGGGGATTCTATAAAGGAAATCTTAGTTAACAAAAAAAAAAAAGAGAATGTAAATGATTTATATAAAATTTTAATAAAAATAACATAATTTATAAATAAATAAATGAGACAGCTACACATTCAAGAATGTTACCATTGTCCATCATTTGAATGTTTGACTTTTTTCTATCAATAATATAAAATATGTACGACGTCAAAAAAAATTTATTATTAATTATGATTAATTTTATTTTTTAAAGTTTTTTTTTCAGAAATATATTAAAATAATTAAAATTAAATAAAAACTAATTTTTTTCAAATACCCCTAACTAGATGGATTAATTCAACAAGATGGTGAGGACATTACAGTAATTCGATTCAACGAATCCACGGAAATATAAAATGGAAAAGGAGGAGGAGGCTGGTCTGTCTTTTCATATTTATTGACAATGATACCTTCTTTAATGACAAAAGATTTCGCAGAACACATGCCATGCGCGGGATATTAATTTACATCCACCCCATTAGTTTTGGAATATTCGAAAGAAACCCCAATAGTTTCTTGTTTGTTCTTGAACGAGACGGGCGAGTTCTCTGCTCTTATTTTTTTTTTTAAAAAAAAAAAACAAATTCTAAATTATCAGCTTTTCTGTGCGAGGCTGGATTTGCATGTCCATTTTTTAACATTATTTTTTTAAAAAAAAATTAAATATTTTTTAAAATAAATATTATATATTATTTTTTGGGGGGTTTTAGATTATTTTGATATGGTGATGTTAAAAATAAGTTTTAAAAAATATAAATATTATTTTAATGTAAAAAAAACAATTTGAAAAGTAACTTGTATTGTACTTCAAAACACATTTAAAAGCCCCTTTTTTTAAATGATCTTTTAATTTTTTTATATTAAAATAAATATATTTTGAAAGTATAGCATGCCTACTCACGTAGTTTATTTTAAAACCCCACATGTGGTGGGCCACTACCCTTTTTTTTTCCTTTGGTTTATTTTATTAATTGTATCATTTAATACTATTTTAATTTTATATATTTTATTTTGGTTGGTTTTTGATGAGGTTATCACTATCTCAAATAACACTTCTCCGCATTTTGTTGATACTTAAATTTTGTGAGCATTTATTTTGATTATCGTAAGAATTTTTTTTTTTAATAAAATCTATGAATCAAGTCCTAAATTTGGTAGTTTAAATCATAAAGCTTGTTTTTAATGATTAAAGTATCGATAACACCTAAGAGAAGGTGAATTGGGTATTCCATTGATATGTACAAATATTGAAATCAATTTAATTAAACATAATTAAATACAATTAACCAAGAATATAATTAAATTGCATAAACTCTGATGATGGACTAGAAATTATACTTGTTTCACTTGAAAGTACAATTTTAACTTCAAGACTTTAAACTTGATATTACTATATTTTGATATAGTTAAAATATATGATTGGTCTTTTCTTGATATTTGAGAGGTAAAGATTGAGATAGGTTGTTAGAGTCAATAAGAGCTCTAACCCTACTTAAGATATTGTTTAAAAGACGTTGAGTGAGTGACTTGCCCTTTCAACTGCTCGATAGATTGACTTCAAATGAATAAAAATTACAAACTTGTGTTTTAATGTGGTTCAACAAGCCTACAATAACACCTCAAGCACCAAACCAGTCTTTTTGAGTAATACATTCTTTTCACTAGTCCAAGTTTAAAAATACATTTGTCACTTGATAAATCCATACCAAAATTTACATCATTTGAAGATATTATCTCTTTAAGGTTTTTTTATCAGATGATGAATCCAAACTATGATTTTCCCACCTAAAGATATGTCATCTCTAAGGTTTTTCTTTGGTGATATTTTCTCACCAATACTAAGAGATTTATCACAGCTATTAAAGCATTACATTTGTGGTTTTTGTTTATAATAAAAGACTTTCTCAGAGAATGGATAATACAATTGAAGTTTGTATCTTTATAATTTTCTCAACAACACTTAGGATTATGAAAATGTTTAAATGTAATGAGTAAATGAATACTTTATTTATAAAATATGAAGGTTCAAATTAGTACAGCTTAAAAGTATGATAATATTGATGATTTATAGTTTTTTCTCTCTTGAAATTGTTTTTATATCATATATATTCAGAATCCTTTTTCATTTTAAAAGAATAAAAGATATTTAGAAGTTTCTAAAATGAACTAGTTGTTTCTAGTAGTTGGAACCTCGTCGATGGCTAAAGCAATCATCCTACTCAGATTGGCCAAGCTAATCAATCAACTATTTCCTAAATATTTTTAAATATTCATCACAATTGAATAAGTGATCGATTCACTTGATATTACAATATTTTTACAAATGGCACATGTGAGTCTTTGACTAATACCAATCATATATATGCATACAAAATGAAGTAAGTGATTTTATTTTAATTATGCTTTTAAGTTGAGATATTAAAATTTAATCACTAAAATGAACAATTGATTTTTTTATTTTCAATTGCTTTGTGTTCTGAACATCTTTGTTGATTTTTTTACGAGATCCTTCATTCCTTTTGATATGATTTTCATATAAATCTATTTAAGACTTATCCTCAACTAATCATATTATTAGTCTGAGTTTTTTTATTTTTTTATTATCAAAATAAATAAAATATAAATATGTAAAAAATGGATTAATCCAATATTTCAACTTCTTAATATTAAAAAAGAAGATGTCATTTTGATTATTTTTTTAAAAATTGAATAATGTTTTTACTGACTATTTTAATAGCTATTGAACTCTCTAAATCGATTGGGTCATGAAGAGACAACTTTCACATGAATTATTTTTCAACATAGTATAGTTAAAAAGTCGAGTTAAGGGATTTAAAGTTTGAATAGTTGAATTATATTTAATAACAATGACAAAGAGTTTTTTTATGGCTTGTATATTTCTTTTTTTGTTCAAAAAGATTTTGGCTTGATCTATAGCAAAGCGCAACCCAACTAATAAGTGATATGATATTTGATAATATTGTTTTTCCTAACCAATTTTTAGGTGATAAAACCAAGTTCAAAATATTGTCCCTCATCACTTTAGAGATTAAAAAATATATACGTGGAGTCATAATTGAATTTTCCAAGATAATGTTTAAGAAAACCGAGATTGAGAAAATTTTTAATTTTATAAATTATCTTAAAATAAAAATAAAAAAAAATAAAAATCAAGGTCCAAATAGAAACGAAAACGAATTTAAAGGGTTGTTTTGAAAATTTGAAGGGTTTTCCCCAAAAACTAAGGAGGAAAAGTAAAAGAAAACAATAAAAGAGATCGTTGACACAATATCAAATGACAATAAGCCATCTACGTTGTTTAGGAGAGAGAGACCACTAAGATAATTTCAAGCACATATCAATGATTAGCCTTATGCCCCTAATTAATATGACAATGACAAATGAAACATGTGAAAAAAATCTTATTACTTAAAAAACAATGCAATTATTTTTTATAGTAAGGGAAAAATGGTAATTACAATATTATGATGAATAATAATATGTGTTTAGGGACACAATACACTTGCCTTTTTTAACTAGCTATTCAACCTATACTCCTTCACAGGTCAATTATTTTCTTAAAAAATAAATATGCAAGCTTTTTTCAACATGTTTTTTATATAAAAAAATCAAATGAGAAAATAAAAAACTTATGTATACATATCAAAAAACTAAATCAAGAATTATATGTGTTAATAAATAAATAAATAAAGTTACTAATGACAAATAAAGATGAAAAACTAAAAAATTAATAATCAAACATAAATCAAGATATTTAGTCTTGCAACTCGGAACTTTGTTGCAATTGAGTTTAATGACCTTGTTCACAAAAATAGATTTTTATGTAATTAAATAAAAATAACAATATACACATATGATATTGATTAAATAAAAAAGGAAAAAGTTTATGAAGGCTATACATATTAGAAATATTTTTAATTTTTAAAATGATTTTCATTTATATAATCATAAAAGAATTATATACGAATCAAAACAATCTCTTAAAATAAAGAAAATGAAGTTTGAAACCAATATTGATTTTGCCCTTTAATTTTGTTAACCAAAGGGACCCAATATTTATTATTTGAAAAGTATAGGGATTATAATAATTTTTTATCAAAACTTTGTTAAAAATATATATTGAGAGAGGAATCATGATGCATTTTGCACTGCGGACTCTCTATGCATTTTAGATTTATATTTAATGATAATAATATTCATGTAAAAATATTTAATTATAAATTAAAAACAACTCTAAATAAAATAAATGTTTTTTTTAGTTTAGACCATGAATTATTGGAAAGCAATTAGAATTTTATTCTTGGCTTTCTAGTAAAGCATTTAAAAAATCTTTACAGTATGAGAAATGATTTTTTTTTACATAAATCAATTCTATTTTATCAAATCATAAATTATATCAATAAATGTAAAACACAAAGATAACATGGTCTCCGCCTAATATATTTATGCAATAATTTCTTAACAATTGAAACTTGAAAGCAAGACCACCACCCTCAATTATGCTCAATCCTCAATGTACGTGGAGGACGTAGATGAAGGAAGTCAAGAAGTTTTGGGTAACATCTACAAAATATCAAATTACATGGCTCATTCTTAAATTGAAAAACCACAAGTGTCGTCTACAGTGTAATGGTGCAAGAATTGTCCACCACAATTCAATTTACACAAAACTCCTTTTTTATTCTAACAAGTACACAGCTGGTGTACCAAAATTACCAGAAACTTTGCTAACGTGCAAGGGTATTTCAGTTATTCAACCTTAAAGCTGTCTGAAAACTAGTGATTCAGACACAAAAATGGACAAGGTCTAGGGGCTTATAGGTAAATTCCGCCAACCAAAGCACTATGATATCTGCACTAGCAATTCGCAATCCACCAAAAGCTACAGAGACATATATATCTATATTTTTTTTTATCAAGTCTCAAAAAATAAATAAAATAATTTTCTATTTTGGGATTTCAGGTATCTCTATCAATCTTTCGTATATATATGTTTTTTTTTTTTTTAATTTTTGAGTTTGGTTTTATTCAATTAAATTTGAACAAGTATTTATTTTGAATTTCTTTCTAAATTTAGAGGTTCTATTTCCATTCTTGCACTGGTAGATTCTTCATTGCTCTTTTTATTACAAAAGAGTTTGCGACTTTATAACTCCTTTTTTCTGGGTTCTATTAATGAATTGATTCTGTATACTGAAAGCAAAGCTTTTCGCGCTGATGAATTTCTTATTTTTATTTTCTGGGTTGGAATTTTAGAGGCGAAGAGGAGCTAAAGCAGTGTGTAAGGATCCAGACATTAGTGCTTAACAGTTGTTTAAAATTCAAAAACATGTCTCAAACCAACTGGGAAGCTGATAAAATGTAAGTTCTTTATAGAAATATAGTTGAAGATTCTCTTTTCATTGCTAAAAGTTCACGTTTTTCTGTTTAATGCCGTTTTCTCCCACGTTTCTGCTCTTGATTGGGGTTTTTGGGATGTGGGTTTTTCTGGTTTTTGTTTCTTATGGTTGTTCTGGACAAAAGTTTCGTTCTTTGAAGCTGTTTTATGTTACTTACATGTACATTACTAGTATTCTAGGGTTTGTCTTTCTCTTACTGGTTAGTTGTTTTCGATATTTTTTATTTTAGAATTTGAATTTGAACTGTATTTAGGGTGTAAGCACTTTTTGTTTAACTATATTCATATTCTGTGTGAAAAGATGGGATTTTATGTAGTTTTGAGTTTTAGTCACCGGAGTTGCTGGTTTACTTCCTTTTTGGTTTAACATTCGGGGATCTTGTATTTATGGTCTGGAGTCTGTCCATTTATATACTTTTCTTCACTAGATTTGGGTGATTAGTTTGGATTTGTACTTATTATTTTGTTCGCAGCTGTTAGGGTTGGTGAAGCCTATTTTTTTTCCCTTTGATATAAATGAAATCGAGCAGCTTTTTGGATAAATGACAGGTTAGATGTGTATATCCATGATTATTTGGTAAAAAGAGACTTGAAGGCTTCTGCTCAGGCTTTTCAAGCCGAAGGAAAAGTGTCATCTGATCCTGTAGGTAAGTGTTTTTGGATTTATGATTCTGGGCAAGAGAAAACCTTTATGCTGGCTTTGGTTGTTATTTTTTTTTATATAATTCTATTTCTAATTTCTTGAGTGGTTTTGATTTTTTACTGTGGTTGTCCAGCTATTGATGCACCGGGAGGCTTTCTTTTTGAATGGTGGTCGGTGTTCTGGGATATATTCATTGCTAGGACCAATGAAAAGCACTCAGAGGTTGCTGCGTCTTACATTGAGGTTGGTTTTCAGGTTCTTCTGCTGCATCTCATTATTTTCATTAGGTTTATTTGTATCCATGATTGCTAGAGAGAAAAGGAAAGTGGTGATTACCATGACGCATTAAAGTGGTAAATCGATTACATCTTTTCTTTGAATATCTTATTGTTGCCTGCAAAATTATTTTCAGAATTTCTAGATTTTTGGTGGAAAAAATCAATTGATACCTGGGTGAGGCTTCTCCTCTGTGTGCAGTGAACCTTGTTCTTGAAAACAAGATTAGACTCCTCCCCTGGATAGTATGATAAATTGATGTAGCATTCCAAATCTGCTGAGATGCCAAAAAGCGTAATAGTATCTTAACTAGCTGTGGATTCTGTAGTTGAATGAACTGCTCATTGCAAGTGTAGTGGCGTAGCTTCAGCCAACTACTGGTCCAGGGGTGGTTGTCTGAATTTGTGAAATAGTTGTACACACGTATACTCGTTTAAACCCTCAACTGAATTATCCATTTGGTGCTATTGGAACATGGTACATGAAGGCTTAAACTTACAAATTTCATAGAAGTATTAACTTTTGGTTCTCATCGGAAAATTGTGACATATTGGAACTTCAGACTCAGTTGATTAAAGCAAGGGAACAACAGCAGCAGCAAGGTCAACAACCACAGCATCAGCAGCAGCAGCAGCAACAACAACAACAGCAGCAGCAGCAGCAAATGCAGCAGCTCCTATTGCAGAGGCATGCTCATCAGCAACAACAACAGCAACAGCAACAGCAACAGCAGCAACAGCAGCAGCAGCAGCACCACCAACAGCAGCAGCAGCAGCACCACCAACAGCAGCAGCAGCACCACCAGCAACAACAGCACCACCTCCAACAGCAGCAGCAGCATCAGCAACAGCAGCTTCAGCAGCAGCATCAGCAGCAGCAACAGCAGCAGCAGAGAAGGGATGGTGCCCACCTCCTGAACGGTACTACGAATGGGCTTGGGGGAAATGATTCTCTCATGCGCCAAAGTGCGGCAACTGCTAATGCAATGGCTACTAAGATGTACGAGGAAAAATTAAAATTACCAATGGAGAGGGATTCTTTGGCAGATGCTGCAATGCAGGTAGGTGAATGGCCTTTTCTTCCTTTCTCTTCTTAATTTTCTTAAGTTTGATTTTATGAGTGGCACATTGACTGGCAATTTTCAAAACCTGACGTCTTTATTCTGCTATCTTTGAAACTTCTTACAGCAAAGATTTGGTGAGAATGTAGGGCATCTTTTGGATCCAAATCATGCCTCGCTTTTGAAATCTGCTGCTTCAGCGACTGGCCAGCCTTCAGAGTGCTTTCCTCTTCCCTTCAACTTTATTGCTTAATCATATATCTGAACTTTTGGATAATCAAAAACTAAAACTATATATGGTTTTCATGCAGCATTTAATATGAAATACATAGATCTCATATCGATTGCAAAAACTCGTTAGTTGTTCTGTTTCTTTTGAAAAGTTTATGTGGATTTGCAACTCTGAATGTTAAACAATCTTGACTATTATAAATGTCTGAATAAGCACTCAATGATTTTGTGCTGTAGTTGTTAGCTCCTATAAGTGATTTAGAAAACATTTTGATGTTGTAAAATATAATTTTAGGCAAGTGTTGCATGGTGCTGCTGGTGCAATGTCCCCGCAGGTTCGAAATCAGCAATTGCCAGGGTCCACACCGGTATGCGTTCCATAGGGTTTTGTCATCATTTTGGATTTTCTTATTGTTCAATTGTTCTAAATTGTGTCTGGTATGGAATCAGGACATAAAGAGTGAGATCAATCCAGTGCTGAATCCTAGAGCTGCTGGTCCAGAAGGATCATTGATGGGAATTCATGGTATGCTTTGTTCATGGTTTTTCCCTGTTCAAGCCATCACGATTGATTCATCCTTATTTTTGAGAAGCAAATAGCACTCTAATGCACTTATGAGACCATTTGATCTTTAATCTAGAGCCTTTATCTTTCTAATTGAGAGTAAACTGTGCCTCATTAAATCTGTGGCTTGGAGATGCTTGTGGCTAACATATAGATCCTTGCTTTTCAGGATCAAATCAGGGTGGTAACAATTTGACTTTAAAAGGATGGCCACTAACTGTAAGTATTCTCGGTTGCAATTGTTCCTGAATATCCTACTCTCTCCATATTATGATCTAATTTTGTATGCGCACTTGTAAGTAACATGCTTACTGTTAATGTGTGTGCATGTTTGACCACCTACTGTTTAACCTTCTTGCTTCCTCATCAGGGATTGGAACATCTTCGTTCAGGGCTACTTCAGCAACAAAAGCCTTTTATACAGGCTCCTCAGCCCTTTCATCAACTTCAGATGTTAACACCACAGCACCAGCAACAGCTTATGCTGGCACAACAAAATTTAACATCACCAGCTGCTAGTGATGAAAATAGAAGGCCGAGAATGTTTTTCAGTAACCGGAATATGGGCCCTGGAAAGGATGGCCTTACGAATTCTGTTGGTGATGTTGTTCCAAATGCTGGATCTCCTTTGCAAACTGCTGGCCCACTTTTGCAGCGAGATACAGAATTGCTGATGAAGGTCCAATGATTCTGCGAATTTACTTTAATCTGTAATTAAATTTATTTTTGATGTCTTTCTTAGTTGCTATTGCTTTCTCATAAATTTAATATTCTGGAAGAAACTTCCTTTCATATGTAGTTAAAAATAGCCAAGTTACAGCAGCAGCAGCAGCTGCAGCAGCAGCAGCAGAACAGCAATCCACAGCAGCAGCAGCAGCAGCAACAGCAGCATGTGCTTTCAAATCAGCAATCACAGAGTTCAAGTCACAGTCTTCACCCGCAAGAGAAGATGGGGGGTGCTGCCAGTGTCAATGTCGATGGTAGCATGTCCAACTCTTTTCGAGGAAATGATCAGGTCTGCTCTTTTAGGTTACCTCTAAATTATCCTAATTGATAATATTAATCTGAATACCTCCAAACCTCTATAACTGATGCTCTGGCCTCGTGACATCCTTTTGATTGCACTATTGGTGGTGCAGGGTTATTATGTTTCCTTGATTCTTTAAACCAGCCATTAACATTTCTAGATGAATTTGTTAAAACTATTTTGATTTTATTTTAGATCTCAATTACTTCAAACTTTTTACTGAATACTAATTATGTGTGACGCCTTAGCATGCAAACATTTGTTTCTATATCTCTAGTCTCCCACCCCTTGGACAAAAGTTGCATAAGACAACTATAGTTTGGTTAATGGGTGCCAAGTTGACTGCAATTGCAGTTCCATTTATTTATTGGATACAAATTTTACCCTTTCTATGACAGTAGTTCTGAACTAAGCTTTTTGACTTCTCCCTGTAACTGGGTTGGTTAACTTTCCTGTCTTGGAATTTTGCTACTTCACTGGTCTTAAACAGAGATTCTATTGCCTTCTCGAGATGTTGTACAATAGTTTGTTCATTATAAAAGTAGCATGCCAATCTGTGCAGGTTCCTAACATGGTTTTTCCTTGTTGTTGCATTTTAAGGTTTCAAAAAACCAGAGTGGGAGAAAGAGAAAACAGCCAGTGTCATCTTCAGGTCCTGCCAATAGCTCAGGAACTGCAAATACAGCAGGACCCTCCCCAAGTTCAGCTCCTTCAACACCTTCTACCCACACACCTGGAGATGTGATCTCAATGCCTGCTTTGCCCCATGGTGGTGGTTCTTCTAAGCCTTTTATGTTTGGGGCAGATGGTACGGGCACCCTTACATCACCATCAAATCAGTTGGTGAGTAAATTTTTCATCCTTTTTTTTTGGTAAAGTAATTGAAAATTCCTTGGTTGAATTCTCATTGGTATTCCATTTTGGCAGTGGGATGACAAAGATCTTGAATTGCAGGCTGATATGGATCGTTTTGTAGAGGATGGATCTCTTGAGGACAATGTTGATTCTTTTTTATCCCATGATGATAATGATCCTAGAGATGTGGTTCCTCGTATGGATGTTAGCAAAGGTGTTTAAATGAGGGCCTGATTTTTCCTTAGATAAGATTTTCTTGAACTTCGGTTCCAGAATCTTGTCTATTTGTCAACATTGTGTAGATACATTTCTGAAATATGATGCAATAATGTATTTAGTAGATTATTCATAGATATTTGAACTATCACTGGTTATCGTTAATGATATGCCTCATTCCTTTGCTTTTTACTTGAATTGACAAATACATGTAAATTTAATGACATGCCAAACATGTTATAAAATTTGTCTTTTTATGCAATATGATTTACTCTGAGTGTAGAATTTGCATGTGACTTCAGGATTCACATTTACTGAAGTAAATTCTGTTAGAGCAAGTGGAAATAAAGTAGTCTGTTGTCATTTCTCATCAGACGGGAAATTGCTTGCTAGTGGCGGCTATGATAAAAAGGTAAGTCCCAAAAATGACTGGCATTTAATCCTAACTCTGGGTAAATTAAGCCTTTTGGAAGGTCTCTCATAAAGAATATATATAAAATAAAAACCTTTTTGAAGGCTGAGAACTACAAATCTATGGGAGAATTTGATGCCACATTTGTTATCAAGCAAACATCTCAAATGCTTGTTTGAATTTCTGATTTGCCTGCCCAAAAGTGGAATTCAATACCTTTTGTATTATAGACTAGAGAAACAGGAAGATGGGCATTCTTTTGACTGTTTTATCCGACCTAAAATACAATGTTAATTGTTTGTTTGATGGTTTATTATACAGGCTGTATTGTGGTACACAGAAAATTTAAAGCCAAAAACTACCCTTGAAGAACATTCATCCCAGATTACTGATGTCCGTTTCAGCCCAAGCATGCCACGTCTTGCTACTTCATCATTTGACAAAACTGTTAGGGTTTGGGATGCTGACAATGTTAGTATGATATTCTTTCTTAATAACTCACAATTATTTGCAGCTAATTCTTACTTTTCTTTATCCACGGAGAGTGTTTTAGTTCTGACAACTTCTTTTGCGACGTGAACGTAAATAAACTGATGTTTTTAATTTAATGAAGATTTGTTTGAATAAGTAATTTTTCATACTGGTGGATCCATAGTATGCTAATTCATAATGGCTATAGGGTCTTTTTTTCAAATTGAGGATATGACTTTGTTGAATCCTTATGCTGCTGCATCATCATATATATCTTTTTATAAAAATAACAATGGTTTTTGCAGCCTAATTTCTCACTCCGCACTTTTACTGGACATACTTCCAATGTAATGTCAGTAGACTTCCACCCAAATAAAGATGATCTTATATGCTCTTGTGATGGGAGTGGTGAAATAAGATACTGGAGTATTAACAATGGTAGCTGTGCAAGAGTATTCAAGGTAGATCTTGTAGACCAGTTTATGATAGCAGAGATTTAGTGGATTTGTTTTGGTGGTTTTTTTAGTTCTGTGGTTTGTGATGAATGGTAGTTGTTTAAATTAGGGTGGTATGGCCCAGATGAGATTTCAACCCCGTACAGGGAAGTATCTTGCTGCTGCTGTTGAGAATGCTGTGTCTATACTGGATGTTGAGACACAAGCTTGTCGGCATTCGTTACAGGTTAGTTAGATGTTTCCTTTCACTATATACAGGAACCTGGATCTGATGCCAGTTTTATTTTTTGTATATCACCTTTTTATGGATATTTATGCAGTTGTTAATTTGAATGCCAACTTGGATTCTTAAAACATGATTGAACATAGAACACCGCAGTTGGGTTACAAAATTAATGCTCTAATATTCTTTCATATTTGACATTTGTTGTGAATATCATGTTAAAATATATCTACGCACCCTCCTATTTTGTATTGCATTCAAATTTTGAAAACAGTACAAGGCAAGATGCACAGAAGGTTGAAGTAATATTTAACTGTACTGTTTTGGTGTTCATAGATATAGGTGCCAACTGGAGTCAATCTTGTTTATTTAGTTGTCACACTGCAGATTTAGTTGCCTGTCACCCATGGTGACAGAAGTGGCATGCTTTTCTTGGGTAATTGTTTTGATGTTCATAAATATAGGTGCCGACTGGAGTCAATCTTGTGTACACACCGATATAGTTTATCTGCTGTAGTCATTTGGCAGATTTAGTTGCCTGACACTAATGGTGACAGAAGTGACATACTTTTCTTGTGTAACATGCATATTTATTGTTCTCGGTGATATTCATATTTTAATTTGCCTTCATATTTCACTTAAACTGTTCCAGATTTAGTGTCTACTGAATTCACATATGTTTTGTGCCTTTCCTTTTTTTTCTATTCTCCTTGCATTGTAGCTGATCTTTGGATATTTCTAACTGCAGGGACATACTAAAGCAATCCATTCTGTTTGTTGGGATCCTTCTGGTGACTATCTAGCGTCTGTCAGTGAGGACTCTGTCAGAGTTTGGACGCTTGGATCAGGAAGCGAGGGTGAATGTGTTCACGAGTTGAGCTCTAATGGCAACAAATTCCAATCCTGTGTTTTTCACCCAACATTCCCTTCATTGCTAGTCATTGGCTGTTACCAGGCAAGTGATTTTGCTTTGTCCTGTCTACTTTGCAATTACAGTTGTACAATAATGATACCAAAAAAAAACTTATGGGGGTGCTCTCCACAAACGATATTTAATACCCTCTTCTCCACCATGAATACTGCCCATGTTGGATCCTAGTCAAAGGTCACCAGTTTTTAAAATACGAAAACAATTTCTTAATATTTGGTGGCAAATGTTTTTAGGAAGTCCGGGGAAAAAAACTCTACGGTGTCCTGTTTATTTCCATTCCCACCATCACTCTGCCTTTTCTTGTCATGTTTTTTTTTGCCCCTCTTGTTTCCCTTTGTTGAGTCGGGAGGGGCCATTCACACCTGGACATCTCGGTTCAGTGCGTGTCTTTTTTCGGTACCTGCACTATATTTTGTTCGGGTTCTCTGATACGAATCTGTGGCATTTACTGCAGTCTTTGGAGCTTTGGAACATGAATGAGAACAAGACAATGACTCTGCCAGCCCATGAGGGTCATATTGCTGCATTGGCTGTATCAACTGTTACAGGGTTGGTCGCATCTGCTAGTCATGATAAGATTGTCAAACTGTGGAAATGATATATGATTGTTTCTCAGTGCTGTTCAAGTGCTTTTAGCTTCTTTATTTTGGTTGCTCGATCTCCCTATTTTGTGTTCTATTTAAATTTCAGGTCACCCTATCCCCAGAAACCAAACCTTGTATTTTGCTGTATTGGTTACATGGCCACTTTTGTAACTGGAAAAAAAGTCAATGATCAAGCATCCTGGAATCTTTGTACTCTACTAGGAAAAGCAAATGGTTTATGTTCATAGTTTCCCGTTGAGCCATCTTTTCTCGTTCAAAGCTGCCTCCGCTGGACCTTAAAAGGGTAATTCTCTTCCCTGATAAAATTGCTTCCTGCCCTGTTCATGTTTCTCTGATTTCCACATTTTAATGTTTGATTTGATAACACGGACGAAATGTGGGGGACATTTCAATGTTCGAATTCTGCATAAGCTTCCAAATCATTCGCAGCCAAAACCTCAGAGCAATCAACTAGCTAGTTGAATGAAATATCTCGAGGTGGGGAATGTGTTTGTTGTATTTTGGTGCGCATCACCTGGAAAGTAGGGGCCAAAAGCGATCATTCAGCTTTAGGGGGGAGAGGGGCACAGGAAGTGGCAGTGGAAGCATACAGATCTCATCATTAATCAGCAAAATCTTGCACTCCATTATTGGGTCAAAAGTTATCTCCTCCCAAGACTAGTTGCTATCAAAAACCAACATCCTGATAACATATACAATATGGATTGATGTGGTTTGGCTAGTGGAAACAATAAGAAAGGTCACAGACATAATTTTGATGCTTGTTTTCTAGCTAAATTCGTAGAATACGGTCATTGCTCCCCCACACCACCGCTTTACCCGCCGTGCAGCCGGTCCACGGCACCGGTCCCAACTAATAACTTCTTTAAAATGGGGTTCGGGACTAAATTTTCTCTTGTTTTGACATGCTTTTGCGTGTCGAGCCCATGTTTTTTCCAGTCACCTCCCCTTCGAGGTCTCCCCCTGAATTTAAACCTGATGTGATAATATCTACAATACAAAACTAATTGCACTCGAGGTATTGGCCTAGTCGGGGAAGGACTTGTTCTTTTTCTTTGCGTCTGAGTTTGAGCCTCTTTGTGCATACCTGTCACTTCCTCGGTGCCTTACCTGTGTTCAGTGGATCCGGGGATTAGTTGTTGTGTGTTCAAGCTAGCCCGGACATCCCGGTATTGTACTTGAGGTCTTGGCCTAGCAGGGATCGTTCCCTTCCCTTGCGACTGGGTTTGAGCCTCTCTATGCATACTTGTCACCCCGTTATGCTTTACATGCTACTAGGCTTGCAGGGTATTCAGTGAATCTAGAGATTAGTTGTGGTGCACGCAAGCTGGTCCAAACACCCCAGTTATAAAAAAATAAAAAATACGAAACAAATCTTCCTGTCATACGAACCAAACTACTTGCACTGATGCATACACTTCCTGTATAAAACTGTTATCCTTTGCGTTAGTGTACAAGTAATCAAAGCGAGTATACCGGAGAAACTAGGTCAGAACAGACTCAAGTTTGTGTTTATGCGAAGATTACTTGTATGATATGATCTCTGACAAGAACATAGTCCACCTTTGACCTCACATGGATGAAATCTTAACAAACTCAACCCAGTTGACGAGAAAATAAGGTGGTTTTTCTTATCTTCCTACTGCGTCAAGATGCTAGGAAACCCAGTTGCTGATGGGAAAAAAAAGAAAAAAAAGACCAAGGAATATTAAATATTAATAGCTGCAAGTGCGAGATTACCTAATCATTGCCTAATTTGGCAATTTATGGCGTTGTCCATTTGGATACGTTTTGTGTAGCTCCAAGTCTGTTCCTATCTTCTCCCTTCTCCTTTCTTAAGCATTTCATTTTCCCAGTAGCCTGACATAACTTCTCTGTTCTTTGATTACACAAAGTTTTCAACCT
Source organism: Salix viminalis (assembly GCA_029228465.1). Lineage (NCBI taxonomy): Eukaryota > Viridiplantae > Streptophyta > Magnoliopsida > Malpighiales > Salicaceae > Salix > Salix viminalis. The sequence continues at coordinate 8,223,805 of CM055443.1, forward strand.
AATCTGATGTCAGAAGTAAAATTTGTATGAATCTTATGAATAAACCAGAACATAAAGTAGTGATTAGTCTCAGCATATAAAAGACATGAGAATGCAAAAAAATGGCATCGATATATATACACAGAGTGTTTTAAAATAGTTTTTTGTTTGAAAATATATTAAAATAATATATATTTTATATTTTAAAATTCATTTTTAACATTAGCACATTAAAACTATCTAAACATATAAAAAAAATTAATTTAAAGTAAAAAAAAAAACATTTTTTAATAAAAATAATATATTTAACCTCACTCGTAATTGACATAAAAAGCCTTAATTAAATGCATTAGTTTCTTTTTTTTTCTTCAAGACAACAAGGACATGACTCGAAATGATCTTGACGTTAATCTCGAATGAATTATGCTCCATTAAATATTATTGGTTCTTCAAATTCAATGAAATATCAAGAATTAACTTTAAATTAATTAATCTAAGATGACACAATTTTTGGCGACTTTCTTATCTTGCTTTTGATCTGAAATTGTATACTTTATACTCATCTTTTATTTAATATTTCTTCATGTTTTTTCATTACTTGCAAATGGATTTAATAGAAAAACTTCCCCCTTTAATCAATTTCTTCCTCCATCGCCTGCAGAGGGCGAGAGAGCTCATTGGTGCATGATTTAAAAAAAGAAAAAAAACACAAAAGTAGGAGAGCTTTCATACAATCAATGCATTTGGTTGGGCAATCCAGATAGTGACGGAACCCTAAATCTTTATCTCAAATTCATGTCAGCTATGCTGCCATCATGTGACAAAACAATGTCAGTTAGGGATGATGGGTGTGTGTGGGGATGTTCTGAGAATGGAAAAACCCCACCCTTGACGGTAGATCATACATAAAATCCTATCCTGCACCAGAACTCTGACCTTGTGATTTGAGATATCGATTTGATGATATAATAAAGCAATTGGTGAAGCAAAACAAAACAAAACATTGCCAACTTTTGACGAGAAATTTATCGCTACGCATGGATGATCTACATGTGAGCCAAATTATTTGATGGAATCCCTCTCTATTTATGAACATATCTCATGCATGCGCAGACGCGCAGCTACAGCCAGTTACAAAGCTTCATCAGCATGCAAAAATGGGCTAAAACTGGGTTCACTCGGCAAGGAATCGAGGGATATCTCGAGTGAAAAAGAGGAACAGGGTTCATTTTTCTTCCCCTCGAATTTTCTTTCTGTGGGCAGGAGTGTACGTAGGAGAGATTGGTTGCCACACAAGTAGATGAAAGATGCACCCATCACTTTGGTCCAAAAGGAAAGAGACAAGTTATAAGTCACCCTTTCTTTCTTGTAAGAAATCAAATCCTTATAATGTCAATGTAATAACTTTGACTCAAACATCTTCTTAATTAGGTTACTTGTACAACGATCGATATTTTGTTTGAGATGCTAGAAAATACTACCTCTAGACACGCTTTGCTGGTCCGAAAAAACTAGTAAAATTTCGACTATCTCAGACACATGTTTTGATTGGAACTCGAAAATATAGAGCTCAAATCTTTATCATCACGTCACGATCCGTGAGATAATGTACAACAACATGAGAGATCTCTTTCCTCATCCAAAGCACATTCTATATATTTCCCTGTAAATAGTGTGGGGAATTGCATAAACAGGAAGGCTGAACTGACTTGTGAAGTGGGAACCAATTGAGTCCCATATATAGGAAAGCGACTCGGATATAGCCTATAACGTACCATGTGCCTTGCCAAGCCGTTTCAATCATCACAATTCCTGATGTGTCGTTTTTGTATGCCCCGTCTAGGGTTACTTGTCTTTTCAGGTTTGCAGGTGACAACGCTACAAAACTTTATATCCGGCCATGATTTTGAATTTTAACCAACCATACCTAAGGTTCTCTCCATCTCCACAACTTCGCGAGTTCGAGTTTACTTCTAAGAGTATCACTTACACGTCTTCGACCGACATGCATGTGTTGAGTTCGAGTTAGAATATATTTCATCTTGTAAGAATCTAGATCAGTCAAAATTTTACTCGTTTAACCTGGATAATAAAAGGATATCTAAAAAAAAATGAAATTCCTCCCCATCTCCGGGACAACTAAAATGCATGTGAGCGCAACCTTTTCTAATATAAATTATATTATGGGGCCTCACCTATCAACTTAAGCTTTTTAGATGAGATGATTCTTTAACATGGTATCAGAGCCTTGTTGACCAAGTAGTCACGAGTTCGAATCTCACCACCCTTATTCTATTTGATAAAAATCAAACACAAGGTAATGGACCTGTGCAAGTTTGAAGTCCCAAATGAGCTTTTCACTTGAGGGAGTGTGTTAGAGAATAATATAAATCATATTCTGGGACCTTACCTATCACCTTAAAGCTTTTAAGTGAGATGGTTCCTTAACATTTTCAACATACCAACGTTTTGGAAATAGCCACTCATGTTGTTAAGATGTAAACGCATTCTAGGAACATTCTGGTTGTTCATGGCGGTCTTGTAACTCATCGATGAATTGAGTGTAGAGAAACTACAGGGACCTACTACAACCCCCCACTTTTCCTATACATTCATCGAATAGTGGTTTTCATTCTTATAAATAGAGCATAATGCACGGCACTATTTTTAATTTGTTATTTATCACGAATAAATACCTTGCATTTTCATCTTGTACGGAATCATTAAATCATTTGGATATATATACAGAAAGTGGAATATTGGTCAGTGAATCTCATACAAAACCCACGCACCTAGTTAAACTTTGCTAAGAACTTGGGAACATTCTGGGATGAAATCTTTTTGTGTACTTAATATGATCGATCGTTCACTATCTTCGGACCATGCATGGTGGAAACTATCAAAGAAATATTTTATTTAAAAGTTTAAATTATTCGATGAGATTTCAGAAAAAAATGATTCATATTATTTTTAACACACTCCCTTCAAGTGAAAATTTTTTGAGCTTGAAACTTGTACAAACTCATATTATTTTGTGTTTGATTTTTCTCAAATAGAATGAGGGATGATGAGATTCGAACTCGTGACCGCCAGGTCAACAAAGCTTTGATACCATATCAAGAAGCCATCTCACATAAAAATTTAATGAGATTCCAAAAATATAATTTATATTATTCTATAATATAAACAAAAATAGGAGAGATTTGTAATCTTCATCGACAAATACAAGGATCGGCCGGGTGGCCCCTTTCTAATTCCTTAAAATAAGTCCTTGAAACGGACTGAGAGGAAGCAATTGAACTCGATATTGTCCTCGACTATAATAGAGCGTGCTTGATTTTGCAAAAAATGGCAAAATGCATGCATTGATGGTAAGTAGCATCATTCACTGCCCTAACAAGATATATAATTAATAAATGCATAAATGTTCTGCCTCTCTTCCTAGAAAATCATTTTAGTATGCTAGGAGCACCTACAAATTCAACAATCCAGTAATTACAATCTGCTAGTGTTAGAGAATAATATAAATCATATTATGGGGTCTCACCTATAAGCTTAAGTTTTTAGGTGAGATGGTTCCTTAACTTGGTTCCTTAACCAGCGGTCACGAGTTCGAATCTCACCACCCCCATTCTATTTGATAAAAATTAAGCACAAGGTAATGTGGGTCTGTGCAAGTTTCAAGCCCAAAGGGCTTTCACTTGAGGGGGGGGGTGTTAGAGAATAATATAAATCATATTATGAAGCCTCACCTATAAGCTTAAGCTTTTAGGTGATATGGTTCCTTAACAGTTAGAGAGAGCCGAGCTCTCTTATATATTGTATTTTTTATAGGTTTTGATGAGTTTGAGAAGAAGAATTCAGTATGTAGTTTGAATTAAGATATAAATTTTAGTGCATATTTGAGAGTGTGATCGGAGCTGTTTTTAAAAGTATTTTTCATTCAGAAATGTATTAAAATGATGTTTTTATTTTTATTTTTTTGACATTAGCACATAAAAATGATCTATTTTTTTTAATTTAAAGTAAAAAATAAAAATAAATAATTTTAAATTGTTTCAAAAACGCTTTTAAAACGTAGTGCCAAACACCCCTATATGATTAGTGATTTTATAATGCATATTATAATTTAGAGGTTCTAATTTTACAACCTTTTCCTCAACTTTTTAAGAGCAACACAATAATACTTATTAGCCACTTGATTATAATTAAAACTAAGATATATACTGAAACATATATCTCTACAAATTAAATACCATACCTATATGGAACCAAAAAAATGGAGAGACATCCACACATGGAAAAGCCGAAGCTATTGGCTACAGAGGAAGCAAGGACAGAAAGCAACATGTTGGGTGCCCAAATCACTTCTTCAAAAGTAAAACCAAATTAAATTTTGGACATACCTGAGCTTCCTCTCCTATTTAATGAGACATGCCTCTCTAGCTAAGAGCACCTGTACTCCAGCAAACACCATACCGAGAGGTTTGGGAGTTAGAACGAGAGGTTTGGGAGTTAGAACGAGAGGTTCGGGAGTGAGAACGAGAGGGTTGGGAGAGAGATGGCAGCTAAGGTGGAAATCCCACTTCTTGATATCTCTGTGGAAGCTTTGGAAGGCTTAGAAACTAAGAGTGAGAAGTGGAAGGAACTGTGTGACCGAGTTAGAGAGGCATGTGAGACTCACGGAATCTTCTTTTTGGTTTATGATAAGATTCCTACGAGCCTACGTGAAGAGATTTTCGTTGCCCTGAAAACACTGTTTGATCTTCCTGAGGAGACGAAGAACAAGCACGTCAATCCTAGGCCGTACCGAAGCTACTTAGGTAAGTGTCCTGTGATTCCATTCCACGAGAGCTTCGGTGTTGACGAAGCTCCAACTCTTGATGCTTCTCAAGCTTTTACAAACCTCATGTGGCCAGAAGGGAACCCGAGTTTCTGGTAAGTCTACTTCCCATCATCTTTTTGTTGATGTTTTTTTTGTATTTATGTTAATTTTGTCAAGAATCATTTAAAAGTTTCAAACTGTTAGGTGAAGTTTTAGAATATGATTTATATTATTCTCTAATACATCTCTTCAAGTGAAAACCTTTTTGGGTTTGAAACTTGCGTAGACCCATATTATATTGAGTCAATAAGACTCTAGAGACTATATTAGAGAACCATCTCACCTAAAAAAGTTCAAGCTGTTAAATGAGATCCCAAAGATATGATTTATATTATTCTTCAACAAATGATATTGTTTCGAAAAATGATGATATTTTTTTGAGGTTATTATTGAATTCACAGATGAAGACACATGTTTAGTGATCTGATCTTTATTATAAATCATGATCAATTCTAGCCATTAAAACTGAATTAATGTAACACACATAAGTAAAGGTTATGTCTTAATTTATAGCATGCAAGTAGAGTTTATCATGTCTATGATTTTTTTGGCTAATTATTAGATAATCTGTCATCACTAAACGATCATTTTCTCAATAATTTTACCTTATAATTCCTTGAACCTTACCACGACACACTGAAAAGAAATTGCCCCACTTCTTTCATTAATTTATTGCAAAACCACCTTTCAGATAATTAATTTCATTTCCTGGTCGGGATTTTCCAGCTGTTGTTGTTCTTCTGACCTCTAAAAACATGTCTCATTGTCATGGCCAAAGACCCCAAGTCACCATCAAGAGAAATTGAACTCTGAACTGCACCTATAATGGGAAAAATGAGAAAATAATTATAAAAAAACATATAAGATTCCTTTTTTTAGTGTTTTTCCTCAATAGTTTAATGCTATATTTTATAATTTGTAATTTCTTTACATATTATGTTATGAATTTAAAACAATCATAAACTATACTATCTTAGTAATTCTATTTTTACGTAGTTTTATTCATCAATTTTATTTTATTTTTTCTGCACAAGATGCTCTAGACAGCTATCGTAGTATTTCATGGTATCTTACAGTGGCCAGTTGAAGCTACGGGATGGTGTTTTTTTAGCTCTGGTCACATCAGTAATATTTTTTAAAAACAATATAAATTATATTTTTATTTTTTATTTATCATCTTAAGCTTTTAGATAAGATGAGATGGTTCTTTAATATGATATCAGAATCTTGTTGACCCAGCGATCACGAGTTCGAATCTCACTACTCTCATTCTATTTGATAAAAGATCAAGCACAAAGTAGTATGAGCCCGTGCAAGTTTCATGCTCAAAGTGCTTTTCACTTGAAAGAGTATATAAATCATATTCTAGGGACCTCACTTTATCAATTTAGATTTTTAAATGAGATGATTCTACAATGCTTACGCATGATGATGTAGCTACCAAACAGACTTGCTAGCTGCCAATGAATGAACAATTTATTAGGGGCTTATCCTTTGAAACAGATTGAATTTATTACAATGCCAGCTTTAAATTGATTGTTCTTGTTCAAAACTCATGCACATGTCCTAGCAGGAAAAATAAATAAATTTCAGCACCTGAGAGGTAGAGTCAGCTTTTCTATGGCTGTTGGCAGTTCCATTAAATTCCATTTGGCCTTTTCATATCAGTTGGTGTAGTAAAGCCAAAATCCTGAATTTAATTTGACATTATCGCAAATGGATAATTCTATTTTCATCGACAGCTGTATTTTAAGATGGTGGTTGGGAATCACTCTAAGAGTATATTTTTGGAAGAAATTTGATTTTTGTTTTTGCTCTAAATGAGATTTTTTTTAGTGTTTTTATATATTTGGATGCAGTAATATCAAAAATATTATTTTAATACATTTCAAGTGAAAAACATTTTAAAAAGTAATTTTCTAGAGTTGATGGTCTAGAAAATTTATTTATGAACTAATGAGACAAGTTTAGACTCAAGAGAAAGTTTGATCGTGCTAGACCTAAATGATAATTCAAAAGAGCCATAAATTTTTTATCTCACTCAAATTTTTTACAGGAGTTTTCTAAAGATATTTATCTTATAATTGCATAGAATTGCTATCTTGACCGTCAGATCTTTATATTTCAGAAATACCGTTCTAAGACCTCAATTATGATAATTTTGTGATTTTTATTGTTATTTTTAGAACTAGTTGACTGACTTTACTGGCTATTACAAACCTATTAAGGACCTAATTCATCCTTTTTTTTAAAAGCAATTTTATATGTCATTATTATTTAAACCTATCTAATGAGTCTCGAGTCGCTGGAGACACACACCAACCGATCTTTATTTTGTTCTTCTAAAGGTCAACACAATTGTTTTTTTTTCTTATATCTGACACATCTTAAAATCTGCCGCGTGATCCTGCTATTGTTGACTTCGTCGTGTTAAACAAAACTAGTTTTCATGAGATTTGCCTAATAATAGAATATGGCTGGCAGCATTTATTATTATTATTATTATTATTATTATTATTATTATTATTATTATTATTATTTCTGTCCCGATTTTATTAATTGGTTTGTTTTTGTGGGGCAGTGAGACCTTCCATGGGATGAGCTCGAAGATGCAAGAACTGAATTTCCTGGTGATGAAAATGATATATGAAAGCTTCGGCATTGAAAAGCTGTATGGGTCTTTCGTCGAGGAAACCAGCAGTATATTTCGAATAATGAAGTACAGAGCTCCTCCTGGTGCGACGGAATCATCCATCGGCCTGGTGGCTCACACCGACAAGAACGCCATCACCATTTTGTGCCAAAATGAGGTTCAAGGTCTCGAGATTCAGACCAAGAATGGAGACTGGGCTCAAGCCATTGTTCCTCAGAATGCTTTCACAGCTGTTGTTGGTGATGCACTCAAGGTACGTAAGAAATATTAAGGAACCATCTCACCTAAAAGCTTAAACTTGTAAGTGAGGCCCCATAATATGATTTATATTATTCTCTAACACACCCCTCAAGTGAAAGCCATTTGGGACTTGAAACTTGCACAGGCCCACATCACCTTGTGCTTGATTTTTATCAAATAGAATAGGGGTGGTGAGATTCGAACTCGTGACCGCTGGGTCAACAAGGCTCTGATACCATGTTAAGGAACCATCTCACCTAAAAACTTAAGCTTGTAAGTGAGGCCCCATAATATGATTTATATTATTTCTCTAACAAGAAAACCTCAAGAACTCAATCTAAAAGCTTAAGTTTTTAGCTGAGATCCAGAATATAGTTTATATATTCTCTAAAACAACCTTTGAAGTAAAAGATTTTTGGGATTGAAACTTGTATACAATCATATTAACCTGTGCTAGAATAAAGATTGTGAGATTCGAACTCCTGACTGCTGTTCAACAATACTCTTATACCATGTTATAAAACTATTACACCTAAAAACTTAAGTTTTTAACTGAGATTCTAGAATATAATTTATATTATTGTCTAACAATCTGAAACTGTACGCTAATTATGTAGTAATCAATAATGGTGGTGCAGGCATGGAGCAATGGCAGACTTCACGCAGCAAGGCACAGGGTGGTGATTAGCGGGGAAAACGACAGGTATTCTTGTGGATTGTTTTCAATGCCGAAGGAGGAAGCCGTCGTCGAGGTGCCGGATGAACTTGTTGACAAAGAGCATCCTCTTCAGTACAGGCCATTCAATTATTCAGATTATATCTCCTACTTCGTCTCCAAACTAAGTGATGATGCGTTGGAGATATATGCTGGCATTTGAACACTTTGTTGGGCTTCTCTTTTATGATTAATACCATGTTCCCTAAATTAATGTCTTACTTTGATATATATATATATATATATATATATATATATATATATATATATATATATATATATGTATGTATATGTATAAGTATAAGTATATGTATATGTATATGTATAAATGTTGTGTTTAGAGTTGTGAATGGGCATGCAGATGTTTAAGAAAACTTTCATTGATCCTATCAAGGCAACTTGTAATTTCCTTTTTAATATACAACTTTTCATAGTCTCATGGGCTCGGCAATAACGTCATGCAAAATATTTTTTTAGAACTAAATTTTTAATTGAGAATACATAAGAAAAATATTTTTTTTAGATTTTTGTTTATTTATAACATATGCATATTAAAAAAAGTAAGAAGCACCTAAAAAAAATATAAATTTAATACTGTTTCAGATAAGAAATAATTTGATAATAAAGAATACATATTTATTTATTCTTTCTTCTCTTGACTTGTTAAAAATAAAGAATTTGATAATCACGATAATATTTAATATTTTAATAACTACTATTTAAATTCGACAGAAACTCAAAAACAAAACCCATTAAGGTGTTTGAAAACTCTCCATTGCATTATTATCATTCAAATCACCACCACCACCACCACCACCACCACCAGCTATCACCGCTTCACTCTTGCCGTTTTCTATTACCACCTCTCCTCTATCTCCGATCCTCTTCCGTCATGCTTCGACAGCTAGTGTTTTGTACGCAAGATAACACCTGGTGGTGTCTGGTGGATTCTTACGAGATTAAAATTAAAGAATTTCCCAATAAAAAAGGAGGGCTATGATTATAAACGGAATATACATGCAGTAGAAGGACTTAATTCATCAAAACTAAAAGTAAAGGGATCTAATTAGTAAAATCACCATGATACAATGATGATACATGTAATTGACCATTCAAAGAAGATAGAATTTTCTTGGTGACGATGACCTGTTTGGCCCTTTCAAAATGGTCAATGGCTGTGACGCATTCTGCCATCTAATCTGACTTTTAAATAGAGCTGATGATGTGTTTCGTTGCCCGACATGAAACCCATGGAAGCGCGAGGAGGAGGAGACAAGTACATGATGGAAAATCGGCAGAATCAAGCACGACAACACCATTTTGTGTGCATTGATATTATTTATTTTCATATAATTTTACTGTAGCTCGATAATATAAATCATATTGTAATATTTTATTTAATAATTTAAATTTTTAGATGATATGGTTTCTTGATGATTACGAGTTCGAATCTCACCATTTTTATTCTATTTGATGAAAATTAAACATAAAATAGTGTGAACCCGTATACAAGTTTTAAACCTAAAGAAATTTCACTTGGGAAAAATATTAAAAAATAATATAAATTATACAATAGGATCTCACATCACAATTTGAAAGAAAAAAAACAATAAGTCTTGGGCCTCTTGGGTTGAACACGGAAATGCATTAAATAATTAGACCTGGAACTTGACCGTGGGCCTTATCCTGATTGGATGTGGGCTTTAAACGGCTCAATATAGTCTTGGGCCTTCCGAAACATATAATTAAGCAATTGTTTATCGAGCCCTTTGTCTCCAATCAGCAGCCAGGGATTAACTGTACTTGTTGGTCCCTGTACTCTTGAAATGTCATCAATGCTGTCCTCTACTCCTTATTTCTTAGCTGCTCCCTTGACCCGAAGAAAAAAATCTTAATCTATTCTCTTAATCCAATTTTAAAAACGTTAATTTAAAAAAAATTAAAATCATGTCGTTTCAAGTTTTTTATTTTAAAATAAAATCAACCTCCCTGATATAAAATCCGATGTAAACTATATTAATTAGGCTAACTATCATCCTCCCTTCGATGTAAACTATATATTGAATTAATAGATTAATCCATAATCATATCGTATTTAATAACAATAATTCCTACTTCTCTTGATGAAAATTTGAAAGGAAGTTGAATAGAGAGATGGCGTAAAGAAAAAGAATTACAGAGGAGAGCTGGAGGGGATCGACTAAATAGAAAAAAAGGAGTAAAGAGAGTATATGATGAAATTATAAAGAATACAAGGACCTAAATGTAAATTAAATCCAGGGCCTGCAACTCTCAATAATCCATAATCATCTGACATTGACAAGGCTGGCACTTGGCATATCCTCTTTGATCTTCTCGTAACCAAAACAAACCTTAGCAAGACAAAGTGATTAATTGTTCCGTGCCAATGCAACAATAACAGGCTGACGATTCTGATAAGGTCACGGGATTTAGAAGAGGAGGAGTTACAAAATGCAAGAGCTTCGGCAGAAGCACTGACCACCACTTTGGAAAATCTGGTCAGCAATTTATTTATCGAACATATATTCATCTAACTGGGTTTGGGTTTTTTTTTTTTATACTGTGGGTTTTCAGTTTTGAGCTGTTAAATTTTGGTGGGTTCTTGTTAGAATCAAACAAAAGCTGATATCTTGAACAATTTAGAGAAATAATCAGTAAAGAAGGTGAGGGTGTTCATACTGGGGTGCAGAAACTAGTCCCTCTTCTGTAGTCATTAAAGGTCGAATAAACGCTAAAAGTAAACTGATCCCATTTTGTTTCTTAAGGTGATAATGGTGAATGTTGAGAAAGGCTCTTTCCTTTTTGTGTTTTATATATATATATAGGATTCGGAATTGCAAGAATCTGTTTTGCAATCTCATTATGATGTGAAACGAACTGACTGGTAAACTGAGTTTGTAAATTGGAGGAGAAAATCGCTGCTGGTATGGACAGTAAGAGTTTATCAAAGGATTTAGATTGTTCATCGAGTGAGTCATTGGGAAAAACTGAAAGCGGCAAACAAGGTCTAAAATGTAAGGTGCTCTTTGTGTTACTGTTTAGTTTGTTTATTCTGTTTCGTAATTTGAATTGATTTGCTCTAAAAAACTATGACAAAAAATACTTTAATCCATGGATGCGAGCAAAATTTAATCCTAAATTATTAAATATCATAATAAATAAACTAAGGTTGCCTTTGATACTGGGGAAAAATCCCAATATTCACTAAAATACTCTGGAAGAACATCACATTCCCTGGAAGAACAAATTTTGCAAAATTTTTTTGTCTTTCTGATATTTCATTCTTGCCTAATTGTCTGAGCAAAAAACACCTTTAAAACTTTTACATGATGGGTGCTTAATGTTAGAATCCACTGTCCTTTCAACTTTATCTCAATGTTGCACGTCATTTTCTTTTCACCTTTGGCTATGCATGAATATGTTGTGGCACCTCAAAGTCTGGATTGTTTTTTGGCAAAAGAGAAGTTATTTATTAGTGATTTATCAAGTTATTCTCCCCAAGGGACCTGATGGGATATGATGACAAAAGATTTGAGATCTGTACAACAGGTCTTGAGTTCAAGTCAGGACATGCATCTCTTGTAAGAGCCTAGGATAGCCGGAGTTTTACTCGCTCACTTGGGCTCACAAAGTGTGTTTTCCGGGGAATCGAGTTTACTCGAATCCAAAAAAAAAAAGATTTATCGACCTATTCATGCAGTAAAACTGAACAGGACTTGTTCGTAAAGGGGGGGAAAACCTATAGGATTTCTCATCTCATTTTGTTCTTGCTGCTGCTTAGCTTTCCAAGCTGGAACCCAGATGAAGCTGTGATGTAATCGGTGATTTAGGCCGTGCTAATGTCATTAAACCTGTATCACTACCAGGATCTGTTTCAAGTGTTGTTTGCCAACCAATTTCAGGGTGATTTAACGGCTCTACTGGGTCAAAAGCAGCAGATATGTTTGAGTTTGATACTTGCCATTGAAATTTCTCCGAGGGCTTTGAGCTGGAGAGACTCTCACCAGGGGTTTCATTTTCTGATTTTGTAGAACAGTAGCGGCATAGAGCAGCAGTGGCCCTTCAGCTGAAAGAGTTTGTAGCTTCAGTATCCATTGCTGTACAAAAATAAAGGTAAGTAATGAAACAGAAAACTTAGGCGTTCTTGAGCATTGCCATTGAAGATATTTTCTCATAGCACGGTAGGGTATTTTTCAGGATTCAAAAAGTTATTTTGAATTATGCTTGTTTGAAAAAACTTCGTATTATTTATAGACAACCATGATGTAGCAATAATTTTAATTTTATTATGAAATTAAAATATCTGTTACAATAATATAAAAATATAGCTGTTAAGAGATTAAATTGTCAGTGACAATTATAGTTGCTCGAACGGAAAATGCTTAAAAAAATTATAACTGTTAAAAATATATTTTCAACTGTTACAAATATTATGATGTCAGATTAAAAGTCATCAAAAAAAGTATAGGTATTGCCTCATGTGGGGGGATCAGAGATTTTTCTCTTTCTCGACTCATTTTTAGGCGCGCGAGTTTACTCTACTTTCTTTGTCGGTTACTACCCTATCTCAAGTTTTATTATATAAACATTTGATGAAAGTTTTTTTTTTTTTTCTAATGTGAGATAATAAACTTTTATATATAATTTCTCTTGCTGGATACACAGAAGTTGACCAGAAAGTATCAATTCATGGTGATATAAAAAAAACCACTCCCCCACCCCATCATTAAAGCAAAAAAAATTGAAAGGTGCTAAATGTAAGAAATTACTATTATATCCCTTGATGACACACTCATGTTCTTGTTTATTCAAACTCATGATCATGAAAATAGATCAGGGATTGATCATGAAGATCAATTGTCTAATTTTCTCCTTGATGGAGGAGAAAACTAGCTAATAAAATAATGAGAGAGATCACTGATCTATCTATAAATAATAGTCCGTGTACTCTATCTACAGCTACCGGTAGACATTGATCAAAAGGTTTCTCTTAGAAAAAATTTCTATTATTTTGAAGTTGTGCTACTGCTGTATTGAGAATTTTTTTCGATGCCTGAGCAAAAATAATTAGAGATATTTATAATCTAAACTTTTCACTGCTATATAAATTTAAATTTAGTATTCTATTATATAAAGTGTATATCACTAATAGCACATAAAAATGCAGACAATCAATCGTTAATCTCCAAGCATCCTGTCTACGAGTCTATTCACTAAGAAAAAGATGGATCTGTTCAAGAATTGCAAGCTTCATCTCTTACTCCTATGAAAATGGAACTCTTCCTCAAGAAGACAAGCTTATGGGGGACCATAGGAATAATTTTTCACCAAAAGTTTGGACAAAACTCTTGAATGATATGAAGCCATGTCGGTTTATTACATGGCATGTTCGGTGGTCTTGGACTTTTAGTCATTTTTCCTGTGTTTTAAAAATATTTTTGAAAAAAAATGATTTTTTATTTTATTTTTTACTTTAGATTAATTTTTTTAATGGATGGTAGATTATTTTCATTTACTATGTCAATAATAATTTTTTTAAAAATATTATTTAGATATATATTTAAATAAAAAAATCTTTAAAAATCAACTGCAAGCCTTGTATCAGAGCCGATTTATAGGTCAACATTTGTGCAAACTACAGAGTTATGTGGTGTCAATTATCAGGTAGATTTGATCTCATCTCCTCAAAATACAGGTTGTTGAGGTGGGACTTTCCTTGCATTTATACTCTCTCCACTAGTCTATTACACAGCCGATGTGGGATAATAAACATGATAGATATACTTGTATCAATGGAAAATCAAAGCCAAACAATTAAAATGATTCCTCTAAGGATTGCATTGGCACGTGGATTGTGGTTTAGAGAGTACAGAAGATTCGTAACTATCATGGGCAACATCTGATACTCAATGTATCATTTAACTCCTCACCAATAACATCAATAAAAATACTTTTAGCTACATAAAATAATATATTAATTGAATTAAAAAAAAAAATTATAATAAGTTTTTGAGTAAAACAATATGATTAAAAACATGTTCCTTCCCCATCAAAACCATCTACAAATTAAAGCTTAAAATTATAGTAAAAAATAAAATGGTAAAATGTGTATAAAAAATATATATATATATATGGTAAGAAAATCTTTTGTTTATCTAAAATATGGCTTTAATGAAATTCACTAACACTGTGTCAGTGCTAAGAGAATTATTAAAAAACTAATTCTGATCTCTCATAAACTACTATGGACTCTCTCATAAACCTTGATTTCAAAATTTGTTTATATGTGTCAGGGATTTGAGTAGTTACGTCTTACCTCTATTGCAGGTTATATATATATATATATATTTTTTTTTGAAATCTCTCTCTGTCCTTTTAATTACTCAACTAAGTTGATCAAACTTCGATTAATACAATTTTTTTTTTTTGTAGAATATGAGAAATTAGAGCAGGTTTTACCCGATATGCTGCTGTGTAACCGGCTACGCCTGAAGACGAATGAATCAGGTAGCCACCTGAATAATCTATCAGTCCCATCTTGGCGAGAAAACCAGCAGAATACCACGCAGTAAAAGCTGTGAAAGTATACGAAAACGTTAGCCATGGAGGCACAAACATGATCCAGGCATAGAAATCCATCTGCCCTAACACTACGCCGGCGATCAAAGTCAAAGTAATGGCCGCGAAAACAGATTGGAAATACACCATTGTTGCATTGGGGAACTTTCCAAGAAATTTTTAAATCCTCTACAGTAATTATATTATAGTCCTCAATTTTTAAAATTTTGTTTACAATCAAGTCATACTTGATTAATCAACTGATTTTAATTTTTGATCAATGGTTCTTATATATATGATCAATTAGTATTTCTAATAAGTTGTCCAAAATATAAATCATAACCCTAATTAAAATAAGTTAAATAGTTAATTTATTATGAATTAACCAATTGATTAATTTATATTTGAAAGATCAAGTATAATATCTAACAAGCTATCATAATTATTTAAATATTAGAAAAGTCATAAGTGGTTTGACTTAACTTTTTCAGTGACTAGTTTCTCAGTATAATTATTATCCCTTCATCAAAAATACTTTGATTTAGACATTATATAATAAACTATGTCTGCTTTGTCAAATTATGATAGTTCTCAACATTATAGACATTGGTTTTTTAATAAGATTTTAAAATGATTTTCAAAACTCATTTCACCTTGGCTAATAATTTCACAATTAATACTACTTGAGAAAATATGAAATCATATTCCTTAATTCACAAAGGGCTGATGAATCCTTTGATTACTTAAATATCTTCATATAATTTATGTTATATCCAGTATTTGTTTATTTGTTACCCTTGATTAAGACAATGAAATGGTCAAGATCAAAGCATAATATTTTTTGTATAAGATAACTTAGTGATCTCAAGCTTAAAGATCATTTATACAACTATCATGTGAATCTTTTCATAAACATAACCTATCTTTTCATATGGAATTCTCTTTATCACTCAATTCGGTGTACATGTCATCTAATAAGTATCTGCATACTAGTTTCAAGAATTCCTTATAACTTAGTTTATGAAAGCAAATATTTCTTTTCATAAAAGGAATGAACATAATATGCATCTATTTCAACAGCTCTAACTAATTTTCAATTTTAATAGAACATTGACTAGGAAAATTTAAGAACAATGTTTTGATGCAACATGAATCTTATAATTATAACAATATAATAACCTATTTAATGTAATTTTGTTAAATGGACATTATCTTTACCGAAGATTCATTAATCAAATATAATTGAATATTTAAGATAATGAAATCTTTTATTAATAATAAATATGTTTTACATTAATAGAATCAATGTTACGTGTAGCCAACCGAGTTTGTCATAAGAAATATTAAATAACATCATAATGACTTTTAATTTATTCAAAATTAATATATAATGAATAAAGATCATCCTTTGTTTCATAACTTAACATACAATTAGTCTCTAAATCTTTTTTAAAAAAAATCATGGGCTAAAGGTGGTTTCAAGACTACTAGGTACAAATGTTTAGCTTATCAGAATAAGAGCATTAAAAACATAAAAAATATTAAATGAGAATTTAGAGTTTATACAAGTTTAGGTCTATGAACATGCAAAAGTAAAACCTCAAAGTAAACATTCTTTGAACAAAATATATTAATAAAATATTAGCATGCATACTAAGCATATATTAGAAACTTGCAATTGATATCAAATCAAAATCATAGCACGCAATCTATGTTTAAATTAAAACAAAGAAGGGTATTTACTTGCTGAGACTCTTTAAAATAAACTTTCGTTCTTATTAAAGATGAATAATTTATCCTTAATATTTTATTGTTTCTCACTTGATGCAACTAGCATATTTGTAATAATCTTCTCAATATTCAAATAACATCCCCTTAATTTAGATGTACTTCTAAAAAATGTCTTTGAATCAAAGTAAAATGACTCAATTATCTCTCATAATAAGGAGTTACTCTATTGGTATAGTTCACTACAATCTACTACAAAAAATTTATTTCTGGTAGTGATATAACATTAAAGAAAACTACATCTAATGGCTGGGGAAATGAATAGTAACAAAAGGCAGTCCAAAGTTATCATACTCTTAGCTTAAGTAGGCGAATTCTCTGTCTATAAAGATTAAGAAAAATCTTATTTATACGTAGCTAGATTCTCAATTAATGTACAGTGAGTCAATGCATCTACATATAATATGAATATTTACAATAGAAAATCTCTTACATAAATTAATAATCAAATTTATCTAATCCAAATACACACACATGTATTGCATATACACATATGCAAATTAATAATAATAAATAGAAACAAAATCCATGTTTAAAACATATGTGTATGAATACAAACAACTATAAAAACAAATTACAATCTTCAATTCTTCAAAATCCCCTCGCCTAAATTCTAATAAAAGAAAGTGCTTTCTCAAGATTCCTCGCCTTGATATCAACATATTCTCTCACCGATACAGAACGATATAGAGGATTTTTTGCAGAATTCATGGCCAGAGGAGAGACGTGGAAATCAACAGGAGGGCTGTAGAAGTAGGCCAGGGACAACCTTTGTTGGTTCTCTTTTCAATACCACACGATGAATAACGTTCGGGAACTGAGAATTTGAGAGGATGTGCAAGAAATCACCAACATTTACTACAAGCGATCCTGCTGTAGGAGAAACCAGAACCCAGCCAACTCCATTTTTGAAGATTTGTAAGCCATCTATTGTGTTTTGATACAGTATTGTCAAGAGAGAAGTGTCTGTGTGAGGAGCTAGACCCATGACTCGGCTTGGATCGGGACAGAATGGATAGGAGTTCAGCTGTAAAGCAGTGCTGGCACCTCCACATGAAAACAACCTTCGATATTTCTTCTTCAGACAAGTCCAGAGACTTGAGAATCAGATGCATTAGGGTTATGGCTAGCTCCTTCATTTTCTTCTGATAATCTTCAATTACATCACTGTTTATATGTAACATATACTTGTAAACATATCGGGAAAACAGACAGCATAAATTAAATCAAGTGCTTCTTTTGTTAATTAATTTCCTACTCTTAGGTTCATTAAATAACTTGAAATAATGTTCAACTTTGAAGCTCTAACCACAAATTAAACAAAAATAAAAAAAGAATTGTGGGGAGCCTTGGCCCGAGTCCCTCACTAGATAAAGTTTTCCTTTGCTTTTTGTTTAAAGAAAAAAGGGGTAAAACCTAAAAGCTCAAGTTATTTTCTGAATTAGATTTAATAATTTCGCCTCATTTTCCGATTGGATTGTTGGAAAAGCTAAAAAAAGGGATGCCCCATTTGTATCTTTCCATGTTCTTTCTAAAAGCACACGATTCCGCAAAAATGGCTACCAATAATATATGTGGTATCTAGCCATATAGATATTCTCTGGGACGTGTCCCACAAAGAAGAGAAAAATATATGTAAGGCTCATTGACTGCCGAGGAAGTTCAACAATGGATGTAAATTCTAGATTGATTTGATCCACATAGAGCAGTTGATCTAACTAAGAATTTTGTAGAAAATTTTAATTTTTATGGCTACTCGAACAATTTCAACTGACGGGGGTATAAATTGGATGGCTAACACATACATCAACAATTGATTGATTAGAAAAATTGCTGTCTTTACTTTACTGATGATCAATTAAGATGCAATAAAATAAATTACTGTCATAAATTCCTCTACGTGCATGAAAATGCATGGACTTACCAAAATCGTTGGAAGTCATCGGGCCACAGTTTCCTAGCATGATCGATAGGAGAACCCATGACTGTAAACCCTTCATGCCACATATTCTTGTTGAAGAACGGAGAAATCCGAGCCAGGCCGTAGCCGGTGGCTCCGGCAGGAGACCTCAAGGCCGTCAGCTTCTGACCCGCCGGGAGAGAGAAGAGTCTTCTAGCCTCGGACTCAGCTTCGTCTAATATTTCCATTGGAATGCCATGGTTGATGACGTGGAACACGCCCCATGTCTCACAAGCATGCCCTATAAGTTTCACTGCTTCGGGATCCATGAGATCGACGGTGGGTATTGATGATTGGTCATCATGATCAGACTCGAAGGCATGGGATGTGGGCCATGCATGTGAGTCGGGAACGGTTCGAACTGAGTCGAAGTCGAGGGGGATAATATGGTGGAGATGGAGAGGATGGTCTCTGTAGGCTTCAGAAAGATTGTTCATGGTAGCTAGTTGATTATTTAGATTCATGGATCAACACAAGGGATTGGGCTAAATATAGCTGGATGAGGGTGGCTATTTTACCTTTTTTTTTGTGGGTTTTGGAAGGATATCGGTGTTAAAAGGAAACAAATCAAGGTAGGATATCTTAAACTTAAATCCAATTAATGCAATTATTACTGTCGTGAAGGAAATCAAGTATCAAAAATGAAGTCAGAGTATCATTTCTGCACTGTATTTTATAAGTATTTTTTAAATGTTTTAAAATTATTTTGATTTGTTGATATCAAAAATAGTTTTTAAAAATAATAAGATTATTATTTTAATACATTTATAAAAAAAAACACTTCAAAATATAATCTTAATCGCACTTCTAAACAAGTCGTAACCATATAATTTATTATGTAATTGTTTAGATGTGTATATATAATAGATTTATTGTATTCTATAATAGTTTTTAATTTTTATCAATGGGGATCGGTTGAATGAGACGAAAGAGGGAACAAACAAAGAGAAAGTTGAGGCACATCTCAAAGTCTCAAAACAGTTTTGCTTGTTTGGAATTTGGGTATGATAAGAGGGACCCTCTTTTATCTTTTGCTTTTGTGGACGATAGACATGCCTTGTCCACAAGTAGGAAATTGTTGAATAGCAAGGAATTAAGCTTGCAAAAAATCATAAATATTTCTAAAATATTGATTACTTCCATTAATTAGAGATTTATTGTTTAGTTGGTCGGTTGATGAATAATCCCATACATAATTATCATGGGAAGGATTGGAGGGTGACGAGGGAGAGAGAGAGAGAGAGGTGATGACCTTAATTAATTAATTGTAGTTAAATATTAGTTTATTTTTAACATATGTAGGTTTGGTTGTGAAACATCTATTTTCTTATTTGATTTACCGGTATTTATGATTTAATTTAAATTATTTTGAGATTTTAGATTGAGTTGGTTCTTAGATCATAATATCAAAATCTTAATAATCAAATAATTGTATGTTTAAATACTAACACCTTCATTCTTCTAATTAATTTTAAAATTTCAACGGATCCATTGTATATATGCTTATTGGACGTATTAGAATGGCAAGAACCAAAACAATTAAAGAAGTATTCAACGGGTTTATTTGTGGTATTTGGGAAGTTCAAGAATTTCCTTAAGATGATGTGAATCACTTCAAGGAGGATCAAGCCTTGATAAATATGATTTCAGCAAGAGATGGAGTTATTTAGCATGCATAAAAGCTTGCCTACATAACTATATATTAATGATTATAACTTTTTATTTGATTGTTTGATTAAGCTGAAATTTGCTACAAGATTTTAAAAACCTTGTTTTTTATATCTATAGGGATCAATATTTTATATCAATCAAACAAGAGAAAATAAAAAAATAAGATTCGTTTTTTCTTTAGGTCAAACCATTTAGATACCTTTTTATTTTCTTTATGGAAAAACAAATTGGGTATATTGAATAAATATTACATAAGAATTCTTGCTTTTGGTTTGTGTAGATTTTGAGTTTATGAAAGTTCATTTTTTTTAGATTGAGATTACTATTTGACAAACATTTAAAAATCAGACACAATAGCTACTTTCATAAAATTTATGTTTCTTTCACAATCAATGGATGCGATATGGACATTTTTGCAATCTAATATATATATATATATATATATATATATATATATATATATATATATATGAGTAGTGGACTTTGATGTTACATCCACTCTACATCCTGCCGACCATATAATTGAAAAGGAAAATGAGTGGGTAAAGGCAGGGTAGCTCCATTAACGTTGGGCTAATTTGCTATCGTAAACCACATGCGTATGAAATTAATCGACATCAAATTGAAGAAAATGACAAGGCAGGGTATTTTCTATTATTTGAAATTGTTTTTTTTTATAGTTTTAAATCTTTATTATTATTTTTTATTACCATAATTTAAAAGCTCTTTGCATGAAACAACATCAACAATGGTAATGAGAGATTTGGTCCCCAAAAGTATGGGGATGAGAATTATCTTCTAGTGAACGTTTTAGAAACCTACAGCCCTAGCATTAGCTAGTTTGATGCTCGTTGGAAATTAAAACCATTACGAGTTATTAATTAGAGACGAATTTTTCCCTATTTGGAGTTATTAGAGATTAATTTTGTCCTCGAAAAACAATTTTTTTTTATCTTGATTTTACGTGACCTTTCGGACAGATTTAAATCTTTGAAACTTAACTAGAGAAAAAAAAATATGAATAGTTTAATTCAAACATGATTCCGACCTTGGCTATTGTTGGCTAACAATTCTCATAAAAAAAAATCATATGTATAACAAGGTTTCAATTTAAAAACCAAGAAACAAAACAAATAATTAAAAGGAAAAATCACCTTCATTGAACTCCAATTTTAAAGACAAATCTATTAACATAAAGATTGATTTTTTTAATAGCTAAAATATGATAATTGAAATGTTTTTCTCCCCTCTTCCTTTGTAGACATCCTTCTCTTTCCTCTCTCAACATCCAATAACTAGAATGCGATGTAAATGAAGATTTAGAATAAAAAGGTAAGCAATTAAAACTGAAAAAAAAAGGTTTTGGGTCTAAATTTGAACTCTTTATAAAACATTAAAGGCCAAATTGAACTTTTCTCAATATATAGGAATTGAAACATGAGAAAAATACAGTCTTAGGACTTAAGCAAAAAAAAACATGAAACTATAAGGGCAAAAAATTTAAGCATAAAACCTTCAAGGGTTAAATTGAACTATTGTAAAAATTCTAGTAGCAAAGGTAAGCTTTTCTCAATACGTAGATGCTTAAACATGAAAATAAAGTTTTAGAAACAAAACATAAAATTGTAGGGTTAAAAAAATAAATTTAGAAAGTCAAAACACCAAAATATTTTAATTTATAGTATAATACAATATTCTGAAACTCTAATTTTAAAGATCACATGCATCAATAATTACATCATTTAAACCATTTCAAATTAAATTAATCATAGATTTATGACAAATATCAATCACCAAATCTAATGTCACACTATGTTTTTTTTAACCATACCATGTTTCAAGATTGAACTCTCTCAAAACTTACAACGTTAATTATATTTTCATCCCTTTAAAATTACTATATTTTCTAGAGTGGGACTCTATTATTATTTTCATCAAGTGCATCCTCGTTTTTCATTTTAAATCAGGTCCATCCCTATACATTACAATTAGTAAAAATGTTGTTCTTTCATTTATCTCGTGAATAACAATGTTTTTTTTTTATGTTAGTTTAGGATGTGTTTCGAGCCTATTTAAAAGTCTAGTTGATGTTGTTTTTTAAAATATTTTTTATTTAGAAATATATAAAAATAATATTTTTTATTAAAAAAAATTATTATTATTATTATTATCGATCTATTATTAAAAATATCTAGAAACACCAGGCAAAAAAATCATTTTTTTCAAAAACATTTTTAAAATAAAATGCAAAATAGACACTTCATATTTCATAAAGCTCAATATAAAAAACAAGAAAACAAAGATTGAGCTCATCAATTACTCCTGTGAATGGGAAAACGGAGGATATATATTTTTTTTAAAATGTTTTTATGTTGTTTTACTAATCTAAATGTAAATTACATATAAAAAAACATGATAATCAACTGGCTTTTTCCTTTAAAAAAAAAACGAGTAAGGAAAGCAAAAATGAAAGATAAGTTGTTTGGTTATAGGCCTGCCGCCTATGAATACACCTATAACTCGTGCCCTATTTGTTCGCCCTCCTGAATTATTGGAAATATATGTTGTAAAAGAGGGGCAACTATACAATCACTAGAAACATGGAATTAGTGTTTAGTAGAGAGACTTGAAGAAAAAAAAAGGTTTAACGAGTTTAATTTCATGTGAAGATCACATCAATTAACTTCAATTTTTGTTGAGATGTCTCCAATTTATGGAGCAATTTCTAGCAGGAAAATCTCTCCAAATATAATTGTTTGACATGGAATTGCATAAAACAAGCTCATGATTTGATATATGGGCATGATTTTTTCTAAAATATGAAGGGATTTTTGCAACGATATCACCTATCACCACCTGTGTTGTTGTTGGTCCAAATTAATTAAATAATTTTCTTTTTCAAAAAACAAAATGTTGAATTTGGATAGGACATGTTGCCCTGTATGATATATCCACATGCATTTAGACAAAACGTAGAAAACGTTTATGGAAAGAAGCCATAAATCTTAGAGTTGCCACCAACCCTAACCCTAAATGCTTGTTTGGGACGGCAAGGTTGTCAATACCGTTTCGGTTGTCGTTTCGGTTTTTCTATTGGAACGGAACATTTCGTTTTCGGAGTGTTTTGGCGTGCCGTTTCGGGGTTGTACTGTTCATATATAATTAATTATATATATATATATATATATATATATGAAAAAAATTGAAATATTAATTTAACAAGTATAATTTAAATTCAAGATAAATTAACTTTAAATTATATAATACAAACACAAAGTCAAACAAACATAATCTCAAAATTAAAAACATTTCTAAAATTCCAAAATATTATAATAGTAAAATGTTCTGAAATAAAAGAAATATTATGATTTTGAGTCGAACGGTACCGAGACGTTCCAGACGGAATTTCCGGAACGGACCGGAATTAAAACCGAGACGAAAATAACGTCGTTTCGTCTCGGTTTTTTTAATGTCACGGAACGTTCCGTCCATTCTGGCCGGAACGGAACGGAATTAACAAGATTGTTTGGGAGTGTCGTTAGACTGCTTTTTAAAGTATTTTTCGTTCAAAAATACATTGAAATATTATTTTTTATTTCTAAGAAAATTATTTTGACATCAGCACATGAAAATAATCTAAAAACACTAAAAAAAATATTTTTTAAAATTTTTCAAAAATGTTTTTGAAAAGAAATGTCAAACAAAGACTAATTTAAAGATATTTTATATTATTGAAGACAAAAAAAAACTGATATTTTCTATCATATATATATATATATATATATATATATATATATATATAAAAAAAAACAGCACCATGTGAATCCACCATTTGAAAACACACCATCATTCTTTTATATATATATATATATGTATAGATTGATTTATTTGTATTTTACAGTGTCGGTTTTCCCCTCCATCAACTAGTGGGGAAAGCTATGAGCAAAGCAATCTATTTTTCAGTGCGTTGGTGCCGTGCATCTCAAGTTGCAGGATGTGGGAACGTAGCAGGCATCTCTTCATCGTCAACTAAAACCTCGGCATTGATTTTCATTGAACTAATCAAACTAAACTCTCCTGCCCTCGGTGGAAGACAGCAATTCCACGCTGTCTGGAACCAGTAGACTCTTCATAAATTTCAAGTGCATAGAAAGTTTCGCACACCCATTGGATCTTGCTATTCCTCGGCTTGATGATGGGCATGAGATTGAGAGGAAAGATTTTTTAATGATTACACCTGTCTGTGATGGACATGAGCTCACTGCTGTCTGTATAAAACTCATGCTGGATGGCATAAAAGGGATGGTTCTACATGATGGCCCGAACAGGCCCACCACCTTTACCAAGAACCAGATCAGAACTTTGTTTGGGCTAATGTGAACATTAAGTGCCTTTTGGGACAGACGGTACAACCACCGTTTCCTCAAATTTGGGTTTTTTTTTCATATAAAATTTTTTGATGTTTTTAAATCATTTTGATGTGTCGATATAAAAAATAATTTTTAAAAAATATATATATATCATTTTGATGTATTTCTAAATGAAAAAGCACTTTCAAAAGCAACCGCAACCGCAACCGCCCTCCCAAACAAGCTCTAAGTGTTTGTTTGTTACATCATATATAAAAAAAAATATATAACAATAATTTTTATAATTATTTTTAATAACAGCATATCAAACTCATAGAGAAATACTATACAAAACATTAATAAAACATCTTTTAAAATAAAACATATTAAAAAATAAAAATTATAATAATAATCATGTTGTGTTTTGTGTTGTGATCGACCAATAAGTTAATTATAAACTAGTCCTCATGGTTGTTATGATTGGTTTATATGGTACAAAAAATAATTTGATAGTTCTTATGATTTTGTATTCATTAATAAAATGATCCACCCATCATTTTTTTCATTGGTGAAAGTGATTAAATGTTTTCCATTTAGTAGTTTTTTATAAGAGAAGTGTCCTTCTCTAATGGGATTTTCTCATGCTACCTCCCATTTTTTGAAACCCCGTCGTCTCCTTTCTTTTTACTTTTTATCAATAGTTCTTGTGTTTATGCAATTGGTAGATACTCTTCAACAAAAACTTTGGACTAGGTGATTGTTTATAAGTGTGGTTAGTAGTTATTTTTAAAAATGTTTTTCATTCTAAAAATACATTAAAATAATTTTTATTTTATTTTTTAAATAATTATTTTTCGACATCAACACGTGAAAATAATCTAAAAACAACAAAAATAAACTTAATTTAAAATAAATAATAAGAAAAAAAATCAAAAAATAAATAAAAGGGCTTTTGAAACGCGATACCAAAAAAGTTCTAAATAAACTCATTTCCTACATTACCCTTTGCAAAATAAAATAAGTAAATTTACAAAACTATTTGTGAGTTTTTTTATTAGCACAGTAGCAAAAGAATTTTAACTAAATAACATAACTCTGAAAAACTTATTTATAAGAATACCACTTATTTATAAGATTTTTTATTTTTATTTTTATTTTTCTCCCCTTCAATTCATGGGCTCAATGGAGTTATAGATGTAAGAGATTGAAATTAATCATAACACCCAAAGGGAATTGAAAAGTCAAGCATTTAATCATGCAAAAAATTGTCGGCAAGAGGAAGTAAGTTGGTTAATATGAAACTCATTGTGGCCTCAATCTATGTGAATAAATAATAATAAAAAAAAACAAATTTCTATTGAGAAAAGGGAGTCGCCGACTATGATTTAATTATTAAACTTAGAACATTGAAGATTTATACTCAGACTCTTCATACGCTATATAGAATTGCCAAAATGCGCACATGTGAAGTTCCAAAAAAACGTTTGTTGCATAAAAAAAATACAACAAGTGTTTAGTATTGACATGTAGAGTGCTTTTTAAAAGTTGTTTTTGTCTCGTTTTAAATATCGGTTCGTACTGAAAATACCAGCTAAAATACCCCGGAATTACTCCGGGTGTACTGTTTCAGTACTGGGAAAAAATTAATTCTCCCGCCCACTTACACACACACACACTACTATTATATATATACTATTGTTTATGAGATGTATTGAAAATACAAAAATAAAAATAATAAAAATTAAATAATTTATATTATAAAAATAAAATTGTGTCAACTTTGATTTTATAAAAAATAAAAAATATATTTAATTTTTTTACATTTTAAGTTTTTTCACATATATAATTAATTAAATATATATGAACAGTACAACCCCTAAACGGCACATCAAAACGCTCCGAAACCAAAATATTTTGTGCCAATAGAAAAACCGAAACGGTATTGATAAATTTTAAATAAATACACTCAAACATAATTAGAAATACAATACTAAATCAGTTAGTCATTAACACTAAATCAATGAACAAGTAACACTAAAAGAATATTTTTTAAAATAAATACACTCAAACATAATTAAAAATGCAATGCCAAACCAGTTAGCCATAAACACTGAATCATCGAAACAAATAACACTAGAAAACTTTTTAATTTTGTATTTTTAAAAATAAATACACTCAAACATAATTAAATATGCAATACCATACCAGCTACCATAAATCCTTCCATGGTAGGAAAATACCCTTTGCTCACATCATCATCATCATAATAATAATAATAAAAGAAAAAAAATTATCTTCTGACTTGGGCCTGACAGTAATAAATACACTCCTGAAAAGTCTCCGAGCCCAAGCCCATTGGTTACTATAAGAAAAATCGTGTTAATGCAGGACCAAGGGCCATATGAGGAGAAGCAGCAAACCCGGCCATGGATTACAATGAACAAATAGCTTTTCCTTCTCTCGTACCAGTAAGACTCGCAGGAGCCAAGCCCATCATGAGCCCAGAGAAAACAAATACTAGTACAGAACCCGATGAAAACTTTTCAATATTAATAATTATTTTTTAAAATACAGGAAATATATTAATAATTATAGTTAAACAAAAAAAGAAAATAGAAAATAGAAATATGATTTCAGTGGTGTTCTCAAACGCTACCTGCATACAGATTTCCACCTTTCATCCAAATTAACAGAGAAAGGGTTTGATTTGATGAGTGGATGTTGCTTGCTCCCACCAAAGAACATGCTTAAAAATGTTACGAATCAGTAAAAGGTTCTGTGATTTGTGATGCCAATGCCTACAAGGTTCAAGCAAATGGAGAAAGGGAATTACTTTCAATCTGAAAATTTCCTGGATTTATATCAAAAGCTTGGTAATGGCTGCTGCATCTGACAACTATGATTCTGATACTTCATATAAGTTCTCTATACATTAAAAAAAAACCTGGAAAAAAGAGCTCATTCTTCCTAGAGAGGGTGTTATCTAAAATAATGATTACGCGCTGTTCAGATTCTCAACTATAGACCTCTCATTTATCCTCGTTACTGGGATCCCTTGCCTGAACCAGGTTTCTTGTCTCTTTAGCTGTTATAATGCTGCTGCTGCTATGATGCCCTCCTGCAAATAAGCAATCAATCATGGCAAGCAAAAACAAATGCAAACATGCCATTACCAAACTCAAAGAGTAAGAAAACATTGTAGGGTTATAAAGATAGAAAATATTCACCTGTTGGTGTTGAGACTCGATCACCAGAGCCAACTGCATGAGTAAGCATTGCCGGTGACAAATGTCCTCCCGCGAAATTCACGGGGGAATGGCGTGTTCGTGGCCGCACCTCCTTCATATTCACTGCTGGTCATGTAACTTTCAATGCCCTGCCTTGCGGTGGGTTTTGGCGAGTAGGTTGTTGACCATGATCCTCCGTTCGAACCAGCTATGTCCATTATAGCATCGGCCTGAAATAGATCAGACAGCGCATTGCGGTCAGGTAGCATTGCTTGCATGCACTAGTTTTGCTATGGACCATTCAATAAAATGCTTGCACAAAATGTAAGTAACTGAGTCCAACAACACAGGAAAACACTAGCATAAATTCCCCTAATATGAAAGGATTTCTGTAACTTTCGCAGCTCTGAGAGTGTCTGGGGAAAAAGAAGAAACGGATAGCAGAAAGTATAGCTATGTGATTTACCTCAGAAAGTCTACATCAAACCAATTTTATTAATCTTCTAGTGATACAGAATTTCATAGCCAAAACCAAGCTAGGCTGACATATATGCACTCGGTACCTTTATCAGAACATTAAAACTGTTCTTCAGCACAAGATTGCTACCCAGCATCGTATGCCTTGATTTAGATTTTAAAAATGTGAACAAAAGTAAATATGAATATTATCATTCGTAAACATATTAAAGTATCCGAAATCATAAACTGGAATAATAGGAACAGTTCCACCAGGGGCCACACAAAGATTTGGCATAAAGGAAAAGCACCCATCATTATGAAAAGGGGATTTTTTACACATACTGATGGGCAGCCTTTAATATTCAAACCTGTAATGAAGGGATTGAACCGTTTCAAGAAAGAAACGACATGTATCATAGAAAGACAATATAGGCAATTATGACATAACCATCTTAAGTATAGCTTGAAAGATTGCATTTTGGAAGACCACTATGAATCACTTCACTTTTTAATTTAAATGCTTTCATGATGAGGACAGAAAAGTGAATACATAAGCACACATTTTATGCTATGGGTAACGAGACAGAAGATTTATGGAAAAATAATATATTATAGGGTTGAAAAGCCATGAACAAAAACTTTCGTGAGCATAATGAAAGACAAGTGGGTCTTTCTCACTTGAGTAACTGCAGCCCTTATGATCTAAATGTCACTCTGTAGCTCTGTTTCATTTTCTTACCATTTCATAAGATAAATTATTTCAAAACAGATTGCTGCTACTTTCAACATGTATCGATGTCAACTCTTAACTCGAGCTGTAGAGGTGTATATGGCAATCTGGAATTATATTCCCCAACGTGAATAATAGATTGTAAGGAAAACCATCCCTTGTATATTAATATGAAATGTTTCCAACTGTAAGGTGGTCAATCACAATAGGTTTGTTTGCATGCACAGCTCAAAAAACAGAGATCCATTTTCCAAATACCAGAACAGAGTATTGATTAACATATTTCGGTGATCAGCACTAAAGACACAACTACAAAAAAGAAATTTAAAAATGAAATGCTTCCTTGAGAAGCAGTCCACATCCACAAAGTGCAACTACATTTTTTATATGATTCAACCGAGATACTACAAATTAACAACCATGTGAATTAAATAACTTCAATTGCACTTTTCTATAGGTGATTGACTAGCACAAAATAATGTAGGTCTCCAATGAGTATGCCAAATATGCTTCTCAGTCCACACAACTGTAGAAATCAATAAGATTAAACAGCTGATCCTTCACTAGCAAACAAATGGAAAGCAAACCTTGTTTGGGTGGACATCATCAAAAACATGAGCTTGACCGCCATAAAATATAGTCATCTGGCGACTGGCAGATGTTAAACCCCGCTGACTGACATGGGAACAAAAGAAATATAGTATCAACTTCTTTTTAATGGGTGATGATTTAGCATGAAGCGAAACAATCAGCATCAAGATGTGTAGAAGATGATGCGCTAGATTATATAATTCACCTTGCAGGAGTTGACGATTCTGGCTCTGAAACATGAATCCCAATCTTTGGTTTGCTGCCACTAAGCAGCCCCCCAGATGAATTTTTCTCAGAAATACCGCTGCCAGCATTTATAGAACTCAGAATTCCAGGGCCTTTAATTCCAGTTCTGGAACCTTCATCAGCAGCAGATTGAGAGATAACTGAAGGGCCAGCATTTGTATCTCTGAATCTATTTATGGGAACTTGATGAGTAAAAGGAACATACTGGCCACCACGAGGAGGATATGTGCCTACTCCCATGGGAATGGATCGCTCCCATTTGGAAACATTGGCATCAAGTCTATTGCCATTAGAAGGTTGCAGTGTGAGAGTTGCAGAACTCGGCCTCCTTGACTGCATACCATAGAAAACCTCATCATCATTAGACCTTCTAGAGCGCTCTCCACCACCTGCATTTTTGAGCATCTGGATTTCAACATGAAACGTTAAATATCAATAAAAACAAACCACATGAGAAGTTCTTCACTTTCATCAAAATGGAAGACAGATCACAGGATTAAATCTCAAACCTCACCTTCATCAAATGCAGGCTCTCAATGGAATCATGAGCCATTTGTGGAATCCCGTCCCTTGGTCCGGTAAAGGCAGAATCGGAATTGCTCCGCTTACTTCCAGCTAATCTGTTGCTTATCTCAGGACCAGAAATATCACTCCTTGGGCCGTAAAATGGGATCCCCTCGAGATGATTTCCAGCCTGCCTTTCTATTAAAATCAATGATAAAGTATCAAAGTTTGAAAATGATTGGTAGGATCACGAAACCAGAAAACACCAGCTACAACAAATATAAAGCAATTTCAACCTTGATTATATGTCCTTTTAATGAGGTTGTGGATGGAGAAAAAAAATATCTCCACAAAAGGAAAACGTAACATGTATAACTATAATTGTGGAAAGCATATCTTGACCAAAGTGCATAATGGCCTAAATTGAAATGATATACTTAATTATGTTCTTCTTCTTGTAATGTGAAATTTTTTAGAAGGAAAAGGTTATACGTATGAGCACTTTCAACCTTGGTCCATTTCTTGTTTAGGGAACAACATTTGAGTAAAGAAAACCACAAAACATCACATTTGCATAAAATTCATCAGATGAAGTAGTTTTAGTATGGAAACAAAGGGAACACAAAAATAGTGGCATGTAGCTGCAAATCAAACTTTCCCCATTAAAGAACAAGTTTACTAATAAAATAAAAGAGAGGAGATTAGGTGAAAACCTGCTAAAGATAACAACCTCTCTAAAACTAATCAACAAGAAGATAAACCCACGCCAACTACCTGAAATAGATAGTGTTCTCTACATATAGTGAAAAAGCAACACTAACTATTAACCTCTCTCTCAAACGAACATGCTCCACTAAATCATGGAGGGAGAAAATAGCAAGGACATCCATTTCACTTGATAATAACCAAAAAGAAACGAAAAATATAACCAAAAAAAAACCATAAGTAGATAGAGAGAACCCATCAACTATAAAAGAAAAAAAAAGTTGAAGAGTTTATACATCGAGAAAAAGAACTAAAAAAATCAAACGGACCCATTAACCTGTAAGGCTCAAAAAATAAAAAAGACAGAAGCTTCAAGTTGTAGAGCCAGCACTGACCAGAAGCTAGATCAGAGGTGGAAGAGAGAGGTCCAAGACCACCACCAGAGGAAGCCCCAAGTGAAGCAGAAGCAGAAGGAGACCCATCTTTATTTTTTGGAGCTAAAACAACTGGTGAATCTGTAGTTGCTTTCATGCCCAGGAAATCATGAAACATTGCCTTCACTTCTTGTTTTTGCTGCTGTTGGCTTGTTGCAGTACTGCTGTTTAAATTAACTCCATTACTATGGCCAGAGTTGGCATTGCTGTTTTTACTTTGTTGTACCATTGTCATGATCACTGCCATTTCCTCTTCATATCAAGTTTCTCCACCATGGTTCTTCCCTCTTCAGCTTCAAAGAGAGAAGGGTCGTAAAGAAGGAGCGATTTTCAAGAAAGTATAAAAAGCGAGAGGGAGAGGGGGGGCATCAAAGATTGAATTTTTAAGAGAGAGGGGGGGGCATTAAAAAGCAAAAGGTTCTGTCTTTCTCTGGGAGAGAGGATGTTTGTTCAATTTTTTATTATTATTTTATTAGGGTTCTTACATTATCACTCTTTCATTAACCGGTTCTCTGTGCGTGTCTGTGTCACAGAACATGTGAAGGGTTTGTTTAGAAAAAGGTATAAATGCCGGGTGTGCTTGATTTTCCTCGTTACTGCATTGGAAAGATAAAGAAAGGATCTTGTTTTTGCCCCTCTCATTTACTGCGCTATTAACCGTTGTGTTTTAGGGTTTTGTGTTCCTGCCATGGGAGGGATCCCTCCTAATTTCTGGTCATTGTTCCTTCCAAAAACTCGTCAAATCACTTCTTGGGAATGCCTGTAATCGTTCACGGCCAGCAATCTATATATCTCTGTTTAAGCCAGTGTTCTGAAATCCATACCGGTTTGAGTTAAGAAAAAAATAGGTTTTTTTTGGTTAAAAAATCAAGTTTGCTTATGACCTCCTTAATTTAGATGAAATTCGTTGATTTTCTTATAATTTTGTTCTTGTCAAACCATTGTGATTTTGATTATTTAGAAAGAAAAAAAATAATTCTAAGATAGCTATTAGCTAGCCTGTGATTCAGGCTTTTTTTTTACTATGTTTGAGCTATTATTAAAATCATTATAATTTTGATGCTTTTAAGTGGTGAATTATTAAGTATTTTTATTAATTTAGATTGTAATAATTTATCAAAGTGATCCATATATTAATTACCTAATTCCTTTTTAATTTTCTTAATTATTGAATACGGAACGTAATTACCACTTAAGTACATTATTCTCACTCAAAAATATATTTCATATTTTTCTTAATTTTGCCACCTCTATATTGGTAAGAGTTGCAAATAATTGAAACGCTTTTCTTGGGGTGGGGGCTGTTTTTAAATAATTATAGAATAAAATATATTTATACACATTTCATATTAAATTCCACCTCTAAATTTGAAGGCAATACGACTATGAGCATGTTTAGGATGACGGTTATGATTGTTTTTTTTGAAAGTATTTTTTATTTTAGAAATATATTAAACTAATATTTTTTTATTTTTTAAAAAAAAATATTTTTGACATCAGCACATCAAAATAATTTAAAAACATCAAAAAAAATTCATTTAAAAAAAATAACGGTACAATTACCCTCCCAAATAGGCTCCATAATACCTTTTGGTGGCCAGCAATGGCTACTGGTACGAGAAAATACACACACATAGGGTTGGGATCTTACGTGGTGTCCAACGCCCACAGGAGCAGGCGATCACTAAAGCGGTGGTGTTTCTTCGAAAAAAATATTTTAAAAAAAAATTATTTTTATAAATTAATATTAAAAATAATTTAAAAAAATATAATTTTAATATATTTATCAGCTATAAACACAGCGACGAGCCCGCTGTGTATGGATCATTGCAGAGATGTTGGGATTTCTTGTTTACTTGCAGGTTACGCATTAGCCTCCATCTCCATCTATAATATATATATATATATTAACAGTACATTGATTTTAATGTTTTTCCATCACTTGATGGTACTCATCACATAATGATGGAGACCCGACCATGTATTGTCTTGATGTTTTAATTATTTATTTATCAGTAGGGTTGAGATTAATTTTTAAAAATATTTATCGTTTAGAAATATTTTTAAAAAAATATATTATTTTTTAAGTATTCGCTTTGAAGTTAATAATTTTTTTTGAAAATATTTTCTCGTTTAGAAAATATTTTAAAATAATTTTTTTATTTTAAAAAAAATATTTTTAATATCAATACATCAAAATAATTTAAAAATATAAAAAAAAATAATTTAAAATAAAGAAAAAAAAATAAAAAAAAATAAAAATACTTTTAAAACACGGTATCAAATCCAGGATAAATATATTAAAGCACAAAGAGCAAGAAGAAGAAGAAACGAAGCTATGTCTTTTGTGATTTTCCGGTGTAGAAGGATATGCAAGTCAAGCAAGATCTCGATGGGGCAATTGTGATTTTAGCACTAATTAAGAATGTTTTTCATCGTAGAAGTCATTTAGAGAATCTAAATTGTTGATATGATTTCTATATGATGTGAATATATATATATAAATATAAAGTTATTTTAACAACTTTTTAAAAGAATGAGAAACAATAATTATAGCTGAATTACCACTAATTAATTGGTTTTAATCTTGTTGTTAATCATTGAAACTTGAACATTTCAAGACTCGTGCATATTAAATGATGGCATTTCCTTTTCTTGGTTAACGAATTCCAAACCTTAATTATTACGATTCTGTAATTTATTTATTTATTTATTTTTTCTTAATTGCATTGTTCTATAGTTTGGATGGTATGGTCAGTTTACCAGGCTAACGTAATATGTTGTTTAAAATTCGATTGAAGAATGGATTTGATTTTAATTAACAT
This sequence comes from Salix viminalis, assembly GCA_029228465.1. Classification (NCBI taxonomy): domain Eukaryota; kingdom Viridiplantae; phylum Streptophyta; class Magnoliopsida; order Malpighiales; family Salicaceae; genus Salix; species Salix viminalis. Next base: position 8,258,345 of record CM055443.1, read on the forward strand.
GAAAAAAATAATTTTTACAATTAAAAAAAAATGTAAGCATTTTCATGCATGGATTTATCGATTTTAAAACGTTGATGAAAGCTTACTGTGTGTACGATTTGTTGTTGGAATCTAAGCCTGCATGGTCCATCTTATTGTTCCCACAAAGAGAAATACCTTTTATCACCCTTTGCTCTTTTCTTTTTCTTTTTTTTACCCTTTAGACCTTTTTCAATTTCTCAAATAAAAGCAAAATTAATAATCTTATAAATAATTAGAGGAAAAAAAAATACGAGTTTACCTTTATCAATTTTAATTGCAAATTCATATTTTTGTCCGTAGCTTGATGACGTCGATCAGCCAATGCATCCATCAAGAAACGCATTGCAAAATCAAACCCGTGTATGTTTGATATTTGAGAGTTTTGTTGTGGTTGTTTTTTAAAGTATTTTTTGTTTAAAAATATATTAAAATAATTTTGTTTGAAATGTTTAAAAATTATTTTTGACTATCAGCATATGAAAATGATCTAAAAATATTTTAAAGTAAAAAATAAAATAAAATAAAATCATTTTTGAAATGCAATAACAATGAGATGGTTCAAACAAATGGAAAAAGAATCCAACATTATACTTGAATTTATGGTGAATGGTTTAATTAATATATTTAATAATGCATTTAAGAGAATGTTAATATACAAGATTAATCTAATAATTATTATGTACAATTTTTAGTTTCAAACTTTACTCGGTCAATCAAGGACAATTTTATATGTCAACATAACATTCTTTGAAATGCATTATTAAGAATACAATTATGATTTTTAGTTTTAAAGACTTTATTCAAGATTCAGATTACTAGTTGATAGGATAAAGTCATGCTAACTATAGGGAAAAAAAAATGATATTATTTTAATAAAAAAAATAACATATTTTAATTGAATTTTACTTTAATCAACCATGTAGCATATCAATTTAATTTTTTTTTCTCAACTCGAATTCATCCATGTTTTATAATAATGATATAATCAAGGTTGTCAATATCGTTCTCGGTTTTTCTATTGGTACGGAACGTTTTGGTTTCGGAGCATTTCGGCGTTGCTGTTTCGAGGTTGTATTGTTCATATATATAATTATATATATATATATATATATATATATATATATATATGAAAAAAAAAAAATATTAATTTAACAAACATAATTAAAATTCAAGATAAATTAACTTTAAATTATACAAATATAAACACAAAGTCAAACAAACATAATCTCAAAGTTAAAAATATAAGTTAATCAAAATAAGAAGGATTTTTAAGGCCGGAACGGCACACTCGAACAATACCGAGACGTTCCGGCCGGAATTTGACCGGTATTTCCGGAACGGGCCGGAATTAAAACCGAGACGAAAACGACGTCGTTTTGTCTCAGTTTTTTTAATGGCATGGAACGTTCCGGCGAACAAAGAACGGTATTGACAACCCTGGATATAATAACAAAATCTCAATCTCAATCCATTAAATAAATAATAAATTTTTCACAAGCCTGGATTTTTAATTTTTCTTTCAGCGAGTTTTATTTGAGGAATTTTATCATTTACTATATTAAATATCTTTATGACACGTGGGAAGAAGATTAGTGGGTCATAAGAAACCATGGGAGGGTTATGGTGGGAGAGTAATGGCCACTACAGAAGGATAAAATTAGAGGCATCGATTCTCTTCGATGCCCAACTTGCCGTCCTTTCCCTTTCATTATCGTCCTTCGTGCTCAGCACCTCCGACCTTCAGTTACCGTTTTGCCCTTCATTTGCCACCACGCTTCCCTCCTTGACAAAAGTTTTTTTCTCTCTAATCATTAAAGATTTATTTGGGCATTATATTTTAAAAATATATTTTATGTGAAAAAAATATTAAATTTAGAGTTTTTTTTTATTATTTGATGTGCTCAAAAAAATTGTTTTTAAATATTAAAAAAAAACACTTTGCAACACAATACTAAATACACATTAAATTAGCTCATGGTTATATATTCAAGATGTTATTCGGTATGTTTATAAAAAGAATTTAACTTAGAACTTATTGAAATGGATGGTTTTTATTTTTCAAATGATTTTCGTTAGAATTTATTTTTAAAAAAAATATGTTAATTTGATTTTAGTTTTAGAAACCATAACTAAAAGCTCAAACCGAAATAAACAAATAAAAAAAATGTTATGATTTAAAAGATAATTAAATAGAAATTTCTTTGAAATAATCCAAATAAAGGCATAGTGAATTAATTAAACTTATTATATTTTTGAAAATGTAAAATTGAACCAATCACTTTGATTCAGTTTTAAATTTTGAGGGGGAAAAATCAATTAAGCTAAATTTATCGATCTAATTAGCTAAAATATTTAATGAATACTAGCTGTTATTTTTTTTAATTGAAATTCATATCTAATTAGCTAGGTATTTGTGTGGATTTATTCAATCTATAAAATATATATATATCTAAATTCTTCATCGTAAAACAAAAATATTATCCTAACTAGAATGATTTGGATTGCATATTATTGTCCTCGATTTGGATCTAAGGTATTCGAAATAAATAAAAGAAATCTAATGTGAAATATTTTGTCCAAAATCCCTATCAATAATAATAACTATTATTATTATAAAAGAAAAAAAATAGCAGTCTTGTTCAAGGTTGTCAATTCTGTTCTGTCCGGGATGATCGGTATATCTCGTTCTAGTTTAAAAAATAGAACAAACCACAATATTTTTTATCTCGCTTAGAATTTCGATCCGTTCTAGAAATTCTATCCCAAAACATTCCGGTTTTGTTCTATCGTTCCGTTTCGGTCAAATACATTCTGGTCTTGTTTCGTCGTTCCGGTCAAATGATGTTTTTTTATTTATAAATAATGAATAGTTTTACAATATCAATTATATCTCTTAATCTGATAGATAGATTGAGATGAAATTTTATAAGAAATATCTTGATATATTATTATATGAAAATTGACATAGTGATCTCAGTAGGGCAACATCTCATCAAGATGGTGGCTAGTTGATGGTGTACGGGCAAAGCAGTAATGTTATATAAATTAAAACCAACTTTTATCTTATCATTTTTTAGTGTTTCTAGTTTTCTGCTATTTTTTAAATAGATATTAATTTTTTTTAAATGTTTTTTTTTATAATTTTAACATGTTGATATTAAAAAAAAAACTTCCTTCACTTTTGGTTCTTCCCCCTGTTACGTGTTTCGGTTTCAACAATCAATGGAGGCAGGCAAGGCATGCAAGGTTAATTTAATTTTTTTCAAACTACTTACATTAATTATTGGAACACATGTAAGAAAGTAAATGCGCCTTGACTAGTAGTTTATCTCTTGATTGTGACAAAATTAGGTCTTGTACCACGTACCAAGTGGACAATGATCAATCTATCATATCAACATCATATATATATATATATATATATATATATATATATATATATATATATATATATATATATATTATCATCATTACATTATTGGAAAAAATCATAAAACATTAATCATACAAAAATAAAGTAACGTGACAAGGTTATCATTAGTTGGTCTCAAGGGGTACGAATGACAAGGAATTTACGATATGTATAGTGAATTTTGAATTCAAATCACGAAGTATATTTTTTATAAGAACCTGAAATTATTGAGATTTCCTCATTTATTTATACCTGTAAAATATGTTTCTCAGCTAAAAAAAAGGGTCTAAAATAGGACAGTGAGTGTTTATTTAAGAATATAATTGAGATTATTTTTAAAAATATTTTTATTTTTTTTCAAAAATAGTTTTGAAATGGAACTTCAAACGGGTAGAACTTCAAAAAGCACTATCAATTCACTCAAAAAAAAAAAGGGTTCGATGATGAATGTGCCTCAGTGAGTTGATTCGTGAGTCGAGTCTCGAGTTTGAACCTACCGACAACATGTTAACTGTTTGCCCTGAATCCATGCTTGTGGGGACCATTTTAAGTTTGAATCATGACGTATATTTCTTGTAATAGCCTGAAATTATTGAGATTTTCTCGTTTACTTAAACCTGTAAAATATGTTTCTCGGCTAAAAAAAGTTATCATTAGGTGTCCTTGTTTTAGGACCTTTTGCAACTTTACTTTGAAACCAATATTACAACTTTTGATTGAAAAGATTTGGAAACCATTAAATAAAATTATAATCCCAACAATGATCTTAATAATTCATGCACTATTGCTAGTATACATGGTGATTCGATGCTATTAATGTGTAGTGGACGGTACCGTTTATTGCAAAGAAAATAGAATGGTGTGATTGAAAGTAAATTAGGCAGAAGTTTGACAAGAGTGTTGCCATTAAAGTCTACAAACAGAGTCACCATTAAAAAGTTTTTAAAAGGATGAGAAGAAAAGTTCAAATTAACAAATACCTAAAACAAAACGGAAAACACTGTTCGGCACTGTTCACGCACTCTAAATTCACTGTGGACGCGAGCTTTTTGATCCGTGCGTCGCGCGAGTTCGTCCGCCCTATTTTTTTTTGTCTTTTCCGCATGTGAACAGTGTAGTAACGATTTTGTCCCTCCTAATAAGACAAAATAACGTTTTCGGCTGAGGGTTAAGGGGGTAATTGCGCGCGTACGGACCGGTCCGGTCCGGTCCGGTCCGCCGCGATCTTTTTTTTTTAATTTTTAAATGGCTAAAGACGATTCTAGCCCCTAATAAGACAAAATCTATTAATTAAGAGTAGGGACATAACGGTAACTGACCATTATTATTTATATATATTCGAAAATCTGTCAGGCGCGTTCTAAGCACGCGCTAGACGATGTCCGCCCCGACGCCCCGTTAAAGAGGCGCGTGCGGTGTGTTACGGTGGCCGGAAATGGTCTTCCGGCGTCCACTCCGGTGCGCCGCCTCTTGGTCTTCCTCCCGGTGCGGCGCGTTTCTTCACACGGTGGTCGTGGACGCGCCGGTGGCCGGTGAAAGCCGGTTGGTTTGTTTCTCTCTCTCCTGCACGTAAAAGTGCAGAAGAGCCCCCCGAGTTGTGGATAAATTCATTTCAATCCCTTGACTTTTAATTGTGTATATGGCCCTGATTTCAGTTATAGAAGTTTTGATTTTGTTCAATTGGGTCCTTCAATTGAAATTAATGAAATGTTAACTTTTCACTTCGGTCCTTCATCTTTTAATTTTCGGATTAGGTTGCAAAGGGTGAATATATTCGGTACAGAAGTTTCAATTTTTTCAAATTTGTCCTTGAATTGAAAATGTTAATAAATCTAACTTTCATTTCAGCCCTTAAACTTTTAATTTGTTATTTTCATCCCTTTATATTTTATTTTGATTTCAGCCCTTATACTTTTATTTTTTACAATTTCTAATATAACACAATAATAATAATAATAATAATAATAATAATAATAATAATAATAATAATAATAAATAACACAATAATAATAATAATAATAATACTAATAGTCTGATACTAATAATAATAATAATAATACTAATAGTCTGATACTACTACTACTACTACTACTACTACTACTACTACTACTAATAATAATAATAATAATAATAATAATAATAATAATAATACTAGTACTAATACTAATACTAATAAT